>VZTX01006333.1:58437-255010 GCA_013400915.1 Pardalotus punctatus | reverse complement strand
GGTGTGGGGGGCGCTGCCGGGAGTGGGGCGGCGGGCGTAGCGCGTTGTTCCTCATCCCCGACACGCCGCGGTGCTGCCGGAAACAAATAACAACAGCCATGGTGGTGGCGGGGGACCCCGGGCCGCCCGGAGGGGACCCGGCCGGTGCCGATGGAAAGGAGCGGGCAGGTTTGTGTGGGAAGGGGCACCTCCTGTCTGGCTTTAAGGAGCTCCCGGACAGCTGTCCATCCGTCCCTCTAGCGCTCGGTTTGGTGCGCGTTCACAGGTACTCCCTGCCCGAAGTCAGGCCGGGAGCAGGAAGGCAGCGCTTTTGGGAGCGCTACCCTTGGATAGGCTCTTCTGAGCAACATTTATTGACTGTCGGCTCTTGGAAGTTTTAAATGTTCCAGCTAAAATATAACGTTACAATTATTAAAAAAAAAATCATAAATAGAGGTATAGATAGAAAGAATTTCTTTATGTTGAGGGTAGCAGGGCACTGGAACGGGCTGCCCAGGGAGCTTGTGGAGTCTCCCTGTCTGGAGACATTCAAACCCCACCTGGACGGGTTTCTATGTAACCTGCTCTAGGTGATTCTGCCTTGCAGGGGGGTTGAACTAGATAATCCCCAGATCCCTTCCAACCTTAATGTTTTTATGATTCTGTGATAGATATCTACGTTATTTACTACTGTGAGCAGAAATGGCTTCAAAATCTTTTTTCTGAGGTTTTTCAGCCCTTATGCACAGCCCCTTTTCACATGGTGAGAGTTCAGATAGCCTGTATGTCATGCAGAGCTGCACTGCTGTTGCTAGTCGGTTGTGCGTCCTCCTGATGTGCGGTCTGATAGTTAGATGGAGCTTGCAGTAAACTGATTTTAATAACTACTAGTTTTGTAGGTGAAACAGCATTTGGCAGGCTAGGAAAAGATGCTCCTTCAGAAAAATAGTGCCTCTTTACATTATTATATTAAACTTGGCTGCATTATTGATTTTTGATGCAAACAGGCATTTATTTACATTAAATGTTTTAGCTACTAAATAGTCACAACCATATTTTTTCTGAAATTAAGATGTAACCATGCTGAACATCCTGTATAAAGGTTTTTAGTGCTTGATAAATCTTTCAGGATCCTGCAATTGCTGTTTTGCCAGGTGTGGTGAGCTTATGCTGCTGAGTGTTATCTGTGTAGTTGGTAGCTTCTTGATGTCTTACATTAACACAACACTGTCATGTCTGCCCTTTCAGGAAGAGCCTTTAATATTCTACTCTTTAAGGCTTTCTATTAAAAGTCTTCCATATTTTTGTTAAGCTAAAGTTATTCAAGCTAAAGGCTGTCTTGCCTTTCTTTTTTTTTTTTTTTTTATTTTATTATTAAGTAGAAATACATTGGAGGGGGTTCAGCATCAATGAGGCAGTCTCTGTTCTTTTTTTTTTTTTTGGACTGAGTTTGGTGTGAAACACACTTCTTCCCTGTGTGAAAGGAAATTACTAGGCAATTCAGACTTGGGGAGAGGATGCGTAATTTAGCTTGCAGGTGAAAGCTCCTATATGAAGGATGTTCTTCTAAGAAACTGTTAAAAAAAATTTGCCCAAACCCTAAACCTTCAGAATTTGTGTGTGCTTGGGGGTTGATACTGCTGAGCAGTGAACTTATTTGAAACACTTCCTTCTATTGAATGTGTCAGAGATTTCAAACTGCATGGAGCTCTCTGCAGTTGTACCCAGTTGAGAAGTGAGGTCAGCAAGAATAGAGAAGCCCACTACGATGTTGTCAGTGGTTGCCTGCTGAGAAGGCCACCTCACTTGTTATAGGGGGTGAAAGCTTTGACTGGTAGAAGATCTTGAAGGACACTAGCCAGGATAAAGAGCCAGGAAAGGAAAGACAGGGAAATTTAAGTTGAAGAGCCAGGGGATGCATTTGTGAAACAAATAAGGAAAATAGTTCTTCAAAATCTGAAGCTGATATGTATAGGTCCTGCAAGCTAATACCTAAATTCCTTACCTTGCTGATGACCTGTGGTGTTAACACTATGATTTCCAAGTGGATGGAATGAAAGATTTCTTTTTGTGGATGTAGGAGATGAGACACAAAGTTGTATTAAAAGAGCTCTGAGGTTAAGAACATGAAATTGGGAATTGCCAAAAATCACCTGCCTGTACAGTATCCCTGACTGTCTTCTCTAATCCAGAAGTATTTGGTAGTCTTAATGTGACTGTGGATGACACCTTCTCTTCCTCCTTCCTCACTGGACAGCAGCCTCATTCAGTGCACAGAGCAGATAATGCTCATTGACTAATTAACTGGGTAGTCCTATTTATTGTTAAAAGTGGGTCAGTGCCTCATTCTAACATGCGTGTTACTCTAATCCTGCTTTCAGTGCAGGATTATTAATTTACTTATAGGGTTTTCTGTGGTAATCACAAGGGCTCCCCAAATACCAACTTATTTTCACAACATGGGTGGTAGGATATTGAGTAATGAGGAGAAGGTGAACAGTGAAAATGCAAGAAATATTCCAGTGTGGAAATATTTCAGTATTAGAGTATGAAGTGGAATGAGCAGCTGACATCCTCAGAGTTAACCAAGGAGGGGTTTCTCAGGTGATGTGTGGGTACGCTATTCTGTGCCCATAGATATTTTGAGTGTTAACATCTGGCAGAATTCCGTAAGTGGTCATGTAGTCTTGGAAGAAAACTCTGCTTGAGCTTATTAAATGTGAAAACTCCCCATCTCTGGATCAGATTCATCTTCCCCTCCATATGGCTGAAAGCCTGCTGGGAAATCCTGTTTTATCCTTGCCTCATGCTTTTGCTTTTGTCCACATACCTACTGCTGTCCAATGTCAGAGATGAGGTGGTGGGCTTAATGTACCTTTGGCTTGATGGCATGGCTTCTTATGTTATGGGGAGCAAGACTGACCATGTCCACAAGCTCTGCACGCTCTCAGAAGGTAGTGCTGCTGCCCGCTGCCCCTAGATTGTTTGATATTTGGAGCATGTGTTCAAAACACCATTCCTGCTTCTTCCACCAGAGTTGTGAGTGCTCAGCCTTCTGCATGGTTCATCTTTAAGAGTAAGGTGGCCAGCTGACTGCACACAGAATAGGAAACAGTTGATATTACCTATCTAAAATTTTGTTTTAAAAAATTGATATCTTTTGCATAGAACCCCTGTGAGAAAATAAGGGAGAAATTATTTTTACACATTTTCTCCAAATTTGCTAGCTGCTAAAATGTGTACATGGTGCTTTTCTAATAGATGTAATGTCCCACGTGTCAGCCCGGTGAGCAGCAGTGGCAGCAGGACCTAATCTGTAAAAGGATATAGAAGGAGCAGAAGTGGGGAAGTAACTGGTATTTGCTATTTAAGGGAAAATATATGATTGATTAACAGGATTTAAAGGAGTAGCCTATGGAAGGATGGGTAGAGGGCAAGGTAGCATGAAGAGTTTCTCTTCTTGTGTCTGCCCTCTGTTGTCTGTGGCACTTCGCAACGTCTTTAAGCAGCAGACCAGCAGCCTTCTTTGCTGCACGCTGTGGGCTCTTTCCTAGGGCACCATCCCTTCTCAGTGCTGCCTGAGGGAGGGTTTAGAGGGGAATGTTGAGGTATTAAAATGTATCACGCCTGTACCTAAGTCAGACGAGTCAAAGTCGCACGGACAACTGCCATTGTATTAGTTAGCTTTCAACTAGTTGAACAGGTGTAATATTCTTTCGCATGTAGACATCATACTACTTATTGATAAATACAAGCTGAAGTAGGGCTCTAAACGTTTGCTAATTTCTGCCACTTTTTGCTGTGAAGTTCATAATGCAAAAGTACCCACCCTTTCTTCTGGTCTCTGATTCCTATAAATGTGGCCAAAACACCTGGGGTGCTGAGCTGAGGAGTGCAAGGCATGCCCAGTGGCAGCACAGAACTGCCGGTGAGGAGCCACAGTGGCAGTGCTGCTGCTGCAGGATTTTCCAGTGCCAGAGCCTAGCCCATCCTCTCATTGTGACATGTTTGCATGTCTCTGCTAGAAAGCCTTTTGCAAAGCCCTCCTAGGAAATCTATAGTTGGAAAACAGACCCGTGTTTCTGCAAGGTGGTATTTTGCTATGGCTGCTGAGAAAAGCCCATCTGTGAACAGACTTTATTGCCAGCCTTTGAGAAGGTTGGAAAGGGACATCAAGACTTGGGGTGTGATGGGTTGGCATAATAAAAGTATTGTGTTTGTTTTCACAGCCCTAATAAAAGTGTTACTTCTGTTTTCACAGCCAACCACCTGCATGTTGTGTCTAGTCAAGGCAGTAATGGCCACGGCTGTAACAACTCCATATGCAATCACTCCATGATTAGTTTAGTGTGCATTACAGTTTAAGTTATGTGAAATCCCTAAATATGCTAGGCTTGGAGTGGAAAAACATAGACATTTGTGAATTTTCTACCTTTTGAAAGGTGGTTGATTCTTTACCAGTACACTCCTTTTTAAACAAAATGAAGCAGCTGATACAGAAAAAAATGGAAAGACAGCTATTCAGCAAAGCTGGTGCTAAAGGTAATCTGTTGGATTACACTTCTTAATGCAGTGAAACTGGTCAGGGTTATTCTAAATGTGTATGTTTCTTATTTTTGCTAGCGTTTCAATATTTACAAGTTGAAGTATTTAGAAACAGACAGTTATCTGAAACTTTTGAGTATGAGTATAGTTGCCGTATGTCACATACTTTTCCCAGGGTTTCTTTCTTTTCCACTTCTATGCAGAAAGTAGGTATTCTAGTAAAGGTGTATGGTTGAGAATTCTTTCTGCAAACCTGTTTGGTGCTTTTTGTGAATGATGCTGTGTGAGTTGTGTACCTCAAGTTTTTTGTGTTTTTTTTTTTTTTTTAATGTTTTATTTGGTAGAGGTGTCTCTCCCTTTAATTTTTATTATGGCTTTTCTAGGAGTTGACAGATCATACAATTTTCATCTTGTTTTGCTCTGGATATTTTTAAGAAATGGGAAGGCAATTCTGAACATTGAAGAGACATTTGGGACATTTGGAGAGAGAGACAATTGAGAATTGAAGAGTAAAACCAATAACCAGTTAGAGATGCATGAGAGGAAATGAAAATTACTGAGTTCACTTAATCACTTTTTGTCTCATATATCATCTCCAGAAATCAGGCAGTTAGACATGGATTATCTTTTTGCTTTTATGTGTTTCATGTGGAAAGAACAGAATCACAGAATATTCTGAGTTAGAAGGATTGAGTCCAGCTGTTAAGAGAATGGCCCTTAGGAGGAAAATGATTCGGGGGAGCTACGGAAAAAGAAAGGAGAGAAGGAAAAATTTTTCAATCTCCAAAGTTATGTGGGATTTTGAGGGGCAGTTTTATCATGTGAAACTTTAAAAAAATTACACTGTTAATTGGCTTTGATTTTTATCTGTTTATATACCTCATGGGTTTTATTGTATTGGAAGTCATTCAAAGTCCAAATATTTGAGAAGAGTTATGGATACCTGAGGATTACTGGTAATTACTTGTTTCTGGTAGAACCCGCCCTGTGTTGGGTACTGAAGAATACTGTAACACTGTTACTCTTGCCATTGTTTTCCTGCTTCAAAGGCAAACATGAAAAGGAGTGTGAGTGTGGGGATAGTTACATTATGTGAGCAAGCTGTCTGCTGTATCTTAATAATTGGAATTTCAATAATTGGAATTGTTTTTCAGGGTTCAGAACATCTCTATTTAGTTTCTATCTGACCGATATTAGATACCTCTGTAAGAGTGGGCTTTTGGGAATGATTTGAATGTCCAGAAAATAGTGACTTTGAGGACTAGCTCAGAAAGGGAAAGGCTCCCCATTAAGGAACCAGCTAGAAGCAAATTTTGACTGCTGTGGGAAAAGTGGACAAATGCTAAGTGAAGGTGGGGTGATGGACACAGGAAGAAGCATTTCTGTAGAACCTCCAAAGCAGGAAAGATAATCTTGGTTGTGAGGCAGCTGATGAAAAGGGGTCAGTGGAGGGATTTAGATAGTAAGCTGATGTGGCTGATGTTTTCCTGATTTGTTGCTTTCTAGTAAAGATGTAATGCTTTACACCGTCAGAAGAATAGTGTGGTGAATCATCGTGTATGGACATGGGTGGGAATCAATCATGCTCTTTGTGTGTGTGTAGGCTTCATGAGTCTTTCAGTAGTTTAAAAAGTTCTGATTATGTGGTTGCTTTGTTTGATCTTCAAAGATGTTTTGTGCTTAGAACTTATTTGTATTTTTTAATTTGCTTTCTAATAGCATTCTACTCCTAACCTNGTGGTTGCTTTGTTTGATCTTCAAAGATGTTTTGTGCTTAGAACTTATTTGTATTTTTTAATTTGCTTTCTAATAGCATTCTACTCCTAACCTTTTTTTAAAACTGAGGATAGAGATTTAGAAACAAAGCACAGATATAAGAAAGTCAGAGCAGAGACCTGCATTGTATGACCAACTTGACAATGACTGGTACAATGTGTGATTCCTGTAGTTTGTGGGTAGGGTCCCTAAACTTCAGTTGGTCTAATGCTGAGGCCAATGGCAGAAAGACCTTTCCTTTCTTTTATTCATTCTCCCCAGCTGCTGTGAAAAATATCCTAATGTTTTCTCTTCAGGTTACCTGCACATGCTTCATGCAATTATTTTTATAAAAAGCTGAGTTTTAGTTAGAGGGAGACTATTAAAACAAAGGCTTAAATTTGAAAAAATTGATGCAGTTCATTGAATAGTTTGATGCAGTGTTTTAGGAATTGTAAAAGATCTTGGAGTGGGTTAGCTCTGAAAGCTACGATATTAAGTAATTGCATTACTTTAAATTCCTATTTGTGATAACAAAATAGTTCTGATGACTCTTTTGAGAAAGTATCAACTTTAATTTGTATTATCACTGTGCTTTTGGACTTGGTCCATGATGAGGATTCCAGCTGCTCTAAACTTTGTACCAAGACTTTTACAGAGTAGAAGGATGGCACCTATCCTGTTTTTCATTCTTCATCAGATGCTTCTATGATACGTGAGGTATATAAAAAAAAGACAGCACAGTTATTTAATGTTATGGTCAAGATAGCTGTTTTGCCCGTGCATATCTCATTGTGTAGTGGGAGTGTTTGTAAATAAGGCAGCATTTCCCAAACTGTTTTGCTTCCTGTCTGCCTTTCAGCCAACTTGGTTCATTTGTGCTGCCTGCCCTCCAACTGCACTCTCTGTCACAGCATCCTAACCCAGGGGTGTGCTTTTATTTTTGCCTCTCATGCTTGGGAGTGCCATTCATTTTCTTTGTCTGGAGCCTCTATTTCAGAGATTTCTAGTTTGTGTTTCAAAAAAAATTGCATAAAATGAGAGAGGTGTAAAAACATCAGAGAATCCAATTTCCTTAAGTAGTTCCAAGTTGTGGCACTGTAGAGAAAATAACACTGAGTACATATACTAGTGTGTATAGTGCTTGTCAACTGCTAGAGGTGTACAAGTGAGGTTAGCACTGCCTGCCCAGGATTTCCTGGTGCACAGAAATGTACATGGCAGTACAAAAAGGAAGACAAGCATAAGCTCCTCTGATGCCTTGGTGCCTCTAGGTAACTAAAAGAACACAAATCTTAAATGATGTGCTGTAGATAAGCTTTATATAAATGTTTTATCATTTTTGTCTCAATATTAGAATAGCTATCTTTGTAAATTCCTCTGGAGATATGGCACTGTAGTTTTTACTGATTCATATCTAGCTGAGATCGCACCTTGTCCTTAGGATGTACATGTATAGAATGAACCTATGATTCAGTTTACCAGCATGTAAAAAGTACACTGTTGCAGTTCTGAGAGTTCAAATCAAGATTATCTATAAACCTTTTACTCAGCATAGAAAAAATTGTACATTAAAAAAAAAGTGATAATAGCAAAATGAACTATTTCAAGCCATGTTTTATTACCTTGCCAGAAGTCTTTAAAATGTTGTTTTGAAAAATGTCAGCGAAGTCTGTTGTGGCCTTGCTTTTAAAAAGCCCATTCACTTTGGGAGCAATATATCACATTACTGGAAAGGATCCTATTTTATATTAAGGACAGTGTCTGAGAATATCAGTGGTGATACTGGGTTCATAAAAGAAGCAGTCTAGGATAATACAGTATTTGTTTACTGGTTAGTGAAATCATAGAATGAAAATATCAGAAAATCTTTTCAAATAGTATTAGTGTTCAGAGAGTGCTGGTTTTAGGCAAGACAAGCATTAAACTAAAATTTACTGAAACCAACCCATTCACTTGAATGTGTGTTGAATACACAGATGTGCAGTACTACTGAAGCACTTAAGCTGTGATAAGTTGTTTCTGAAAAATGTCTTTGTAATGACTAAGGCAAGAGTAACTATCTTTTTTTTTTTTTGCCCCCTCTTTGGTGCCTGCATCTGACGGGAAGCCTACTTTCTGCTAAAATTCTGTGGGAGAGGAATTATGTAAGAAGATATTTATTTTTAATTGCAGTTGTCACATTAAGCTGCAGTGTTACTCACCAATCAAGAAATGTATTAGATAATGTGTGTATAAAAAGTAGAAAACTTCTTTTTAATTTCTCAAGACATTCTATTTAATTTCTTTCTGGAATTGCCAGGATGTAACTTCTGTCTTGAATATTGATGGAATTCAGAAGTTTGTTCTGTTTTTGCATAGTTGCTTACATAATGTGTTAGCATTTTTTTCCCCCGCTGGATTCTTAGTTGTTCCCTGATGCATCCATCCTTTTTCGGATCTGCCTGGTCAGTCTTTCCACTTTTACAAGGAAGTTGTTGCTTCTCTCCAAGAAGAACTTGTTGAAAATATATACGGCTTCAGTGCGTGGATAGTACTGCTACACAACAGAAAGACTTGCTCCTTTAACAAAAAAATAGCTAATTCAGGATTTTCCTAAAATTGCCTAAACTTACCTAAAGTTATAATCAATGCTTTAAAAGAGAAAAGACATAGACATCAGAAGAAGTTTATTGCCATTTTAATAGCATGGTGTGTGGAATGTTTTAAAATCTGCTTGCAGTTGTTCTATAGGCAATATTTGGATGGATAAATCAAATGCAGGGACTGATGTGAATTAGTAAATACAGGAGAATAAAAACTTTATAAGGATTAAGACACTCTTTTTCCAGCCTAGGCTTCCACTTTTTTACTACCACACTGTGTAGTGAAGTGCGCCCACTTCTACAGACATTTTATGGGTTGCTTATGATAAATAAGCTTTCTTTTTACGTTCTCTAAGCTGCTGTGGTCTTCCAGAAGTAAGTGAGAATTTCTGATTTGCTAAACGTTTGGCAGAAGGAGGAGAAAGTTGTTTACTTCTCATAGAGAAGGTCAGGTGCCAAATACAGTAAAAATGCTTTAGCTGTTTAGATATTTGCTGGTCTGTCATTGTAAAAGCTGAATGTCCCTTTGAACACAAATGGAGTACGTACTGAATGCTCTTTTAAACTCTATAAGCAATGCAAGAATTACTTTTTTCATCTTTTTTGCAGTCTTAATTTACTAGCTAATTACTAAAGGGAAGTCAGTTTAAGGAAGCTAGTATTGAATTTTCCTGTAAAGAATAAATAGTCATACTTGCCACTTCTAGAGCTTTCTGTTCTAAATCTGATCTGCTGCCAAGAAAGTGGTCCTCTGCTCCCGTGAGTGTACTTTTGATGGTTTTCTTTTGATTGTTCCTGCAGGATATGCTTTCTTGTGCTCTGGGTCCCTCTGCTAGCAATGTGTTTCTAGACCGTTTGGAAGAGGACAATAAAAATCCCTGTAGTTGAAAGCCATTTTGAAATTGCTGTGGTACAAGTAGAATTGAGCACTGTGAAGGTGGGTCAGCACTGGAGTACAGCAGTTTGTTGGAGTGGCACGAGGAAGTTCATTGTAGTGACCAAACCATAGCACTTCAGTGTGGAGATTTATCTAGCTGCAGGAAGACAATGTTCTGGAGTAGCTTCTGCCATTTGGAGTGCCCAGTTAGGTATCACTGTGCCAATAGCTTAAATTGTACCTTTGAGCAGCTTTAAGTGTCTTGGATAGGCTTGCATAAAAAATACCAGCAGTGGAAAGGCAGCGGTGTCAAAGATCTCTGCAGCATCCTCAGCTCTGGGGTTGCTGCCCAAAGCCTGCTCCTGCTTGCAGCTTTCCCTGTCTGACACTGAGGGTGTTTCAGCCAGAGCAGGAGCAGAGCGCCTGGTGCTGTCTGCGCCATAGCAAGGTTACTGTTGCAGGTTCCAGAGCTTTGTTTGGATAATGGGTGACTGAGCTGTCCCAGCTGTCTGGAGTTACTGCAGGTCAGCTCTGGGGTTTCTCAGGGTGGCAAAACTTGCAGATTTTCATTTGCTAATTTCCAGTTTGAAGGATTTTGTGCATTAACTGTATTTTTTCAAAGGAGAAATTGTTGATGAAGAAGGTAAATGGATTCTCTTGTTGACTCTAGGATAGTGAGGAGCAGTGAGAGAAGCAGGAAGAATAGTCTTTTTCTTAATTCTTCAACAGAAGCTGAAGGATTTGGAAAGCTGGTAGTGTCATTTGAGGGAGTATCTTGCTAGTTTGTTATAAATTGGATAGACTATAATTTCTGGCAAAAGTATAAGATGAAGTAGCGGATATACTGCTGAAATTTTATAGTGTACCTTGAAATGACAGTTGTTCTTTGAAATGAAACAGTTGTCCTGGTCAGTCAAGGTGTAGCATAAATACTGCAGGAATTTTTGATAATGGCAGAAATGTAGGCAGAGAAAGCTATACTGGAAATGCATTTTTAGAATAAATAAAAACCACAGTGAAAACCTTGAATAATTTATGGGCAAACTGGACAGAAACTGCTTACTAGACTAGACATGGATTTGCTATCTCTTTGTTTCCTTGTGTGAAGGAATCCTAGTATTTTTCATGATGCCAGAAAACCACGTGGTAAGATGCAGACCTTCACAGTGTAAGTTAGGGGCTGATTGCAGCAGGAAGGATGAGACAGTAATTGGCATTACTGCAGGCATTACTGTTTCCCATAGTACAGTAGTTGAACTATAAAATACTTTTCCTAGACTTCTGAATTTGACTTTCTCTAATGAAGGCAAAGGAGGAGCAGTCATTTAAAAGGCAAATCCAAAAAGTTTTGCCTTTTATAGGGCTGTAGCAAGAGGACTTTAGAAGTGTCTATGTGGCTACTTATTTAAAATTATGAAGGAGGAACTAGGGCATGGATAGTGGAGGGAGTTTTATTTTCCTATCAGCTAACTGTTAAAACTTTTGTAAAAAGTAGGAATTCATTCATAATTAAAATCTTTAGAGTTTCTAAGGTTTTTCCTTCAAACCTACAGAATATATAAATAATGTTCTAGATTTAGCAGCAAACTTTAAGAATCTATTTTCTTCGCAAAACTGATGTTTATTGCCACTGAGATATTCCATTTATTTGATCTCTCACATGCAGCTCTTCATTTGAACTGGTGTTGGTGTTGCCCCCAGTGGGCTGATTCATACAGCTCCAGTCTCAGGGGAGTGCAGCTGGGCAGTGTTTCCTTCTGTCTGTGTGTGCGTGCTACTCGTCATCCTCTTCTTTCAGCCCTTCCTGTGGTTACTTATGACTGTACTTCTTTTGCTGTTTCCTGTGCCTAACACATGGAAATGGCTCACCAGGTTGTGTAGTCTCTTTTGGAGGGAAAATTCCTGTTCTGATGAGAGTTGGGGCTTTATAATATGCCTTCCTTTAGCTGTGCCACTAAGTTGCATTTTATTTCCTTTGAGGATTAGAATCAGGAAGTTGTTTCCGGGTGTCCCCACCTGGCTGTGAGTCCTTCCAGAAGTTCAAGTTGGATAGTTTGGTACAGGATGTTCCTTTGAGTTGGATGTGTGCCTTCCTACCTTGAAGCTACCCATTACTCATGCCTGTTGGCTTGCAGTGGCCTGGCCATACTGATTAGTGCCTTTATAATTTACTGTGGGTGCTTTTACAGAAGGTTAATTTGAACTGCAGCTTGTGTACCATTGTAAATGTTTTTTTTTCCTGTTGAAGTAATATCTGCTTGAGAGTTTTATGTTAATTATGACAGCTTATTGTTGTTCTTTGTAGTTTTTAAGTATTGAATTTATTTGCGGTTAAAGTCTTGTATGTTGAAGCTCTTGTATCTTGGCAGAGTGAATTTCTTCTTGCATCCTTCACACTTGCATTCAATCTAAAGGATTTTTTTGCTACATTTCAGGAAATTGTTGCCACTTTATGAAGAATGTGATGATGGATATTGTCTTAAGCTCTTAAGGAAGCATTTAAAGTGTTTTTCTGTGAAAGGGTTTGAGATATTTTTAAGTGTGCATTTTCTATATGCTACCCTTTAAAAGAACCAGTGCATCCAGTTCAAAACTCTACTTAACACATATATTTCCAAGAAGGGCATGCAAGAATATGGGTTTTTGTAAAATAAGCTTGCTGTCTAGGTTTTTTAACAGATTTATTTTCTTTTTGATAGCATTACTGTCCTTGTTATTCTTGTTTCTAAAGTTGAAACTCCTCATTGCTTCTTTGTGCATTTGTACTGTAACTTCATGCTACAAATGTTCTCATTTAGCAACTTATTTCATAAGCTTCCGTTTTCATGCTGTGCACTAATATGTGTTTGGTTGTTTTGCTGAGAACACAGTAGCATCAACCTTTTCCTGTTCTATTCCTCTGCCAAAAAAAAATATATATAATAGATACTAGTGAATATACCCAATGCGTAAAGGAAACTTTTTCTGAAGCATTTTTCTTTTTTCTTTTCCTTTCAGTTCCCGGAATGGACGGCGGTGGGTTAGCTGATGCTAATCTAACAGATTCCTACTTTAGCACCAGCTTCATTGGCGTTAATGGATTTGGAAGTCCTGCTGAAACGAAGTATCCCATGATGCAGGTAATAGCAGTGATTTGTATAATGTTTCACTAGTTCGGGCTGGTGTTACACCAACAAGGGAAAATTGGTCAAGAGGCAGGACAAGTGGAGCCTTCTGGAATGTGTCATCTTGTATGATATACAAAGTATATACTCCCTTTAATATTGCAAGTGGAAATGAAACACTATCATTGCTTTAAAATTAATCTGTTTTTATTAGCACTTGCCTGCGCTGTTGTGCTGAGCTTTGCTGCATACATTAACTCTGTGTTAGGTTTCTTTTCTGAATGTGAATTTTTAGATTTCTTTTTAGGCTTATAGCTTTTGATAGCCTTTTGCTAAATATATAAAAATTAACTTTTGAAACTTTGCAAAGATCAAAAGTTACTGAAGCAAAATGTGAACTGTCAAACCTGAAATTACTAATTAAAAATTCCAGAATTTGTAAGCTCAGATGCTAGTGGTGTTATGTTGAATTCATGTTTAAATCTTCTGAAATGTTTCCCTGTATTTATAGTGTTCTGTAGATGTTGGCATAGGAATTCCCATGAGGTGGAATTTATTGTGTAGGTAGTATTACGCAAAATTTGCAACAAAAGTCTGTCATATTTAAAACCTAAATGAGTATCTACTGAATTAACACATGAAGTACTATAGTAACTCCCTCAAAGTGTTATGCATTTTAAAAGAGGCATAGTCGGTCGTGAAAAGAAGATGGTCTGTCCTGTACTAAACAAAGCAACTTCTGGTAAATGAGAGAGAGCGCACAAGTCAAACAGTTCACACTGAGTCCTGACAACACCTCTCTTCTTTTATATCGAGGAAACTCTCCTTATGAGCTTACTTTGATCTCAATTGTGGCTGTATTATGGATTGAAAAATAACTCAGCAAAAGGTGGGAATTAATTAGGTGTGTTCCCTTTTTTATTTTGTTTGGTTGCTTTTTGGTTTTTTTACTGCATGTTTTCAAGAAGGCTGGATTTTCTTATTCGACAATTGCAGAAGTATGGAAATGTTTTACTGACAGTGGTGCATGATTTAAAAAGAAAAATTTTAACCTCTGATCCGAAAGTGTACTATTGAAAGTGGCAGTTAAATTTTTTTTAATCACTGAGGTCATATGATTTTAGCACAAAGTTATTATGTTTTGTATTCTTAAACTGTGTTCTACAGAAACATTGGTCTCTTTCTGAACACCGATTTTTTTAATTATAACTCTTTCGTCTAAAAGACAGACAATAAGGCATGCATCTAACATGAATGCTCATAGGATTTTTAAATACTTTACTAATGTCTCTGAGATTTACAGTCAAGTTACTTTTGTTTCTCTTATAGAAAAAATCAGTGTGCCTCTTGCTCATTGGAGGATAAGCAAAATTACTTCTGAAGAAGGGTTTTATTAGTGTTGAGAATGTGCTTACTGGCATCAAACTACAGTTTGAAAAGCATTCCTATATTGTTGTTTTTTTTTTCCTTTGAATCATGTAATTTAAGTTCTTGTTTGCATAGGTAAAGCTGGTAATGCTGTCCGTTTTGATGGTGTGTCATCTTCTAGGTTAAGTCCATACTTACAGAGTTTAGCCACTTGGAATGAGATTTTCTGTGTCATTCAGCCATTTGGACAACAAGGCAAGGGAGAAGTTTTAGTGGGTTTGACTTTGAATGATACTAGTCCTTTATGGTTTGGAACAGAGACTTTAAATCTGATAGATTGGTTATTGTGTCAAGGATAATAACAACCTCTTGCTTGGTTTCTCTGAAAATTTGCACAGATTTTGTCACTTGGTTAAACCTTTGCAGAACAGGTTTATATAGACCCACTGGAGACTTCCTAGATGTTAGATAATTTCCCAAAGATGTAATCTGCACTGGCATGTTGCAGCTTGAATACATTTTTGCAGTTGCAGCTCTGGCATAATCTAGGCCTTGCCTGAACTCCGAGCAGGAATGCTGATCAGCTTCATTTCCCTCTTTCCTTTTCTTCCGCTTTAGGCTGAAGCAGCATGGAAGTGGATCTATATTTAATGTAAGAGAGCTGTATCTGTGTTAATTGGAGCAGAGGGGTTGGTAAGGGAAAAGAGATTTACTCTGTGGACTTAGAGAAGCTGAGCTGAAGATAAGTAAACAAGAAACCAGGACAGATTGAGCAAAGGGACTGCAGCAGAGAGAAGACCTTGGTGGGACACTCACAGAATGGGCAGTGGAGTTGTACTAATGAAATACACAAATTGAAAACAAGCTTTCATAACGTGAAGGTGGGACAAAGTAGGGTGGAGAGAACAAATCTGTGTTTCTATTTCTCTCCAGGTCCTTAAATCAAACTAAAGATACTAAAAATTAGTGTTCTGGCATCAATGGAACATCAGATATCCTCTGTAAAATATTTCATTAACTCTGTTTTGCTTTTGCAGATGGAAACACCAGTTCCATCTGAGTTACTTTGTCATCTCTGGTGAATCTGTGTATTTAGATGCATCTGTGATGCAATTTGACGCAACACCTTCAGCTTGTTTTTTAAAACTGGGAAATTGCACAAGCATGTGCATAAGCACACTGATAGTAAAACACTAGTAAGATGCAGCAAGATGTTAGGAAATGGTAAGTTTAGGTTGCCAGTGCAGCCTTGAAGTTATATATTGTGTTGTATTTCTCATAATGATGTGTAATTTTTTTTTCAGTGGTAAAATTATTAGTGGGACTTATTCAGGACACAAGATGTGTGGCACATCCATGTATTTCGAGCATCTGTTTGATATTTGATTAAATGTTCATCATATGGTTTGGTGCTTTGTTCCTGCATGCTGTTTGCATCCTTGTGAGGACTGTTAGTTGGCAGTGCACTTTTGGGTGCAGGTTATAATCTTTCCATTGAACTTTGTGATATGCTTTCCTTATGAAGCAAGAAAGTAGTCTACATTTTGTAGATGCATGGGATGAAAAAGGATGGCAACTAAACAAACAATGCCCCAACAGTGCTGGCAAACTAGAGAGTTGAGTTTTTGAAACCAGTCTTTACAGTTGGAAGGTGAGGAATGGAATTAATGACCACCAGTAAAACACATGGTTCAAGTTGCTTAACTGGCCTCACTCTAGCAAAGATAGTAATAAAGTCAATCTCTTCTGGGTATTGCTCAGTTCTGTTACCATGAAATAATCTTTCTGCTGTCCCTGTTTTATTGACTAGATACCTCTCAACATAACCAAGTATTCAATTGATGAGTTGTCTTGACTGTTCCTCTGTAATCTCCAAAAAGTATTTCTCATGTGCAGCACATAAAACAGAAGTTTGTTGAAAAGAGTATATGGTTGTATATGTTTGGGTTATCATAATGCATGTGTAATGGAGCCAAACTGCATCAGGCAAAGCTATATCCAAACTTCACGATTACCACATTTTTGCATGTGGTGCCTCTTTTCTAAGACTCCGTGTTAAGTAAGCAGCAAAAGGGAGGAAAGTGAAAGTAGATTATATCATGATGAATTGGGAGTGGATGTGCTGCTTTGACCATAAATAATGCAGATGAATGGTTGTCATAATTTCTGTAGAATGGATATTTCTGACTTCAAGATTTCATTTATATCTGTGGAAGAATATTTTACAAGATCTTGAACATATCTTTGGGCTTAAAATAGTGGTGAAGATGCAATTAATGGCAATACTCATTTTGCAGTGGGGAAAACAGAGTAAAGATACTTGGCACAGTTCAGAAGAGGCAGCATTTTTGAAGAGGCCATGCCTCTAATTCTTCCTTTTTATTTTTTTCTGAAAAATACTTCTTTGCCTCGCTCTTCCAGTCTTCCTGCTTCAAAGATTGTTGCTGCTAGCCAACCTTTCATTGCCCCCCCCCCTTGTCCTCTTCTCTTGTTGCTTAGTTTCCTATTGATTAATAGTTTTCTGTCCTCACTGGTTTGTGTTTTTCCATAATACTGTTTTGTTTCAGGTGTCTTTTCTTCCTTGAATCTGCATATGCTTTCATATATTATATTAACAGTATTGTCTTCCGTCTTCTCAAAGTGCTTACTTTCTGTTTTCCGCTTCTCTAATACTAACGGAAGAGCAAGCCTGCACAACACATGGCCCACAGGCTGCATGCTGTCCTCGAAGCTGTTCTTTCTCTTTTTGGCATAGCAGCAGCTGCCAAGACACAGTCAGAGGTGTGGTTCAAAAATCAGCTCACTGCTTTTGGCTTTCCCAGGAGTGAAGAGGCAGGAACTGGCTGGCTGGTATGCCTCCGATGCTTGGCTGTTTGCTCAGTTGCTCTGCGTGTCCTACTTGGCTGGCTGGTGTCACTTTTCCTCTGGCAGTAGTGCTGCCCTTTGACTAACTTGTGGCTTGACCAAAGATGCAGGTGGTACAGAAAGAAGCTTTAATAATAATGTGTTGGGCTGTTAAAAGGATATTAGAGCAGGATGAGGCAGAGAAGTATCTTGATGCTAAAATTTTTAATGTTGTATTAGAATTGAGCAACTTGGTTGTAAGAGCATAAAACAGTAGAAGGTGCCTTCATCCATGTTGCTTCACAGAAATCTGGTTTCCTTTAGTTTAATGGGATGAGATTTATAACTACATAGATTCCATTGGACTGCAGGTTATATAGAAAGGAAGAATCTAAAGTTCTCAATCAATCACCCTAATCAAAATAAGGGGGTAAGAGTCTTCAGCATTAAAGTTGGCAAGGCCAAGCAACAGAGAAGAATTGGTTTTGCTTGCCTTCGCCATGCAAATGTTGGTGTACTAAGCATTCTTGATTACCCTGAGAAGTAGCAACCATGCTCATTTCAAAGCCTTACAGCTGAATAAACACGAAGACCTTTGTTGCCATTGCTGCATCTGCCAATTGAGTAATAAAACTTTCCTTATAGCACAGAAGCTTGTAAATGTCTTCAGTTTTTAACTGTTGAGAACTGAGTGGAACTACAGATGTACTATTTTAAATATAAAATTATACAGTTGTTTTCATAATGCTTTCTGAAGAAATCCAGTTGCTTTAGTTCCAGCAGTTGAGTGGGTCATGCTGTAGATGGTGTCACATACGCTAACTGTCAAAGACAGGTTTTTGATTGTTAAAAAGAAAAGCAAAAGGTATCACCCTTTGTAGGTCACAGAATCTGACAACTAAACAATGCCACAGCCAAACAAGTCAATCTTAATCTTCTGTGGGATGACTTTTTGTACTCTAATCAACATTATTCTAAAAATTATAAAGAAATACTCTGAAATACAGTTCCAGTGGAACAGTAGTAAGATGAAGAGGCTAGGTTGTGACATAATGCAAAACATTTTGAGGTGGCATGCTTAGTACCATGGAATAACCATGAGGAAAATCCTTATTTTCTCAGGGTTAGAGCAGGGAATATGGAGACAAAATGAATAAATATCATCTCTTACATATTTTGGAGAAAAGGAATGGTGGAAAAAAAAAGGAAAAACTCTCACTTCATGATAAGTCTTATAAGCTATGTAAAATTAGATCTAATTGTCTGCATCAAAGTTTTATTCAGGCTTCATCTTGATGAGAATTTTGTAATATACACTTTAGTGGAGGGAGGTGAAAGTAAAACAAACTTGCCTTAAGTGCAGCTATAATTCTGGGGTTTGTTATTGAATATGGAAGGGTGGAGGCAAGGTGGTGTGTACCTTTAGAAGGTGGGAATGTTTGTTGTAACACTTCTCTTCTTAGTATACTTTACCAAGGAAGTGGACTTCGTGAGGTAAAACATTGCTAAAAGGTCAAGGGTGGTGATCCTTCCCTTCTGTCCAGCCGTGGTGAAGTCACAGCTGGAGTGCTGGACTTCTCAGTACATGAGAGACATGGATATACTGAAGAGAGTCCAATGAAAGGTCGCAGAGATGATGCAGGTACTGGAGCATCTCTCCTGTGAGGAAAAGCTAAAAGAGAAACAACTTTTTAATTCCTTTAAAGGGAGAGGGACAGGATGTGTGCCAGCCATCCTAGTTGAATTTTGAGTAGTGTTTAAAGAACCTCAGATAATCATAGCAATAGGCAGGCAGAGAAAAGGAGTTTGTGGAACTGAGCGCGTCACTTGTTTATGACGAAGTTGTCTTTCTATATTAACTTCCATATGATAAAAGTCATGATGTACTAAAGCAGTCTTAACCTCTTGTGTGTGCTTACCTTCCCTGTCAGGCTTGATATTGAATTTTCTTCCCTGGTTAATGGTTGCTTTTGCCTTTCTGGAGCTTCCATCCCTTGGGCTTGAGGTGCTTACAATAGTCTTAAAACTGAGTTTGTATGAAAAATAGTTCAACATCATTAGAAGAGGTTGAGAAGTATTATTTAAAATCAAAGTTGCCTTCTGGAAAATGCAAATAAGAAACAGCATTTGTGTGTTCTTTTAATTTTTTTTTTTCTTTCAAGACCGTTTTAGTAAAAATCAGATACAGGAGTAATGTTCATTAAGACTAAATATATTTGGGTGTGGTAGAAATCTTAAAACAGTTTAAAAATCCTTTAATGATTACATGCAGGTCTTCTGTGAATAATGTTAAGGGTTAGAAGCTTGTGCATGTGTAATAAAAGTGAGTACAACGAAAAATTCATGAATGTGGTGGAAGTTTCTAACCATTCAAGGTACGGGTTACAAGCAGTTATTAAGGCAAGAGCTGCCCAAGCTTTGGTTTTCTAGAATCCTGGTGCATGTAAGAAACATTTGCACCTTGAATGAGAACTTGACTCTTTAAAAGCACAGTTGATGTTCACAGATTTGGGTTGCACTGTGCTTTCAGAGTCCAGAGCAATATTCTCTGTTGCAGTCTGCCTTGCACGCACTGTATGTTCTCAGTGATCGTGTCAGCACTGGTTTTCATTATCTCAGTCTCCTATTCACATTCAAAATCCGTTGGTTGAATGTTTAACTCCTGTGTCTGAGGATGGAGAATATTGATAGAATAAAAGTACTTGGTTCCAAGCTTAAGCAGATCATTACCTTTTGTGTTAAAGGTCATGATCTGTTGAAATTTATTCTTACTTTGATTGTGAGCAGTAGGATGAGCTTCCTTGAATTTGGGCAAAAATTGGTAATCTAGTGTGGATCTCTAAGCGGTACATTGTTTTGTAAAAATAAGTCAACTTTGTCTCACTAGACCCATGCTTTTTGTGTATAGAATTAAGTGTTTATTGCTTAAGCAGTTAGTGGTATTTATATTGTGTCAGTCCACTATATTTGGGAACATGAGACAGGTGACATAAAAATAAGGAAAGAGCATGTAGCAGACAGCTTGCTTGAAGTCTTGAAAAAGCTGATGGTTTACATGCTATTTACATGTGTAGGCCTTCCTACTTTAAATCATCTGTTTTTTTAGATACAAGTTTTAAAAGCTGCAGCTTCTGTTGAAGTTTGAGGTGCTATGAAAACTGCCAGTATTGGGAGACTTGACTTGTAGTAGGTTTACAGTTCTACCATATTGGATAGCGATCCAGTTTCTATTGGTTGTCCTCAGTTCTTACCAAATTACTCCAGAATATTGGTCTTTGTGGTCAACAATTAGATGAAATGGTGTTGAAGTGTAACGTAGTAAGCTTCCTGCCCTTTGCCACCAACATTGAGACTGACTGTGGAAAAAAATAACCAGAAAGAGCAAACTCCAGTTTTGAGTCAGTCTATGTCTAGACTACTAAATGAAACATGCCTGGAAACTTTCCTTATTGCTTAGGGCCAGCTGGCACAAAATGGCCTGTTTGTGCTGGTGTGTGCTCACCCACTAAAGCAGAGTCTGCATGCAAACTGTCTATTTGAAGGGATCTCAAACCTTTTCACTGCTGAATAGTGCCTGGAAATTGGCTGGGAGACTCCGGGTTGATGTGAGCCAAAAGCATGCCAGGGAGTATTTTAACGAATTAGTGGTTGTCTCTCTCAGTGATGAACACTTCCTGACCTTGCCTTCCTTTTTGTCTCACACTTTTTCTTCCTGTTGGGAAGCTGGTGAAAGAAAATAATAAGCAGAGTAGAAGAGACACTTTTAAACTTCTCTGTCAAAGAAGCAGTAGCTCTTAGAACAGCACTGCTTCACTTTAGTTCAGTTTATTGCTAGCACATATCTCTAGAGCAATGTAGGAGAAGCAAGTTGAGCCTAGGAGGAATGTTGAGAAGGTTTCAGATGTCCTGCATACTTGGAAGAATTGGATGTTTTGCTGAAAGACCTCAAAAGGTTCTCTTGCTTTTAAAAAGAATCTATCGAATACTTAAATTAAGTATTTTTCGTTGGACAAGTTTCATGTGGTGATGATAGTGTATTAAAGGGAGGAGTTGTTTCAGGAGTGCAGTGTGAAAGAATGTTTTAAAGAGATCAGTAATTGGCTTATCTAATGTTTTCACAACATGCAAGAAGAGAACCATAGGTTGGTAGACTCTCCTCATTTAGGAGAAATTAATGAAGGTAGTGTTCTATTTTAATATAGAGTAATTTTTGGTTGCCATTTCTGTTGTGGAAAATGCTTTATTTTACTAAACATTTTTGTCAACTACAAGTCTGTTTGCTTAGCATATTTACTGAATGGGGAATGAGCACAAATTACATAGTCTGTCCTTAAAACTTTCTAAATGTCATCCCCAATGCCCTCACTTAATCTGTTGTGGCTTTATTTTACATGCACACTTTCATCTTTTATTTTTGCAGAGAATGACAAATAGCAGCAGCTCCCCTAGCCTTCTCAATGACAGTGCCAAGCAGTATGCAGGCCATGGTAAGTACTTTAAAGTATGTTTGAAAATTTGAGATATTCACAAAACTGAGGCTTAAGGAAGTGTTACTTGTTCTCTGATTGTAGTTGAGATAGAGTAGAACTTTATTTTTTAACAGTGGTGTAATGCAAAGTTGAAGTGTTACTGAACTCATAGATTTTTAGCCTTCTCTGCTCTGGGGGAAAAACTAAAAAACGGTTATTATCAGTCTTGTCACTTCAAGTGAAATGTTAGTTTGGATATCCACTGTAAAGCAATGACAGCTTAAGCATTTATGTTGCTTCACCATAGTATCCCTTTTTATTATGCTTCTTGGATAAGTTACTGTGTGGGATTAGTGTACAGGTGTTTTCCCTTAAATTTAGGGTGTGTGAATTTTGTGGAATGTCACATAATTGATGGTTTTAAGCTATTAAGCTATTAAGTTTTTTTAAGATAGCTATTAAGTTTTCTCTTGCAAGCAGTACTTTACCTCTTATAATTTTTTTTCTTGCTATAGGAACATGTTTTATGTACATGGTTTTCAGCTGAAGAAAATGTCTTGATAGTGGAGGCCTTTGTACTCACTAAATCATTGTGGAGGGTATATTGAGCTTTATGATGTGCTCTTCAGAATCACTGCAGATTACTTCAACTGTAGCCATTAAATTAAGTTCTTTAAAGAAGAGGGTACTGCTGCCTTATGGCAAGGACATACATTTAAAGTAAATTTCTGCTTTGAAAATTTCCATGTAAATTATGCTCTAGAACTCCATTTGCATGTCTGACCCTGCAGCTAGTTGACTTACTAGGATTATAATTTTTTAAGCACGGTAGTTACTACTATAAAATGAACTTTCTAGAAAGTCAAAATTTGCAGGTGTTTTCTTGTTTTTTCTGCCTAATTCCAGTTGGCTTTGAGATGAGCTCTGCTTCTTTTGTCCCACCAAACACTCAGCTATTCAAGGCAGTGGAGGTTTCCAGTTTTAAATGCAGTCAGAGTTTGATTGTGACAGGCCAAATAGTAATGGTGATGCATGTCGAGGAGAAAAACCAGGCCAACTTTTGGAAACCATCTTGAATTTTGTTGTGTCTCAGATCCTTCCCCTTCTCTCTTCCCCTGGCTCTGCCAAGCAGTGCTTCCCCTGTAGAATTGCCCTTTCAGGGAGTATTTATTGTTGAAGAAATTGAAGATAAATTCTCTGTTAAGAATTTAATGCTGAAGGTGTTGCATCAAAACACCAGTGTTTACAGCTGGCAGTCATCTGCTGATTTGACAGTTTTACCTGTGCAGTTTGGAGTTTTAAGTTGCATCTGTGAATGTTATACAGTTTTTGATACTTCAGCTCTGGAAGGGATGAATAGAAACAAAGAAAAAGCAATAAAAAGTTATTGATGGAATGTGGACTTTTACTGTTATGGTTCTGATTTAAATTTGATGTGCAGAAAAGTGACAGGATAAGTAAAATCGACATCATTATTTGTAAGACTTGTTATAGAGAAAATTGCTAATTTCAGGTAACTGGAGATCATAGCGTCATAGGATTTTTTATGCTGGAAAAGACTTTCTAAGATCGGGTCCAACTGTTATCCCAGCACTGCTAAGTGCGCTACTAAACCTCATCCCTCAGTTCTACATTTACGCAATACCTCTAGGGATGGTGACTCATGCACTTGCTCTGGTCAGCCTGTTCCAATGCTTGTCAGCCCTTTCAGAGGATCTTCTGGTGGAAACACTGTACTGTATCATCTACAGGGCTAACAATGACAAGCAAATGTAAGGAGGACTTACAACAGGTTTTCTGATTGGATGAAGGCTGTGTAATGTTAGGTGGACTTTAAATAGTGTCAACAGCAATTAAACTTACTGGATTCTGTTAATGAGCACCATTTCAATTAAGCAGTTGTTCAGAATGTAATAAATGCTGAGGGTTTTATATTTGTCAAAAGGAGTTTTTCCATCTAGAAATAAGTTTAAAAATATAAAATTTCTTTTAGTAGCATATAGATATGTAACATGTTGGTTTTACGTTGGTTTTATAGATCCACTAACTTCACCAAATTCATCCTTGTTTAATGACTTTGCTGCCCTCAGCGTGTCTCAAAGGAGGAAGGTAGGCAACAACTAAATCTTAAGTAGCATATTTATATATGAGTTGGCAGGGAAGAAGAGCTGGCATAACTTGAAATGTTACATGAAATAAAGATAATTCTGATGTTACTAGATTTATTTTAATATGTTGCTGCTGATATAAATAAGATCTTGCTGTTTCATTTTTGCTGTATCAGATCAGACTGCTGCTCCTATTAAGAAATATTCCAGGCACTTGTAAACTGAAGTTTATAGAATATGAAAATTAGTACATAGCCCATTGAATTTGAAAACAAATTATTTTTATTCTAAGGGACATGTAAGCTGGAAGCCCTCATGGCAGCAAGTTCAGAATATATTAAGAATCATTCTCCCATTTATTTGTACATTATGTGATTATAACAGTTTAAAATTCATTTAGTTTAAAAGACACTGTTATCATTGGGAAGCAAGGGCTTGGGGTTTTATTCCATCCCTCTAATTTATGTTGAGAAATCTGTCTTTTGCTGAGGGCTAGACAGCATCTTCAAACACCTTTGACCTGCAGCTGTGTAGGTTGTGGGGTTTTCCCCTTACACACTCATGGCTGGAATAAGAGACAAAAGTTTGAGTACACAAGAGTTCCTTCTCATTTTTGTGAACTGTCACCAAAAAAGACATTACCATGTCCCAACCAGTTATTAAGCTTTACTTTCACTATTGACTTTCATGTTCTATTACTTACTAGCCACATTATCCTGAGCTTTCCTGTAGTAAATAACAAAGGCAAGCTACGTCAGCATGCTCTGTATTACTTTTGGAGGTGAAGGCTGAGCTTAAAGATAATTGCTATAGTTGGTCCATCACACTGTTTTTTAAATAACAATGCTGTTGTAGAACATTTATTTTCTAATACTATGATGTATCCAAACTACATGGAATATCTGCATTACTCTTTTCCTTAATGCCAGTACAGTGCACTGAAAGTTGGATGTAAAGTACTATAAACGTGTTGCTTATCCACTTAGTGAGGCTGGTAAAAATGAAATATAATTATACATTTCTCCTTAAAACTGGCTTCAAGAGCCAATATATGCATATACATATGTATGTACCCATGTATAAACTTGAGCCTATGTGTATGAACCACATGCACCAAAGAAAATAAACTATCAAACAGAAGTATTGCAAGAATGACCACTGTCTCTAAAATGACTTCAAAGTTAAGCAGGACAAAAGGAAAACAAACCAATTAATGTTTGCTTGTAAAGCACAAATATCTCAAAGCTCAAATACTAATTCAGAGTGCTTTCTGACTTGGTGTGTTTTTTCCTCAAGAAAAAGAAGCAAATTAAGGCACTGGCTGCTAAAATATTATTAAGAGTAAGTTTTATCTGTGGAATTGATTAACTTGGATTTTTCTAGTTAGCATTTCAGCTATAACTGGCATTAATTGAAAGAGGTTTGTATTTTTCTTTGCATATTAATAATTATTTATTATGACTGCTATTTTCTAATGTATGCTTGTATTACAGGTTGTTAAATACTAGTAATGGGGACGTTTTCATAAAATAGTACTTGAGCTGTGCAAATCTAGGCATCCAGGCTCCCCCTATAGTCAGCAGAGAGAGATGAGTAGCTTAAAGAAACATTTAGCTCACACTGAGAAAAATACTTTGGAAATGACCAGATGTTGGTGATTTGCTTTAAGTGGAGAAAAATTGATGGCTAAAGTTATGAGAAATTAATTACAGTTTTGTGACTGACTGACTTTTGCTGCCAGTCAATACATTGCAAATAGTCACAAATGTAGTTTTAGTATTTTTTAATTACACTATCCAAATTGTATTAAGTGATTTTATTAAAAGCACTGAATGCTTGAGAGCCAGGTATTTAAAAACTTGCATGGTTCCCCTCTACTCTGTTAACTGGGGTTTGTTTAGAACTTGAACAATGTGGTATATCAGGCCAGTGCTTGGTGCCTGCTGTATAAAGGGAGCCTTGGTGACTAGTTTAAATGTAGGTGCTTACAGCATCTATTGCTTGAAAAAAGTCTCCATTATCTTACTAAGAGCCCAAGTCTAAGGCTTTGTTTGTTCTGAACTAGCTGGCAAAACCAGCATTTCCTTCGTTTATCACTGACTTGGAGGACAGATATAATACAGTCTTGGTAAGTGAATAAAGAACAATTGCTTTCCTTATAAAAATATCACAATTCTAATTTGTAGTATTTTGAAGTATTAAGTTATTTGGGACCATGTAAAAATTGCATGTTTGTGTTGTGTAAAACTGAGTAGTTTCTGTAAAAGCATGTAATAAATACATAGTTGTGTTAAGCAAGTTTATTTTGTCTGGGTATTGCTGATTGTGTTATGCTGGCAGCCGTTTAACAATGGGCAAGCCGTATGGACAAATATTTGATATCAATAAAATACTAAAGATAAGACTTGGTGATTGTAATTCTGAATGTCCTTGCTTTTCAATTAGACAGCATTTTTGAAACTAGTTAGTATGACTGAGCTGTTTTATTTGCTTTTGATGATTTGATGTTTAGAGACATTCTACTTTAAGAAGTAAACATAATTCTTGAATTTGTATGAACATTCTCAAGGTAATTATGTCTGTTTAGAAATTATTAAACTGCATTTCAATTTTAGATTTCTGGAAAGCTAAGATTACTATTTAAAGACATTTTTATAGGATACTTAAAATGAAATCAAAGGAGCTAAGTATTTCTGTAGATGGAGCCTTGGTGGAGGTTCTGTCAACTGTAAAACCTTCTGGATTTACTGTCCGGTTGTTGTAACTCCACATGCAGTAAGACAAGCAACCTTAAAGTGAATTTCCTATAAGAGATTTTTAGGTAAGTATTAATCTACAATGCACAAATAGGATTTGTGAAGCATGGAACGAAAGCTAGAGTTAGTAATAGACTAACACCCTTTCCCAAGAATAATGATGTCTTACTTATTTCATTTTTTCCTCGGGTACATGTTATGCTTGTTAAAAATAGGGTTGCATTCTGAACTTCTTGGTGTTTTTTCCTAAATTGACTTTAGCCTTTATCTGGAAAAGTGCTCCTTTCTAAACTTGAAATGATCTGTCTGGAAGAATTCTTGCTTTCATTTTGGTAGTTCTGGTAAACAGTTCATAAAAACTTGTGTGACATAACTGATCAGAATCTCCTGCTGAGGACATGACCGCTTAATGCACTATGAAGAAAATATATTATGAAGCTTTTGTTTTAATTTGTTCTGAGACTGTTGCCACCAATCCAGGCTAAAAGGTTCCCGTACTTGTCACTGGTCAGCCTTAGAGCATAGTGAAAAACATTACTTTTACATTTTACTTTGTGTTTTCATACCTTCAATCCTCATGAAAACTGAATGCTTAAGAAAAGTTTCTAACACTGACTTATTTGCATTTCATTTTTTAAAATTGTTCAGTCACACCTAGAAGAGGTCCATTAAGGTGAGAATAACTTCAGTTCACAGGCTGCAAGGGGTGAACTAATTGCTCTACTGAACAACTTAGAATTTTAATGCTACTGTTTATATATTTTGAAGAATTTTTTTTCTAGAATGCCTTTATTCACCTAAAACCAGTGGAAAGCAAGGACAAAAAACTCTAAATTGGAAAGTATAGGAGAGATTATTTGAACTGACATTCACCCTGAACAGGGTGCAGCTGTTCAGTGCCATCTGTGGAGATTTACAGCAAGTGAGGCTGGACAGCAGACTTAATTAACTTAGTTTGATCAGCAGAAATAAATGTGCATAGAAAATTATTTGAAACAAAAGACTATGTGTAAGCCTCGTCTGCATAAATGCAAGCTTTTTAATGAGTATGAGAAGAGTTTGACATCTCAAGTTAAAAGAAAACAATAAAGATTACTTCAGGTTCTGTGGATATTAACTTATTAAGACTTGAATGGGTGCTATTTTATTTTTGAGTGTCCTGCCTTCCATCTAGTTTTGTTACATGTTGGGAAGTATTTCTCTCCAGCTTCCTGTGTCCAGCTCTATCTTGACACCTTTGATACCTGATCATTATCTAGTTCAGTGGTGTTCATTGAAAAGCCGTATGTGCTGTGTTTGGTCTTGTTGTATTTATCTTTAATGAAAATGTGTTGCGAAAGTTTTCACCTTTCAGAGCCTCCTGCATGCAGTCTCAGAAGAACAAATCATGTTCTGATGATTTGAGGGGTCATTGTGAGGCATTCTGTCCCAGAAGACAGAATTATGACTGCACTGACTCTAATGCACCTGGGCTAAATTTATATTTCAAACCTCAGTTTTTCCCTCTGGGATTTATACACCCATACTGCAATAATAAAACATTACAGTTGATAAGTCATACTAAAAAAAGGTGTTGCAGCAATGTAGAAAGACAGACTATGCTTTATGAGAAAACTGAAAAATATTTATAGGTAGTACCATGGTCTATTATGTGTTACAAGGATACCATATAATCTAATCTACTTTACATTTTTCCTTGGAATAGTTAGTTATTGGAATGGTTCCTTAGTTGTATGCTCTTGCTATCTTAGTTATTACTACTTAGATAAATATGTATTTGTCACCTTAGTGTGACATGAGAGAATATATGCTTTACTTTTATTTTTGTGTGTGGATTAGTGATCATTGTGATATGTAAATCAAATTACAAAAGCATTTCCCTTTAGAAATATGTAACACTTTTACACTTTGTAGCCTTGTCCTTTTGTGTATTTGAAGTCAAATAACTTCAAATGTAACTGATGTGCAAGATGCTTTTGTTTATATTTACAAGCTTTGTTTGATTCCTTCTATGCCAAGGTGTATGTAGTCTTCAAGAGTGATTTGCAGTAAAATAATCAAGATTTTTTAAAAACTTCTGCACACGTTAGTTGAAGGCACTATACAAATATTTAAAACAGCTAGAAAATACACCACTTTTGAGAAATCATATGGTTATTAAAGACCAGAGTAAAAGCTGCATCAGCCTTTAACCCTTTTATATATCTGTTTGGTAACTGTATATCATTTTCCCAATTTCTTTGTAAGTAGTACAAAAATTTCTGTCCTATTTGAAAACCCCTTTAAACATGAAAAAAACCCCTGTGATTTGCTCATAGTCTTCATTTAGCAATGGAGTTTTTGAAAGTATATCTTGGGGTACTGGTACTCTGACAAGTCTTCACTACAGTTAGAACTCTCTGCTTTAATGGTGGTAGAAAAAAGACTGCTTTTCTACCAATTTACCTCAATTCACCAGGTGCTATGAATTTCTTAGTAAAGAACTTTGTCAGTATAACTACATCCATGGCAGGATTTAAAGTTGTGGTAATTCATACTTCATCCCAACCTGCCTAGGCTGCAAAATTAATGAGAAAATATTTGACTTGGGTATGTCAGTTTTCCTGCTTCTGAACTCCTCAAGATTTTCATATACTCATTAAATAAACCTTTTTAGTATGTTCACCTGAAGTTTCCCTTACTATGGTTTAAAATGCATTAAAATGCATGATGCACTGCCTGATCTGTTGCATCTCTTACTCTAAAATGAGTTTAAACCAAGAATTTTTTTTTTTTTTGCAGTGATCAGATGTGTTGCTCTGGAATAAGACATATTTCCATGCCAAATGACATATTTTAGTTTTCTTTGGGTAGAAGAATCCTTGTTTCTGTCTGTAGGATACTTTTCAACTAGTGAAGTTTTATCCCCAGCCAAACCCACATTTTCATGAGCAATCTGGATGGAAGGGTGGCTAGTCTGTTAAATACATGTAATCTCAATGTATAGTATTGGAAACTTTGAAATTATAAACATATAAGTATTATTAATGTTAGCATAGTCTTCTTTTTTTCATAAGGAAAAAAAATATCTACCCAACAACAAGTACCAGCCAACCACACAATTATTTTTAAGCTGTTGACCAAGCTACTCTGCCATTTTTTGTAGAGATCAAAAATTAAAAAGTTGGTTCAAACCTGCAGAAGCTGAGATGCAAAAAAACACAGGTGTGGTCTGCCTGTCTACCAGTGGGAGGCTGTAATAAAAAAGAAAGAGTAGAGGGTATTTAGGTTAGCAATTCACCCAATCCATGTGAAGGGGTTTTGCAGCTCTATTGTCCACAAAACTTAAGAAGTTTACCTTAAAAGACAGCTTTTCTTTTTCATACTTCTATCTTACAAATCTGTTAGGATATTCCTGTTGACCATAACTAATGTTCAGGTGTAACACTTCACTGTGTATTACTGAACCCACTTACAGAATTGTTTTAACAATTAAGGTGCTTCTTGGCTGATTGTGCCTGTATAGGGGCTCAATAACGAATTGAAGTTTGTATCCATGGCTGGGTGTTTCAAGTACTGTCTTATTCAAGCTAATCAGTTATGACTGTTGGGTGAAAATAGCAATAATGATACTAATAACTTTTATTTTGGTTTTAGTTTTAAAGGCATAATAAAACAGAAATGGGTTCTTTTTCAGTAAACTAGCAGTCTAGCTGAGTGTTTAACCTCTTTTTCAAATGGTCTCTCTGTCATCTATTTAAAAAAAAAGTCTTTCAAAAGTCAGCATTGATATTTAAAGTTGTGTATCTCACTTAATTTTGGTTTAAGTAGTACAAAGAAAGTGTGAGTTTGTGTAGCTGATCTTTTCTGTCTGATAATGTAATTTTTTTTTGTGTGTGTATGTGCAGATACAGCCAACTTGCTGTATACCAGATGAGCCCTAGCTAATGCTACTGTGATACCTTTTAGCTATAGTCATTTAAGGTAATGCTGCTTCATTTAGCCTGTGGTGGTGAAGGCTTAAGATCGCTTCTGTTTGCTTTGGTAGTAGAAGCACAAAGACAGCATTACCATAGCTCAGGCTCTTCAAAATACTTTGAAACACAATAGCCTGCTCCTCATGTGTTAGTATGCCAGACTTAATTGGGTATGTTTTGATACAGAAGAGGTTTTGTAAATCTAAAATTCAAAACTGCCAGAGGTAGATTCATTGCAAGGAACAGAAACGTAATTTGGGACCTGAGTGATCCTGAAAACAATTGAGCTGCAGATCTTCCATAGAAGAAAACTTTGCAATTGTGTCATTTGATTTGTTAGCTTATCTAGACTTAAATACTATGTGAAAGTTATTAGATAGGGGGAGTCTTTACAGTTTGAATGTTTGCAAATATTTTCTGTTTTAAATTTATTCCTCTAGGATAGCCATGGAACATCTTACGCCAGTGGTCAGTTTAATCCTGTATTAGAAAGTGTATTATTGCCCATTGTCCTTGAAACAAGAGGAACTAGGGGCAAAGACACAGCTTTTGAAGAAAGGAAGAAAATAGACTTGCTGAACATGTTCCCAAAGTTCTTGTTGAATCAATGGGAACCAAGTAATTAAGCTGACTTGAGGAATACTTTCTAGTGTGGGCTAGTGAAGTTACTCATCATTAGTTGTAATCATTAGTACTCATCATTAGTAGTTCTCATGTGAAGATGCTGTTTAGGAAAAACTTGTTTTTAGAGTGGATTGGTTTCGTTTCAAGTGTTACGTTTTTCAGACTTTAGGGGTTTATTTTTTCTACTAATTGTGCCAACCAGTAGGTTCCTATCATGAATTGCTGGCAGCAGCTTGGTTCTGCTGGGCAAGGGTTATAATGATTAGCTATGGTTGAAAATGCTTACCCTTCTCACCCTGGGGAGCCAAGCTGTTGCTAGCAATTAAAGGTCGTTAGCTCTTCCCTGCCTCTTGTAAACATTTGCAGCCAGCAATTGCTACAGCTTCACACTTTTTTCCCTGGAGGAACTGAAGTCTTCCAGTAATGGAATGTAATAATTCGGGGTTTGTGGTTTTTTTTTGGTTGCTTTTTCTTTTTCATTTCACTGAGATTTCATTTTAATTATTGTAGTTTCATCTTATTTTTTTTCATTTAAAAGAACTGTGATGATTCTGACCTTTTCTAACTCATTTTGAAACTTGTAACCGTATTGGGAGATGCAGCCTAGCTTGAGAAATACTTGCTAGAAGGTTATGAAGTGTGTAATTCTTCAGCCACCTTCCCTGCTTCAAAAGAAAAAAGTTCATTATTTTGAACTATCCCTACATATGAACAGTTTTTTTATCTTGTAGAAAGGCTGTAGGTAAGGCAAAAGAGCAATAGTTTTTCTAAACATCCAAGAGAAATTGCCCCATGCATAAGAGTTTGGTTTATTAGTCCAGAGTCCCTCAATCCCTCTGTGGTTTAGATAGATATATATATATGAACACATAAATGTATGCGTGTGTGTGTGTATATATATATATAAAAGTTCAGAAATGGTCAGTGGTTGATGAGTTCTTGCTCATTTTAAGGCAAACTGTTTTGTGTTTCTTTATTTCCTGCTCTGTATAGAGGTCAGGGGTATAGTAAAGCTGATACACTTATCCAAACTTCTCAATCTATTTGCTTTCCCTTCTATTGAATCCTTCTTGGCAGATACACTGTTTTCTGATATCCTTTAAATTCAGATTGCATTTCTAAGTCACATCCCATTTTGCTCATTGAGAACAAGTGTTATTTAGAATGACTTTAGTGCAAATAGACTAAAATTTATTTTCAAATTAATATTGTATGTTCCATCTTCTAATGTCTGTCTAAACAATGAAATCTTGACCTAGTGATCCCCCTAATGTTTTATGGCAGGTAATGAAAGTAACATTTTATTTTATTTTGGTCTCATCCAGTGTTTAATGTCATTGCTTGAATGACTAGATTCTCAGACCTTTTGGCTTTGTGGGTTAGGACTTCAGTAGTCTTTCTGATTTACTGAGGTAAGTTGCCCAATAGCTGAGTGTTTCTCCAAATAAATAACCAATATTTAAATTGACCATGATCAGGCGTGCGTTTGAACTGCAGGACGACTTTGAGCTGTGCATCATGGATTTCTAGTTGGTATGGTAAAATTCAGTCCTGTTTATTGTTACTAGGGTTGGTTAACTCCTCCATGGAGTTTATTGCCTTTGGTAGTTCATGCTCCGTGTTGGTATCCTCGAGGTTTTTTTTGTTGTTTTGTTTCTGGGTTTTGTGGGTTTTTTTAGAGGGGTATGTTTATTTTGGGTTTTTTAGGCAAATGGGATACTCTTGACTCTGAGTTTTAATTCTTTACCAAGCTTTCAACCTAAAAGGTTTCAGGGAAGTAGAGGAGAGAGTTTATTTAGGTTTTGTGTTTGCAGCCATTTTATGGTAGTTTTGTCCTGTGTTTTATAAGTCTTTTCTATGTGAGTGGGAAGTCTTCTCCAGTTAGGTTCTTGCCTTGTTTCCTGAGGAATAACTTCTAAAATGTGTATGAAGGTACCTGTTGCTAAGATTTCTAAGGTGCTAGATGAAGTAGATACCTAAGTAAAGGTAAGTTAAGCTTTGATTACTTAGTGATCTATATCCAGATGATAGTTGCCCTGTCACATAAAGATGCCCAAACAAAACCCCACAGCAAAATAAAACCCCTGCAATTTGGTCCAGTTGTTGATATAATTGGTGTAAAAGGCCCTGGTCTAAATATACATAGATTCTAAAATATTTCTTTTGATGATATTTACTATCTAGGTAGATACAGATAGGTTTGAAAGCACAGAGAAATGTGGAAAAGTTCTGTACCTTACCTATTTGAAAGTATTTAACAGATTTTTTTTTTTTTTTTACAGTGTGCCTTTTGAATTTAATGTTCATATCGTTCTTTAGAAATAGCTCCATATGTAGACATCATTGCCAATGTAATAGAAATGTCACTGTTGATGAGGTGCAAGTAATTCCTGCATGTTCACTTCCTCAAATGTGTTTTATTTTCTCAATTTTGTGACAGTTTCCAATGCATTTGTCATGGTAATTCTTGTCTGTTTTTACTTAAGACAGTAGCTGAAGTTATTTTTTAAAATATTAACCTGAGCAGAAATGTTTTTCTCAGAGTTCTGCCATAATTGGCTGCTCAGTTCTACCTGATTTTTGAAAGCAAATTATCAGGAGATGTGTCATGGCAAATTTGAATTTAAACTTTGTTTGGTAGAAATTTCAAGGGAGGTGTTCATTATTATGATGTGATTGAAGGTATTTATTTTGAAAATACAGATTTTTTTAAACAATTCCTCATTTGTACAGAATTCCCAAACATATGTACATATTTCAGTGGCTGACTTGTGATGGATGGTTTTGATTACAAATAATTAGTAGTCCTGGAAGTTTATTTTCTTTTTTGTTGATTTTTTTAAAAGCATTGTTTATTATAACCAAATAGCCAGGATTGAAAGGAAACAGTCTCAGTTAAATTTTACTTGCAAATTGTTTCCTATTCCACCAATCCAGAATCATATCACAGTGTAATACCTATTTTAGTGTAGCTTTAGATGAGGGTTGTTAGGAGTGGCGTGGTTTCTCTCCTTCTTTTTCATAGCCCAGGAAATATCGACTGGGGATGCTGGATGAGAGGATAGTTCCGGTGGGATCAAAAGCAAGAAAATCAAAGAACCCTATTGGCTGTCTGGCTGACAGGTGTAAAACAGGAGTACCCATCAATATGGTTTGGTGGAACAGAGTCACAGAAAACAATTTACAGGTAAAATTATTTTTTACTAGTTACTTTTTCAGTATTTTGGATGTTTTATTTTACATTTTGGAAAATGATAGAAACAGTTACTCCAAGTGTGAGTTAAGATCAGATCAAATATTTATTTCACAAAGTAGGTATAGTGGCTCTCTAAGAGAATGACTTGGAGATGTTTTATTATCTTCACCCATTGCTGAGCTATGTATTTTACTTGATTTTGGTATAATCTGAGGAGAAGGAGCAAAAGTAATCATTTAATGTATTCTAAAAGCAAACAACCACAACCTTTAATTCTCATCTGAGGAAGATTTCTGCTGGTAAAATTAGTGATCGTTGTTAAAATGATTGACACAATGCAAATAAATGCATTCAGTACAGAATTTGAAGACAGTACCACCATGATCAGATAGTGTACATTCTTAATTTTTATGTTGGGATAGTTTATATTTCTCAACTTGCTTGAGAAATATATGCAACTCTTACCATTATTTTACTTTATTCCTGAATCTTCTTCAGCTCTGTAAGAGGGGGTGGTACAGCTGGATTTGAATATCTCTTTATCAAAGTAGCAGGTAATCCTTCGGATAATAATGAAGGATAATTCTAGTCTAGGATGAATCTGCTTCATGTCCCTCAAAATGGAGTTTAGATAGAAATTATTACAGTGGTGGGAACTGCACTGCTGCTGCTAATACCTGTTTTCACTTGTGTAGTGCTTTCGATTCCTCAGATTATTTTAGTCTTCCTATGAGGGTTATATTATTTTTGGTGTTTTCAAAGTGAATGAATTGGGTAAATTAACAACAGACTTATAACTAGAACTTGTGGCACCTTAAGATTTTCTTTCAGTTCACTGAATTTCTGCAGTGTTAGGGTCAACATGATGCTCATACAAGCTCCTTTCCGCACTGATACTAGTTTTGCATTATTCGATGTTTGGACATCTCTGTGTTGTTGCAATGGACAGTCATGGGCAGTGTGATGTAGGCAAACTGATGCTACGTTGTTTAGGGACATTCGGACCTTCAGTCTGTCTTGGCCCTTTTGCTGCTGGGGAAGCAGCACAACCACTGATGGAGAAAAGATGAAGCTTAATGGAGACCTTGGTAGAAGGACCAGGTAAGCTTGAAGGAGAGTGGTGAGAGCCTGTGAAGCAGTACTGTTTTGAAGGGAGAGAAGATTGACAAACTGAATTTGTTGTGTATATCTGATAGTGAGTGTAAGCCATAATTAAAGACAGTTCTGAGAAGAGAGAATCAGAATATTGGTCTTTAGTTTGTAGGTGGGCATTAAAGGGCAAGAAAAGTCCTGTTTGCACTTCTGTCCCCTGTTTTTTTTCTTGCTGTACAGTGATGCAACAAGCTTTGTTGTTCATCTATTCTGTTTAGATCAGAAGCAAAAGAATGTAGTGCTTCTCAAGGCTGGAGAGGCAGTAGCCTGAAACTTGAAGTTTCTCACCAGGATCAGTTGTCTTCTCAGTACCTGTGCAGTCTGAAGTGGTGTTCAAAGTGTGGCAAAGGGAAGGAAGCTCAACATCCCCATGCTTTCTGAGGTTGGCAGTGTTTGGGATTTGCTGCAGAGCACGTAGCTTTTGAAGGGTGCAATTCTAGACTCTTGTATTGCACCAGAACCCAGCAACATAATTGATTTCAACTACATGCAGCTTAAGATTAGCTTCCCATGGAGATGTGGGCTAAAGCAAAGCATGCATATACACATGTGGGGGAAATACAAACATAAGGACATGCTAGCCATAATAAATAGAATTGGAGGAGAAACAGGAGGGATTGAAGGAAAACTGTGGAGTCTGGCAAGACTGAAGAAGGAAAGGTGTTAAAACTTGCATTATAAAATAATGTTACTCCTGCATGGCTATGATTTTATAATCCAGGTCTGTTTTGTTTAAATATGGTGTTACACTTACATGATTAAAAGTGGAGTCTGCAGAGTGAATTGTACTCTGGGTTGTGCATTAAAAAAGAAAAAAAACCCAAACCAAAGTTTGTTTTATAGTGATGCATTCTCCTTTATATTAGGAAGTGTCCTGAGCTACTGTATTACCACATCATACATATTATAATAGCAAATGTTAATTCTCCTTAAAATAGTAAGAATAGATACATTTTAGTTATACAGATTAGTTCTTATTCACTATCAATAACTGATTCTTTGTTTTTCTTGACAAAAAATAATCATAGAAATTAATGTTTTCAAGTATGTTGCATTAGGGAGCATGGAGTTTTAAAACTTTAGATGCTTTTACAGTACTTGGAAGGATTTTTGTTAAAGAAATATGGAAGTATTCCAAATCTTTTAAAGTTTACTTTTTAGTGAGACCTACTTGCCAGTTGTAACAAGACTTTGTTAATAGTTTTGTCTGAGCCTGTGTTCTGGTTTATAAACCAATAAGTCTTTAGCCAACAAATTTTACCCAGTTTTAATGAAATTGACTCTTTAATTCTTCTACAAGAGCAGTAGAGCAATATAACTAATAATGTTACAAACTGAAATTTATTAGAGCCTATTGTTGGAGTGAGGTGATGACTTGTCACAATAATTATTATAATGTAGCATATTATACAAATTCAATGGTGGGAGAGAAGGAGGTTTGCTTTGAAGTCCTTGGCAATTTCCAGTGTCTTCTGGGTTACTCTGACATCAGAAAATGTATCCTTTCCTGATGTCATGGCTTGCAAGGAATCCTTGGAGGAACTGCAGCAATGCTCTGTAAAATGAATCTCCTCATATAGAGCATCTGCCCATTAAAAAACAAAGAACCCCCAAAACCCAACAGCAACAAAATAACATGTTAACCTCAAGAAAGACTTCTGCATTCCTAAGAGTTATTTTGAAAATGATGCCAAAAGTAGACTGGTAAAGGAGTACCCTGCTTTATAGCATGGATGTGGGCTAGTGGTGGTTTTCTGTAACCATTACACAATTATGTAATTTGGGATGTCAGAACAGATGAGCATGAATTTGGAAGTGAAGGAGAGCATAAAAGAGAGCAAAGAGGCTTGTATGCAGTTTCTAGCATGGTAAGTACATTAGCAAATCCTTCTGAAATCAAATGAGATTGGCCTACTTTTTGAGTTAGGTAGGTGGCTTTGGGCTTTGGTTGGTTCTGGTCCCACATTCAATCTAATGAAGTAATATTACAGCCTCTGAAACTGATGTGGTGTCTCTGCTGCTGCTGCTATAGAGCTGTGTGCTGTGTTGCGAGATGCTGAATGAGAAATGAGAGACAGAGATGGGTGGTTTCCACTATTCCTGTGGGATCCCTGCATGACTTTCCAAAGGCTTCATAACTTGAGTGTCCCTGTGTTCTAGCTTACTTCTGTACTTAAAGGCACTTTGAGGATTCATTTATTAATTAGTGCAGCAGTGGGGCCTTACAAGTTTGTCACTGAGGAGCATAAAGACAAATCATATGTATCAAAATTGATAGTTGATGAAATGGGAATTTTGATTTTATTTCTGGATTAAAGAAATCTGTTTAAAAAAATCTGTTTAAATCTGATTAAAGAAATCTGCAACTCCTCATCATACAGTAATGCCACATGCTGCTGTGTAGTCCCTCCAGTGATGGTCTTCAGCTTAGATCCTTGGCTTGCTCTTCACTTTCATCTGTACCTTCTTTTAAGGAGCTTTGAATTGTTTTAGGGTTGGTTTTTGTTTTTGTTTTTTTTTTTGGTGGTACTCACAGAATATGGTGCTTCTTCCCCTCTGTGGTATATTTTATTTCCTTTTATGCCTGTAAAAGTAAAAAGTAAAAGTAAAAACCACCAGACAAATTCTGAGCTGATTGGTGGCACAATGAGTTGTTTAATAGTCCTGGCCTCCTTTTGTACTTTTGCGGTTGCATCTGTAGTAATTGCGTCATGGCTTAATTCAGCCTTCGTTTCGACTGTGTTTGTATGAGATTTATAAAGATTTTTTCACTCTGATGTACAGAAGTATAGGAATTGTATTTGTAAGTGGAGATGGATGGACTCAGTTTTGTGGTCCATCTTTGGAAGTTTCTTTGACAAGCTGACTGAAAAGAGGCATGGACATAATCTGAAAACAGTATTTTGATTAAATTTCTATGTGGAATCATTATGAGAATGCATGATGTAGGTATTCAGGTAATAATTAGGGAAGTTGCTTCCTTGCTTTAGTTTGACAGCATTTTTATTAACACACTGGAAGAAGGGGGATGAGATTTCAATTGGCAAGGTTAAGAGGAAGAGGGAATCATGGCAATTTTAGCAAATTTATCAGTTAGAAGTCATCTGAGGTGGTTTGCTAGAAAAACATAACACAGCTGACACAGCTATATTTCCTTCTCTTTAATGCTGTTTGTTGAAAACATGTTTATTAGCACTTTGAAATTTTGTATGTGCCTTTTTATGGGACATCTGCATTTGAAACTGGAAATAGACTCATTTAACACAGTGCAGACAGTGCTAGTAGGCTTTGTTTATTGTTTAGGGTTTAGAAGTACATTTGCTGTTTTTTAACATCACAGTATTGCGTAATCATGACATGATTCTTGCATGGCTATTCTCCTGATTACTCCTGAAAACTAATAACTGTTTCTGATACCCATTTTCTCTACATATTTTACCAATACTGATTTATTCTGACTTAAAATTTTAAGCCTCACCTAGCATTATTAAGTTACTTTATTCTGAGGTAATTAATTACTAATTAAATGAAATTTGTTTACAAGTTGTACTTGTGCAAAATTTAAACATAATACAGAATGAAGAAAATCTTTTTCACTAATAAGATCTAGATTATTTTCATTCTTATAAAAGTTTTTTTTACTTCATCTTGGGAAGTTTGGTAGGACTCTATTGGAAAAACTGTAAGAATACTCTGGTTCTAAAGCATAGCTACCTTTTAAACAGATTTTCAAGCTTACCATTGATCTAAATGTAAAACTAAAACTGGAATTTATACTTTGAATTATGAGTTGACAGAGTGGAAGTAGGATTTTTTTCAGGCCAAGAATATAATATTTTGAATCATTGGCCATTAAGAATGTGGCTTTCTAATTTTAACATAAATGCATGGTTATTGCTGCAAAATGGTTATCTACAAAGATTCAAAAGTAATTAAAAGATTAAATATTAAAGAACTAATAGTAATATTACATTCTCTCACTTAGTTTAGTTACTTACTCTGGCCTAATTATTTTAATTATTTTTATGGAAGAAAATTGTTTTCAGAAAAATGAATGTTTTACTTCAGATAAAATGTTTTAAAAAGCATAAAAGTTTTTAAGAACTGCAGCCTCACATAGATGTAACGAATTTAAATGTGGTTTGGGGCTTAAGCTTCAAATTGTTTGACAGTATTAGCTAGTTTTGACCACAAATTACCAAAATTTGCTGTATTACTTTGATTTATTCTGGCTAGTGACTGTGGAACTTGAGTATTTTTCTGTATTTAGAAAACAACTTGAAGATGGAAGGGTCTTTTAAAATTGCAGCCAAAAGTTAAGTCACTTTTTTTACCTGTGGGGAGAGTCTTGGATTGTAGCTTCATGTTTTTAGCATCACAGAGGAATAAAACAGGCTTTCATAGTATAGGGTCTATCTTTGTAAATCGAAGCTGTTTACTCATATACAATGTTTTCATCAAAGTTATGTGAAAACAACTTAATCTTAGCAGGCTTTGAGGCTCATCCTGAATTGTGATATCAAAAAATGAAATGAAACTGAACTTCCATCAGGCTTGACCCGTTGCTGTTTGTAATTCTAGAGCATAAACCAGATCAGGCTTAGCAGATTCTTGGTTTTGACTCTCTCACTTGGATAAAGTAAAACACCTACCAGTTAAAGTGGAGCTCTTTTTTAAAGTGAAGCTGTTTTTTAAAATTTTGATGGTTATAGGTAACTTTCAGAGACCAAAACTTACATTATGTAACTTTTAGACACCAGAATTGGTTTATGAAAACTTGCAGGATGCATTTAGAAAGAAGCATGCCTGTGCTGCAGGATGTTTGATTCAGTAGGTGAAAATGGTAAGAGTTTAGCCAGAATGCTGCGGATGGGATTTTGGGAACTCTTGAGTTGCTCTAGGAAAGTCTGAGTTACCTTCCAGGTGTCTTTCTCTCTTCTTGCATGCTTCAAACCTAATACCATGTCCCACCCTTGTTGCCTGATGACACAGTATTTAGATGTGATAGAGCTGTGGATGTGTCATTGCTGCTTTTAGCAGTGGGAAAATGTGGATCTTGTAGTTTTTTTGAATTATATTCTTTTAGCACGATGTTACAAATTCTGTTGCTTGCTCTCCCAGTTTTGTTTGATGACTGTTTAGCTCCCTTGCTGTTTGGAAAAGTTCTACTTTACCACCTGTGTAATTTTCTCCAGTTTCAGTGTAGATTTTGCTGAATGGTTGCATGCCAGTTTTTATCTAGAGGAACACCATTCTCTTACTTATTCCTGCTTCTAAATTCAGGTATCTAAGTCCAGAATATTACCTTTTGAGTTTAAATGTGTCAGTTATGTGTTTTCAGTCTGTATAATTCAACTTACCATTTGTTTTGCTGTATTAGTATATATCTTAACATGTTTCCCTTAACTCTGATTAAAGAGTTTTCAAATTCATATGAACTCTTTACCCACTTAAATATAAGTCTTTTACTCACAATCTACATATTTGCTTATAGCTGTTCTTTGAATATTGAGAAACATGCACGTGTAAGATGACAAAGTGGTAAAGTTGGTATCATAACGTGGATAGTGGTTAAAATTTACTGTGTGATTAAAGGTAGAGTATTTTTACTATTTGCTTTTAAACATGGGCATCTTCTTTAATTTTACAACTTTGAGAATCTTCTTTTTCAGTGCTTTGAAATACATTAGTACTATGATATTTGGCAGAAATATTCAAATAAAGGTATTAAAACCCAATTAACAAGCTCTTTTCAAATACTCTCACTGTCTAAATGGATGCTCACACTTTGCTTCTAATTTGGCACTAACTTACTTCCTCTGATGCCACTTTATATTGGTAAAATTGGTATTGGTAATTTAACTAACAGTTGATATATTTTATAAACTTAAAACTGTCTGAAACTGAAGTGGTCCAATATAATTTTCTGAAAAAAACCCATTATGGTTTATCTTAACAGTATCCCTTGTCTGTTGGGAGCTGTTGCCGTCTTCTTATTTTACCTAACCTGTTTAGACACTCTCGAGAGGTACTCTGCAGATTACTTAATAAACTAAATCCTGTAATTCAATAATCTTCAAGCTTTTCAGAGTGTTCGTGTAGTAATTGGTTTTATTTCTTAGTTTAGTTTAGTTTTTGTTCCACTCCTGTAATTTGTAATTGGCTGCCCAATAATAAGCTTTTTGCATTTTGAGCTCTAACTGGGATTTTCTTTTTCTAACCTCACCTCAAAACAAGCACCATGACCCCAAACTACAAAACCATCTGCACTGATTTTAATGGAAATTAAAAATTGCTTGTGTGTTTATGTTTTATATACTAACAAATACTGGATGTTTGACCATCATTCTGTTTCTTTTTTTTTCTGTAGCACCAAATTAAACTTTTGTTATTAAAGGTGCTAGATAAATGAAACAGGTAATTAAAATAGAAGTTAACTTCACAAAAAGCCTGAACATACAGATCTATTTGAAATAGAGGCAGGGGTGACTTTTCAAGTAGGACTCATTTTTATTCCTTTAATTTGAAGTTGCTAGAGAGTTTGGGATGAAATTGCTGAAGTCATGGGGGAGCAGTCTGTGCAGCTGTGGCAAAGCTGTCTCAGTGTCAAGTCTGTTCTCCAACGTGTAATGTAATGCTTATGGAAAGCCTTTTGCAAAATGTTGTACAAATTTGTATACCAGCTGTTCATATGGAAAGTTTGCTTATACTACTTCAGACATAAGCTAAAAACGTGTCTAAATTTGTTCATGCAGACCAGCTTCTAGTATTCTTTGTTCTTGTCAGCAAGCTCTATGTACCTTAAAGATACCCCCTGCGCTAGTAGACCTTTCTAGAAAGTATTTTCTAACAAATAGACACTGTCCATCCCTTCTCATTTAAAATAAACATTTAATTTTCTTTTTTTAAACAGACACCAAATCCTTCTGCAAGTGAGTTTATTCCTAAAGGAGGATCAACGTCCAGGCTGAGTAATGTATCCCAGTCAAGTATGTCTGCCTTCTCTCAAGCCTTGTTCTCTCACCCCTCCATGGGAAGTCCTGCTACTGCTGGGCTAGCACCAGGTAAGTTGAAAGTAATGATGTTTAGTACACTGGTTTGTTTTGTCAAACGTAACCCTATATATGTAGTTATCATATTTGTCAGGTATAAATGTAGCTCCCTCCTACTTTAGCTCTTAATTTTAAGGCAATCTTCAAAAAGTAGAGGAACGTTGGATTTCTCTTCCAGTAGTATGGAAATCACACTGCAGGCTGTGAAATCTGCTCAGCCACAGCAGCACTGAAATTAACAACTTACTCTGTTCCTTTTGGGGAAGAGAGGGCTGCTGAGTTATCACATACTGTGTTCTAAGTGGTTCTTGCCAGAGCAGTATCTGAAGATGATTTAAACTACCCATAGTCTAGAAATGCATTGTAGTCTACAGCGCACATGATCTTGGATTACCACATGCTGATCTGCTCTTTTTATTTGTTTCTAGCTTGTGTGATATAGAAATAATTATTTGCAATATTAATGAGTGTATATGGGGACTTAAAAATCTGGATTAAAAACAAAGTGGAAGACAGGCTAATTCTAAAATACTTTGCCTTGCAAAATAGTGTTAATTTTATTGTATCTGTCACATGTAATCTCACTTTTAAGACCAATTTGTAGTTATTTCCCAGGTTTCAAACTCTTACTGAAATGTGTTCCAGACAGTCGTATAATTCTGAGTGACAGACATTTTTACACACTAAAAAAGTTCAAGCCCTTTATGCATCTTTTAGTCTTCTGGTCTTAAAATGTTAACTTAATTCTAATAATTTTGCTTAAATAAAATTATAATATTTTTAATATATAGCCATCAGCACATCTGGATATTCACACTGCAGATTCTTTAATGAGTTTCTTTATGTACTTAAACCTTCAGCAGTCTGTTACACCTGACAAGAAGCATTAGGTAGCTGCCAAAAGGCAGACAGACAAATGTTATAAACTATTTTTTTAAACATCTATTGGCAATTACCATTTATTAAAATGAACTTCAGTCTTTCTTGGTGCCAGTGTCAATGTGAAAAAAGCCATCATTTAGCTTGCATGTAAAAACTTACCAGGGCAGGCTAGGAAAGTGATTGATGCTTCTGCTGACCAAATGAATGTGTTTTGGTACTGTATCTGCTTGATACTATATTGTGCTGTACCGTCTTATTGGAAAACTGTTGTGTTTATATGCCTCTCAGCCTTGTCACCTGGATTGAAAAGTGTATAAAGGATTAAATAGAATACAGTAAAATGATCTACTTTTGGAAAGTGTCCAGTGGGGTCTCAGAGGGATCTTTCACAGTCCAATTTCTTTACTATCTGTAAGTAATATTCAAAAGGATAAGTAACACTGATGAAAGAAGTTCACAGAACAATTTCAGCTCCTAGAAATAAATATGGATACCAATGCTGCATACTTTTCTAGCTTCAAATACTGTTGTTTGTTTATGGACAAGAGGGATGGGGGAGTATTCATAAGAGCTAACTTCAGGCAGAGTTGGCTTGTTTCCCTGTTCTTCCTGTGTAATTAAAAAGAAAATATAGTTCAAAGTAGGGATCGTGATTGGATGCTCTGAATTTTTCTAGATGCTTTTCTCACTGAGTGCAGAATTCTCTGAACCTTAGTGTTCTATGTAAACACTGCTCATAGACATTTATTTTTATTTAAATGTCAGCATTAAAGCTGTCAACACTATACATCCACAGAAATTCCTGTTACCTCAAGGTCAGCTAGGAGGTGCTCTTTCTAAAAAATTTGGCTCTTAAATAAGAAAGCACTATCTTTGTGTGGGGAAACTTCACCACTTAGATCATCCTGGATAACAGATTAAAAAAACATTTAAATTAAACATAAAATAGAAAAACATTTGGAAGTTGTCCTGAAAAAATGGTTGAGATCTGTTAGCTTTCAATAAGTGAAGAGAAATTAAAATGAAACCTATATAAAGAGTTTTTAAGAATTGAACAAAGATAAGTCTCCTTCCAGTGAAAGGGTGCATACTCTCCAGTAGAATAACTTTGTGGATTTAAGTATTTCTGTGAGATTAAGATGGCTTATAGTAATTTACAGAGTACTGGAGGAAATAAAAATTTCATAAGAAATAAGGAAATGTAGGAGGAATAATTTAAGGCTGGCATAGTTTTATTCACCCATAACAAAGTAGGTAAATGATGAAAACAGTCCTTTGATTTCCTTCTTGATGATGGAAAAGTGTAAGTTGTTTCACACATCTAATTTCTGAGATTTCTCTAAAGGTAGGTGTAAATCAAAACTGCTTTTGACATCTAGTATTTCATATGTAACTCAATTGTCCTTGGAAAATATTTGTTCTGCCTGTCTTGTGAACAGTACTGCAGAAATACTGAAAAATACAACAGGGGAAACCTGAAACACTTCGGTGGATAACTTACTATATCCATGCCTGACATATTGACTAGGATGTAGCATGGACAAAGGTTACTTTACTTCATCTTGGTAACCTTTAATAGAATATTGAAATACAGTGATATCAATGCAACTTACACAAATTGTGAGAGAAAATTGTTTCATTGAAGTTTTAAACAGATCTTGTTCACCATTTCCAAACTATTTTTCCATAAACTCACCTGAATAATATCTTACTGCTCCTTCCCTTTTGTTGCTTGCAAACACACCCTGTTTGCCATTTGTATGGGAAATTTAGTAAGGAGTTGATCTTCAAATACCACTTTTGCTAACAAGCTTATCTTACTCAGTCCTGTGTAGCTGTTTTAGAGTATTGTCATTAAAATACACCACACAGTGTATGAAAGAAATTCATGAATGTTATCAAAGTAATAAGGTATCATTGCTATGTTAAACTTGAGGGAGAACAGGTGTATAGCCCCCAATAGTGAAAATCTGTCTTAGGTTTGCTAAAGCTAGGTTATACCTAAAGAATGATGCCTTTGTCGCTGATGGAAGTGACAGCAAATGGCTGTTCCTTCTATATTTAGTCCAAGTCAGGTTCTGAGCTTATGCAGAATGTAAGAGATCCCATTTCTGCTGCCAGTCTGAACCTGCAGGCATAGGAGCCAGGAGTGTGAAGGTGTTGTGCTTGTGTCCAGTTGACACATCTCCATTTGTGCTGAGCTGCAAGAGTGTACTTCTCAGAGCCCACAGCCCCAGCTGGAGATGGAGCACTTTCAGCTGAGGTGGTTTGTCTGGCTGAAGGCCCCAAGAACTTGTTCCATCCTCCTGGATCAAATATGGTGCAAAGAAGGTTCTGCAGTAAAATTATATTTTTCCCAATTAAACCTGAGGAGGAAGAATTGATGACTCAAATTGTTTAGGGAATGAAAGAGATTTAATTAACTTGAAAATACACAGCTACAATGCTAATGACCTGATAGGAAGCTTACAGTAAAAAGAAATATTTAATGAATTTAGGGATGCTACTTTTAAGTTCTTGAAATAATCTGATTTTATAATTTACTTTCCTTCATCGCCCTAGACTACCAGGTAAATTTTGAAGAGTACCTCTAAAGTATAGAACATTGAAGTGATAAAATGGTAAATGTTTTATTTTTTAACTCTGAATATGTTACAAGCCTTAGAGGCATAGGGATATGGTTGTAGATTAGTAAATTTGTAGGCAAAACTTGAAGGTTTTTTTAAACCTTTAATGTTGTAGGCCAGCTGACTTGCATACATGTGAGTTTAATGAAATCCTGCCTATGTTGTGAATTCTCATTAAATCAAAAAGTAGATGCTGAGTCATTAAGAGATCATGCTTGATGCCCTTTGATCCTAATTATCTGTGTGAATTCTCAGATTCAAAATACAACCTAGCTTTTAATTCAAATACATGGTGTGCTACAAAGCTTTATTAGAAGCATTAATCTCATAAAATGTCTTTGAGCTTTGTCTCAAATACATGTCAAAATCTGCCATTTCCCTTTCCTCAGTCACAATGGAACTTCAAAAATAAAAAAACAAGGCAATAAATGAAAATATAAGAATAAAGACAGAAGTGTAAATGTGAAAAAAAGAATAGCATCTGGAACTGCAGGTGCATGTAGGTAGCCTGCACCATCACTGTAAATGTTGTGGAAAGATCTTCACATCCCACAAGCATTTCCATGTTGGTGTGACACTATGACAGCTGCATACTGTGCCACCTCTTTTTAGATATAAATATAAACAGTGAAAGTGAAAGAAGCCCTTTCTCCTTGCAGTTCATCTTTTAATATTCTGTTTGACTTCTTCAGGAAGACTCCCCAAGACAAGGAATGGATAGCCACTTTTGCTGTTAGAAAAGTCTCACATGGGGCAGTTTAAAATGGGCTTTTTGGTGTCTGTCTTAGTATTCCTGTTGGCGTTGGAATTTTAATATAGGGGAATCTTGAACCCTCTCATAGGGAAAGTTTAATGGTATTTGTCATGATCACTGGTATGAATATATATATATGTGTAAATGGTAAGTAGATTATTCAAAGCCCATTTTTTTGTAGTCCCTTTAGCAAATAGGCATTTATATAAACTGTGCTATTAAAACCAGCTTGATTCTGTGCAGTGTGGTTCCATTGTTACTATTGTATGTTTAATAACCTCTTTTTCCTCATGTATGAGTCCGTAGGAATATATATTCATTTTTTAATATAGCTATTTTGCTTTATTTCCCTCTAATTCTATTTGTTATGATTAAATATTGGTATTAGTATGCTTTTAGCTGAAATACTAATGAGTTGGTGATATCTGCTTGAGTTTATGCGCTCAGTTATTTGCTACCTTAGTACTTAAATATGCATAAGTTTCCCTGTATTATAAGGTGGAGTTTTTGTTTTTGTTTAGTGGCTTGTTTTTGTTTTTTGTTTTTGCTTTTACTGGGCTTTCAATACTTACTTAAGATTCTGCAGAATGTAATGCAAGTCTCTCAGGAGAATCTGTCACCTTCAGTATTTGTTGTCTCAGCCTTTCGGTACCCACCACTGCACTAGCAGCAAAATTCTTGTAACGTGTAGTATATTGTTCTAGTAGAATAAACCCATACTGTAGTCGAGCTCCTTTCATCTCCTAAGCTCACTATGCATATTGGCAAATGCGGAGCCCATATGTTCTGCCTGCCAGACGATTTTCACTGAACTCTTAATGTCCTTTGAAAATGAGATCTAACTAGACTGAAAGGCCGTCTGAAAGGGTTTGTGTAATGCTGTGATCCTTTTCTTTCAATCTTGCATTAATACCTGTGCAAAGACGTTAAGGATTTATGTTTGTAACCATTCTTTAGCATGAATAAATTTTTTAGAAATAAATCTTAAAGTGGAAATTGTTTGAAATTGTATGCATAAAAACGTAGGTTTTTTTTTCCTGAGAAACTTTCAGTAGAATGTCACAGTATAATTTTAGTGTGTTGCAAGTCTTCACATTTTTATATTATTTACTGTGTACTATATCTTGTATATATAGTGTTTATTTTAAAGTAGAGAGGTCTTCAGTTAACTTTCCATCGGTATATATGAAGGCTGCTGAGTTTTTATTTCATGATCCCTACCATTGACTGTTTTACTGGAACAGTTGTTCTTGAAGCCAGTTATTCCTGTCTGATTTGAGATGATGTGCTTGCCAAGGACTTCAGTTAATACTGCTTTATTGGAATAGAGTGAAAAAGACATGTCAGTAACTTTCCATAGATGAAAAGAATTCCTGAATATCAGAAACTGTAGAGTTACTTCTGTTTAATGGCCACTTTAATTAGTCATCTTTCAACTTTTAATACTAATATATTGTTTCCTTTGAAATTGATCTTTCCCCCCAGCAGATTAAGAATGTATTCATGTTTTAGTCTTTTGTTAAAAATGTAACAGTCTTTACAGTAGCTGTTGAAATATTGAAGTGTTGCTCAGTCACTCAAGGTAATTCTACCTTCATGAAAAATTACTTTATTTTGTAGCATAAATTGGTGCAATTGAGATGTGTAACATTTTACCCTCGTATGGTTAATTTCTAAACAGATTTTTAGGAGATTATTTGTTACCATTTAGAAGTGCCTATTATAATTCACTTTTGAAGTTAGTGCACTAATCATCAATGTTCCACAATATTGCTTCTCTACAATGTGTGTGTACACACATGTACCTGTATTAATATAAAGAAAAGTTCTGACCTAGGAAAGTGCAGACTTTTTTTTCCTTTCGTGTTCTTATGTTTTACATTTTTATCAACAGGATAAATGACTGAAAAGACACAATTAAAAAGAAAGGCATATGATTTTCCCACAGTTTACATTTTAAAAACCTTGTTTATTTTGTTGGAGTGATTCATTTTTGAGGAATAAAAGAGAATTATGCTGAATTAATAAGCATGGTTTTTGAGATGTCAAAGGAGTAAATGAGAAGAGCTAAATGAAAGGTTACAAATTTTCTATTAATATTGTTAGGGTAATTCAGCTTCAAAATAATTTTTCCCAAGCTACTGTTTACTTGTTAGTACTGAAACTGTTATTTTCTTTTGTTGTTTGTTTTAAAAGAGAAAAAAATGAAATGTAGGAGGAATGAGATTGCTTTAGGGATATGATATGAGTGTAAAATCACTCCTACATGTTACTGATGATGCATATTGAGAACTCTGCATATAGGAAACTTGTGGTTGAAGTTAAATAAACCAGTTTATATGACTAAAAAGTGTGTATGCAAAAAAATTCTTTTTCTTGTTTTCATTACTCAGCTATTTGCTTAAATTCCTCTGGTTACCTAGATCTTATGGAATTAATTTAAGCAAGTATCTGAGTAATAACTGACAGAATTATTAATTAGAGAAGAGTTCTCAGCTGTCAATAGAACATTAAATGTAAAAGTTGTGTGTCTTCTTTCAAGAGAAGTATTTAGTATGACTGATACAATTCTGATTGTATAGAGGAGAAAGTACATCCCACTCTGAAATGAGCAACAATAAATTTCAAAGATGCTCTCCTTGGTGTTAATCTGAACACCAGAACATTTCAGATCTTCTGCTAGCAAGTAAATCTGCAAGCAGTTTTTTTTAAGGCTTAGCTCTTCCTCAGCAGCATCCTGCAATATCTGTTTTACACCTAAATTTTTATAAATAAGCAAATCTGAGAATTCTGCATGCAATAACTCTTGAAGTAATTAAACTTTTTGGTAACTAAAAAGTGTGTATGCAAAAAAGTTTCACATGTTTTCCCCATTGATGCACTTTGTTCAGAAGTAGAGTTTGTCAGGCTTCAGAGGAGTTGCCCCTGTGGTGTTGAAGATGAACACCAGCCAATACAATAATTTCAAATAAATTAGAAAATCCCAGCAGGAATGTTTTAATAGGCTTCATATTATGAGATGTTACCTATCTTTACATACCAAATAGATCTTTTGGAGGATAACTTTTGAATATAATAATTACAGAAAAATAGGCAATTACTCCCCTGAAGTTATTAATGGTAGCATATTGTGTGTTGTTAACACACTTATTTGTGTGCTGTATTACTGGAGGCATTCATAGCTGTGGAGTTCTAGTAAAAGGTACCTGCATAATTAAGTGAAGTGAGCTACAGCTTAGCAAACTCCATTGGCTGCGCATGTATGTGTTAAGTAAAGACTCACTTATATAGTCATTAATATTTTATCTTTTTGCTGTTTAATGAACTGTCTTCTAGATGCAGCATTATTTTGACTTGTCTTCCCCTTTCAGCTACTTCTATGTTTTCCATTTCAGTTCTTCATGTGTATATCATAAGTTCCCAAGCCCTATCTCTCTGCACTAAATAAAGATTTTTGGGAAAATATATCTGTTTAGTCATGCTCCTACTGTTTTATTTCTCAGGGATTTCTATATCTATACGAAGAGTTAAGTGTCTCACCTGTTCAGGCTGTTGTTGGTAGTGAAGGCTGCTTTTCTGAAATAGTTAAATTTTTTTCATGACAAATTTGATCAAGAGTATCTTCTTGTGTTTCTTTAAGGAATGTCACTGTCAGCAGGGTCTTCTCCTCTTCATTCTCCCAAAATAACTCCTCATACATCTCCTGCTCCGCGAAGAAGAAGTCATACACCTAACCCAGCAAATTATATGGTGCCTACTAGTGCCTCTGCGTCTGTCGCTAATGCTGTCTCTCAGCCTCCATCTACTGGCCAGGTCATCCAGAAGGAAACAGTGGGTGGAACAACATACTTCTACACTGATACAACTCCAGCGCCTCTCACAGGAATGGTATGTTGGCTTTCTGTTCACAACTGTCTGCAGTTTGTACATGCTGAATTGGTTGATATTACAGATACTATTTTTAACACTGTAAACCTCTTACTCTGTATGAAGATTAGGCATTTTAATTATTTTAGTTGTTCTCCAAAAATAACTGAAGCATAAGGTCCAGAGAAATTTTTAGGTATTTTTTTAATTTACAGCTGTGTAGAGCTTTGTGGGGTTTTCATACAGCAGTAGAAAGAAAGCATTCTATATGTCTCAGTGGATACATACATAATGAGAAAACATTACAAAGTCAGATTTTCTTTTTCTGGTAGGTCAAATTGCTCTTACATTTACAGTGACAGGGAAAGGGCAGTTATAAAAATATTAAAATAACTATGTACATACATATATACACACACACCTCCCTCCTCCTTGAAATCATTAGAAGTGAGTATCACATAAAAAAAAATGTGATGTCTGACATTATATTTGTGACTTGTACTGTACATGAAGAGGTCATAATTCTGTAGTTTGAGCTGAAGTAGTGACAAAACTCTTCATTTACCTTACCTTTAAGGATTTTAAACTGCTTCTTGAAATATTTTATTTTTAGGTATTTCCAAACTACCACATCTACCATCCAGCTGCACCTCATGTTGCTTACATGCAGCCAAAAGCAAATGCACCTTCCTTCTTCATGGCAGATGAGCTCAGACAGGTAAGATGATAGAGAATTTAAAGGAAAATTGCCTATCTTGGCAAAAAGTAGAAAATTGCTAATGGTAGGAGAGAAATAGATACTTGCAATCTGTGCAGTTGTTTTTCCCTGTGGAGAATTTAAAAAATCAAATCTTATAATAGGTGGAGGACAGCAAAGGGTGGGGGTGAATTACAACATGTTTGACTTCAATCTAATCTGCATGCCATGGTTTACTATTCAGCTCTGTACTGTTACTGGTGTATTTTTTTTGGTGGGCATGGGTTTATTTTTGTAGAATTCTTTTAAGCTGCAATACTGCTCAGTTTTGAAGTCTCCCACTGAAATGAAAGTGTATGCAGATGTTCGTTGAAGAGCTCTTCTCAGGGCTTTTCATCTCAACACTGGCTGTGAGTGTTATTTATTTCAGCTTCACTGTAGTAGGTGCCTTTGTCAATGCCAGCTATAGCAAATGTCTTCTGAAGCTCCTTCAAGAATTTAGGTTTTTTGTTATTAAAATTTTCAAGCTAGTGGTCTTCTGACCCTCTCTGCCCTGGACAGTTGCATCAATTCTCTATTTTAGTACAGGTAGCTAGGATTTCGAATACAGTGTTCTCTTAAATTATCAAAACTTGACTTAATTTTTTTTTTCAGGAGCTCATCAACAGACACTTAATAACTATGGCCCAGATTGATCAGGCTGATATTCCTGGTAAGTAAGTGTTATAAACTAAACAGTGATCATGTTTTTCTGCAACCATGCACATTCATCAATATTAACATCATCTTGCAAAAAAATGCCACCCGTTTTTAATTTTTCCTGAAGCCTTAATTATGAGCCTGGACCAGATGGATAACCAATGCAAAAAGATGCATCTAAAAGATGGTGGAGATAATTAATGTATTAGTGAAGTAATCCTAATTTTCTCTGCTACTCAGTAACTTTGTCAAAGTCAACTGAGGCCTAATGTGTTTTTGTGTATAAACTGATTTTAGCAGTTCCTGCTGAAGTGGACAGCTACCACAGTCTCTTTCCTTTGGAACCACTGCCACCACCCAACCGGATACAGAAAACGAGCAACTTTGGGTACATTACATCGTGCTATAAAGCTGTAAATAGTAAAGATGATCTGCCATATTGCCTTCGGAGGATACATGGTGAGAAAAATTGAGTTGTCTCAATAGGACTAGCATTCCTAAGCAGACCAGTCATATTTTGATGTCTGGTTGCTTTTCAGCAGTTTCAGACAAAATATTAAAGTAAAAAATTCTCGTCTAAATCATTATGCTTTAAACCATGGGTTTCATTTTTCCCCTAGGTTTTCGTCTTGTTAACACAAAGTGCATGGTATTGGTTGACATGTGGAAAAAAATTCAGCACTCAAATATAGTAACTTTGCGTGAAGTGTTTACCACTAAAGCTTTTGGAGAACATTGTAAGTTTTTCTTCTTTCTTTCCCTCTGCCCCTTCCTCCTCCCTAGCTGATGTGTTGATACTTTTCTCAACTGTGCTTGAGTTAATAAATGTCACCTGTTTCTATTTTTAAGCTCTTGTGTTTGCATATGATTTTCATGCTGGAGGAGAGACCATGATGAGCAGACACTTCAATGACCCTAGTGCTGATTCCTATTTCACAAAACGGAAATGGGGTAAGGAAACTACACTATTATATAATATTTCTGTACACTGTTTCCAGTACTTCAGCAGTAAACATCTGGTCAGAAATAATTGTTCAGCTTAATTTTTTGGCTAATCAGTTCTGTCATATCATAAGCTGATTGATATGAGAAAATTCTTCTTAACCTCCTAGTTGTAGAGTTTCTTTAGATTAACAAACAAGTATAAAATTGATGTCAGTGTGTAAGGGAATTACAGCTTTTTAAAAGAAAAATAGGTTGGAACAAACTTTGGAGCAAGGAGCTCTGGTGTTCTTATTGCAGGTCTGTCACCAGGGAACACCTAACATTTAATGGCGATGATTCCAAAATTCAAAAGAGATGCTATGCCAATTTGATGCTTGCTGTTTAGGTGTCCTACCCTTCAATTTTTTTCCTCACTAGGTATTATGAGGAATAATTAGACAGTATTTTGTTCAATGATTTGAAATTTAAAGCACTAGTTAAGACAAGAAACGGACTGAAAAATCCCTGTAGCATATTCTTTTCAGGCACCAACTTCACATCCATAGGTCTGATTTTTTTTATTTTTTTTTTTTTTTTAATTTTTTTAATCATGTTTTTACTATGGTTTCAATGGAGTCACTAAAGCTACACCAGCATTTGTAAATAAAATCTATCACAGCATGGTCTGTGGCTCAGCAAGTTGCCCAGTGGAGCTCCTATGCTTGTGGCTAAAGCCTCTTCCTCTCCAAAACGATGTGCTGTCAATGATTTTGCCTGTTAGGACCAGTTCATGACCCCTGCAGTCCTACAGACTGCAGTCAGGTGTTGTCTGGAGCACAAGAATGCCATGCTGAGAAAGAGAGGTGGTCACGGCTGAATAGAATCACAGAAAGACTTGAGGTAGAAAGATACCCTGCAGAGCTTCTTTGGACTGTTTTCCTGCTTGATGCAGGACTAACACTGAAATTGGATCCATCACTAGGGATGACCAGAGGACTGTGATGTGGCCTGTTCTATTTTATGTTTTAGTTAGGGAAGATCTTCCCTAAATGTCTTTGGCTGCCAGCATATGAAGAGAAACAGAAGCTAAGGTTTTTTTCTTTCTTGTGCCTTTTAAAATTAGAGCCTTTAGCTGTGAATCCAAACAGTTTTGAAGGTTGAGGTGTAAAACTTTTCTTGGCTATCTTTTCCATCAGAATATAGTGGTGTGGTAGTGTGTGAATAAGTTCAAAGGCTTGAAGATACCTTATATGCATTCAAAGACTTGTGGTTACCTTATGTACTGTGTAATTCTCACTGACTTTGTACTGAGCTGACCAGTATAAGTGGAGATGGAACTTGATCCCACTGCTGATTCTGGTGGTAATATCTCAGACAGAGGAAACCCCAGTTTGATGTGTCATATCCTGTGGCAAATCAAAGAATGCAATTACAGATTCAATGAGCCTGATGTGAAACCAATTTGGCGAGATAAAACTGGAAGATCTACTGCTGGGTTAATGGCTGTTACGTGCAGGACTAGACTTCTGAGTGTTTCCTAGTCATGGTTTTCAATTTCCATGTAAATCAGACCTCATTACGTTTTTGCATCTCTCTAGAGAATTATAGAAGAATTATTTTGTCTAGAACAGACATCACAGAAGTTGCACACATTCTTCCGTCACACTGGAAAATAATTAAGTTTTGGCCTTATAAAGGGCAGTTATGTCTCATTAATCTATTCAAGTTCTTTAAAGGAGAATCCAGCAGATAAGACCTTGGGGTTTTCAATTAGGTCCAACTTAATTGAGTCTTTAAAAGAACCTAAGTAATCATGAGACAGAGAAAGTTCTCAGGTTTATGCCTGGTTAGAATATTGGAAACAGAAAGAGTGAACAGTGAAGATCACTGATGAAGTCTCACGAGAAGATGTCCTGGAAATTGTATTTCTTAACTTATTCACTAACTTGTGCTGAAGATAAATGGTCTGTCAAAGTTTACTGGTAATAACAAATTATTTGGATTGTTAAAAACAAAGGCCAATTGTGATTGATTGCAGAAGGGTCTTACAGGACTGGAACTCCTACCAATAATATAGCAGGTGATGTAATGTAAGCCAATGTGATCAAGGGAAAAATGTAACTCTAGCTTTAAACATAAAATGATGGCCCCTTTTGTGACTGTTGCCACACAGTAATAGATCTGGGACCGTAGTTAAGTAGATTAAGGACAATACCATCATCTTGCTGAATAGCAGTAAATAGGAAATAGATTGCTGTAACTTAAGAAAAGAGCAATGAAATGGTAGACCTTGTATCCAAGATGTGTATGTCTGATAGACTCCTGTCTGTAGTTATTGGTCCTCCTCATGTGTTTTGAAGGGTGTAGAAGAGCAGCCAAGAAGTTGTGAAGAGGTGACAGGGATGATCAAAGGTGTGGAACAGCTGGATGAAGAACAGCAAAGTGGAATAGTGCTTTTCATCCTTTTAAAGATGGAAGGGAGTAGAATGGGGTAAAAATGACTGGAATATAGTAGGTGTCAGAAAAATCATCTGGAATAAAGAAAAGAATAACAATAGTTTGCTATTTCTTCCAGCCTAAAACTAAAGACTGACCAATGAAACTAGACCGGTAGCAAATTCAAAACTTGTGTAAAGGTAATTAAGTAATGGAATTTTTCACAGTATATTGTGAACATTTGCCTACATTCAAGGGGGAAGTGGGCTTACTCATGGAGGAGAAATATTTGGAGACTGCAAGGGCATGATACCTACCTCTGGGCTGCAAATCATTGGAGGCTAATAGAATATTCTACTTGTTTATGTTTAGACACTACAGTATTCATTACAAGCTGATTTTAGTGTATGTGTCTTTGACACAGGCTAGTGGGCTATCTGGAGCCTTTATTTGGCCTACTTCAACTTTCTTTTATAGGCAGGAATAATCTGGGAAGATGGAAATAAGACATCAATGTCTTTTCAAACTAAAGTATTATTTAATTAAAATGAGCTGTTGCAACAGACCTTACAGGGAATATGTAGGGAATATAACTGTCTCCTGACTATGGCACTTCTTATTACCCGCTCTTTCAGTCCTTTTACTAGGTAAATTAGGGGAAAAGTTACCTGAATTCTCAAATTTTGCCACATCTTTCTACATATCTTTGCTTTGGCCTTTCTTTTTTTATGATACCTGCTGCTTTCTAGTCTGGTCCTCAGTAGGAGCAATTTAAGAGAAAAATAAGATTGCATACCTATAACTTGATTTCTCAGAATTGCCTGCCTTCACAGATCCTTTCTCCATCCCCTCACAGAGTTTCTTGGCCGTCTGCCTGCCTAGAGGAGACTCCCAAGAGAAGCAGGGGAATGGATGGAAGTTGGGTACTCTGCAGCATGAGGCCCAGATTAGTACAATTGCTTTTAAAGGTTTTAGGAGGCACAACACTGTGAACCTGATCAGTGAACTCAGAATTTGATTTCAGGTATGCAACCTTATTTATGTTGAACACTTCAGTTGGCAACATGAGACCTTGGTAGTTAAAAGATGAGGATTATGGTTTATATGGCTGTCTTGCGTGACAGTGGTGTAAATGTGGTCAGTCTTGGGTGTCTTCTTCTTGCAGTGTTATTTACAGCCCCTGTTACAGAACTACCTTGGAAGAGATTTGGTGTGGGGGAGAAAAATAGCAGGCTGTAAACTAATGTCTCTGTAACTTCTAAATGCAGTAGAATTTGTTGCTTGCGTTCTTTATTCAATGGTACCTCCTCTTCCTTCAGGTGGTACAGTGTGATAATCCAACATTGCTCTGTCATATTTTACTAAATTTGCACAAATTTTAGAATCAGGAATCTGAATTTTCAGTTAATTCCTACTCAAAGTACATTTATTTGAAAAGTTTCTTTCTATTTTGTTTTCACTTATTATATTTCTTCAAAACATTTCTTCATACTCTAAACATTAAATCTGTTGCTCTGGAACTTTTTGGTTTTCTTCTGCCTTTTTAATATTTCTTAGCTTCAGATTATAGTACATATTAGTGCATTTATCTCTGCAGAAATTATGTTCTCTTTGCACTAGCAAGTTAACCCAAAAGCATTGAAATGTTGTTCTTAACAGTCCAATAATTGAATGGTAAACCAAATTCTGAATGTATGTACTTTAAAACTTAAAAGCCAGAAAATCCTGGCAAATTAACAGTAACTATTGACAGCTGCCAGAAAGGTTTGTACTGATGAGTTTTGTCATTGGCAGAGATAAGCATGCCTTTGATATGTCCTTTGGTCTGCTTTCAAACACTCTTAGCAATTAAGTTTTGATGTATGTGCTGTTAGGAGTTTTCAGCAGCACAGTCTCTGATCTTCAGCAAACAAATACTTTCTAAATGAAGATAAATACGGTCTGGGAAACTTGCTTTCCTTTTGACACATTAATAGTGGTATGTAATGCACAAAAATGGACTTCACTGCTGACTTTATGGTTTTTGCGTCCCCACATGCTGAATGTTTTTTCATAAAATACCCCTTCCATTGAAAAAGAAATAAGTTGTGTGATGACTATATGAATAGACTGTGATGAGGAGTAAGAATATATGAATATTGAAAGTCAGCATGATGTTTTTGAGGACAAAATATGTGACTAATAATTATCCTAAAATACCTTTGCCAAAAGCTGCAACTTTTTCAAAGTAAGTTCAAGTTTTCAGTAGCTTCAGATTTTTTATATATATGTTTATATATATAACATATACTGCTGCACTATAATAGTTCAGAACCTTTCATATATTGAAAATTGGGAAATGTAAAAACAAAACCCGAGTTTCCCTGAAGGAGAAATTAAGGCTACTGCATTTGTCTTGTTTTCAGTACTTTAACTCAGGAACACCAAGTAATCACTGAACAATTTACTGTTCTCACTGTAAAAGACTGATTTACAACCCTGAGAGGTTCAATTTAATAAACAGCTAAATTTTTAATTTAGCTTGGTTTCTCAATTCTGAACTGTGTGAGAATTGCTGTTTCTTAGCATGCTTTCTGACAGTGTCCCTGATGATATGAAACAGGTCCTACTGCTGGTGTTCCCAGGTCTTCCTTCCTACCCTAGGACTATTCCTGGATTTATACTTGCTCTGGAGAACAGAATTTCATTTGAATGCTTTTTTTAACAAACAAAAACTTAATATACAATAAGGACACTGGTACAAAAGGTTATTTTTTTTGTTCCGTTGAGAACAGCATACCACAGAGCTTAAAAATAATTGTCAGCATTTTTATTTATTTATGTTTATCCCAATGTGGCAAGGAAAAAAATGGATAGCCTGTGTTTTTGAAATGGCAGGTTTTAAATTTTTAATCTTTTCCATTAGTGTCTGTGTTCTACATCTCAGAGATGAAACTGTTGGGAGAGGTGAGTTTGTCCTGCAGTAGATGGGAAGAACACAGTCTGAAATTTTGCTTGTTATAGCTATGGTAGGAAGCCTGTGGTAGGAAGCTTTTGCAAATCAACCACGGAATCTCTAAAATACCACTTTTTTCAAGTAATTCTTTTACCATTTTGGTAATGTTTACTTACATTTTTGTGATGTTTTTCATTGTGTTCAGGGCTGTTCAGAAAGCTTTCCAACCTTGCGTTTCTCTTGAGTAAGCTTTTGAGTCTTATCTCCCTGGTTCCTTGCCTAAGTGCGTCTGTGGCAGGTGTGATGGGCCTCTTGGGATGTACATCATAGTCAGCATGGTAGCAAACAGAACTGCTTTTAATCTTTCTTATTTTGAACGGATAGATATGCAAGAGGGCATTTCAAAACTGAAATTTCTTCCTATGTTTTAGCTTGTGTGTTTAGTGTATGTGAATGTGGGGTGCCGCCAGCTGGTGTGAAAGCAGCAGCCTAGATTTGACTGTAGCCTCAAGTGAGTTTTTCCAGTAATAAAATAACGGTGCTTGAGATTTTCTGATATATGAGGAGAAGCTGTGTTGAACTCTGGTGTTTCAGTGTATATTGGATATTCTTTTAGTTACATTGTCTTAATTTGAAAATCAAAGGGCAGGTGCTGTTATGTGTGCAGAAAAATAACTCCCAAGTTTTGGCTTTTCTCTCTCTTTGGTATATTATAGCAAAATTTCCATTTTAGACTTACTTCATGCAGATATAACTGTATGTTATGGTATCCATGCATATTCCTGTTAAACTTACTACGCATGTTGCTGTTCACCAAATATAAAGTGCATTCTACAGCAAGTAGTAAAGAGAGTCTCAGCTAATACAGGAGGTTATATCTCCTCAGTCATTTTATATTACCATTTTTGTCATGCTGAAGAAGGGAGAATTATGAGGGAAAAAATTTGCTACATGCGACTTCTGGTATGCTGGTTTTGTGGGAAGTGATTTGCGTAATGATTCATCAGGAGGCCAGAAAAAACAAACAATATCTCATTATATTCAGCTTTCAGTAGACATGCCAGGTTCATTGCTTTTTTTAAAAGAGTCAGCATCTTGATCTTCGTAATTAAACTAAAGCGCCTTAAAAAGTGAACTAAAAGTTAAAAATGGACAAAGCACAGCTCAGAAATGAAAGCTGAGAACATTCCCAGCCCATCACCTCAAAGTCAGTAAAATTTCCAAGTAAAGAATTACTTTTAAATTCTGTTCTAAACAGTGCTTTTCACTCTACATATATTTTATGTGTGTGTACACATGCAAGCGTACACATGCAAGCATACACATGCAAGCATACACATGCTTACTTTGATCAAATGCACAAATGTTGATATGGTCCTATAGGAAAAGGGGGGAAAAACCCAAAACCAAAAAGCAACAACAATAAGAAAAAAACCCAAAAAACTCACCAAAAAACCCAGACACCCCAAAACAACATAAACCTCCCCCAAAACCCAAACAAACAGAAAACCAAAATATGTTTAGAGAAGAGTGCAGTTTTCAGTGAAACTGAATCAGATGCTTACATGATTCTACTTAATACTGATGATATATTACTGGTCTCAAAATTAGTAAAATCAGTACTGGGGCAAGCTCTTGAAATGTCTGTTGTGGTTTGTAAAATTGAGATGTACTGTCTTACTCTGGATTTATGTTCTTCTTCTTCAACTTTGTGCAAGGCAAACAATGGCAGCTTCTTTGAATTACACGCATCATACTAAAAACAGCCTTTATTGTCTATATCTTCATGTTTTCATCTGTGGCTCAGTATTATTCAGAAACTGTTTGCAATGCAGAATTTGAGTGTGTGTTTACAAAGATTGAGTTTTATTTTTAAAAGGAGAACTAAAAATCCATTTGAAAGAGAAGCAATGCATTGGTTTCATATGACCTACTGAACAGGGGTTATGCAGTGATGATTTGTCAGGGAGCTGTGTCACAACAGAACATACATGAACTTGTGTTGAGTGGTGTTTAGCCACCAAATCTTTCTGTCTGATTTGCCCATGTAGTTTGAAATTAGCTTGTTATTTTTTTTCTTATCAGATGATAGAAAATGTTTAATTGGGTAGCCTTCCTGCAGTAAAGGAGGTAAAATGGGGTCTGTTACAGCTATTATGGTACATACTCTTTGTTTCAGGATATTGGTGTTTTTACTTCTGAAGTACCTGCATATGTTAATGTACCATCTACTTTGAGCAATTTACAACCAGTGCTCATTTTAAACTTCAAAAATCATCATCATTTCCCTGAATATGAGAGTGAAAATAATAATGCTTAATGAATTGTCAACATTTTCAAAAAAACACAACTGAAACTAACCAGCAAAGAAAAATCTACTCCTAAACTCACCCTTAAAGCACAGTAGATGTGCCTTTCAAGGACTATTACAAGTTAAATGAAATGAATATGTGAGTAAATTGTATAATTCAAGATGTTATAATTTACTTTTTGCACAGGACTTCCATTGATGCTTACACTGGTTTGATTCTAGGTCAGCATGATGGACCTCTGCCACGGCAGCACGCAGGATTGCTTCCGGAGTCTTTGATATGGGCATATATTGTGCAGCTCAGCTCTGCCTTACGGACCATCCACACAGCAGGACTGGCGTGCAGAGTTATGGATCCAACAAAGATTCTGGTAACAGGCAAAACAAGGTAATGGAAGTATTCAGTCTCACTGTGTCACTGTGCTCTGTTTTCATGGCAGCTGCTGACTGTGCACCTGATACGTAAATAGCTGTTAAGTTCTCTTAACTGACACGAGGCAGTGTGCAAAAGCTTGTCATTTGGGTTTTTTAAAGGTCTTTTAAAACATATTTTGGGGGAAGACTTATGCATTATCCTCAAACTAGAGTTCAGACCCACTACTGTCAGTTTAGAAATTTGTGGATTTCTTTGTAAACTGAATACTGTATGTGCATTTTATCGAATAGTAAAATCAGGTTTTTTTTCTGCTGCATAGGTAGTTTGCTAAGTACTGATGACTTTATCATCAAACTATTCAATGAATGCTGGAAGAAAAACTGCATAGCCAATAAAGTTTAATGGCAATTCTTCCTTTTGCTCTTCTTCCTAAAGGTTACGAGTTAATTGTGTTGGGATCTTTGATGTTTTGACATTTGACAACAGTCAAAATAATCCACTGGCATTAATGGCTCAGTTTCAGGTAAGACAACAGTCGCACAGTTAGGTTGGTGGCTTGGCAAAGGGACTATTGCGAATCAGTGTGATTATTTTTGGAAGACAAATACTTTAATTAAACTGTAGTCCAGTGTATCTATCTGTAAGTGACTGTATTTTTTCATTCCTGATTTGATCTTGGTTCTGCCGTACATTATTCAAATTTGCTTGTAGTTTAGAAATGTGAATGTTCATTTTGATATCTTCTGCTTCTAAAATTTCAGCAAGCTTACCGAACAGGTTGAACTATAGTATTTAACAAACTTAAGTCAGAAATTATTAGAAATAGAAATTTCTAAACAAAGGAAAAGCAAAATCTTACATTTCATGTTAGAGATAAAAAATGATTCAATAATACTTTTTGCTATGTCTTTTGTGATTTTTAGCATATATTACTAAGTGTTGAATACCTGTTCAGAGAGGAGTAAGAGATTTTTTTAATTAACTGCATTTAGGCCCTCTCCTCACGCCTAAAAGATTCTAGTGTATGTTTATTTTGGGCTCCTAGTTTTTCCGTGCTCTCCTGGTGTTCTCTGAAGCGTGGACTCTGCATAATTCCTGAATTAAGAAGAACCCCTTTAGACTTAACAAAAACTGTTCCACAGTCATCTGGAGCATCACTGTGTACAGGAGTGCCTCTTTCCCTAACTTCCCCTCAGGGTAAAGTACATTACTTCAGCAGTCATCACATACCCTGTCTGTACTGGGAGTGAAAGACTACAGTAGGGAGTTGGATTTAATTTATTTTCATTAATTGAGCTTATTCACTGTGAGAAAACTGCTCATTCAGAGTCTTCAAGTAATAACTGAAATGTTTGAACTTTGGCCAGCAGAAATCAGCTTGTTGGAGACCATGTCCTAGAACGTAACTTTTTTTTTTTTTAATGATACAATAAAGCAGTTTTCAGTGTACCTTAAGTAGTACACCAAAGGATTTCATGTTCTCTCTCTCTCACACACACACATACAGAGCTACATATCAGTGGGCTTTTGGTAATAATTTAGTGGAAAACAGCTGAGAGAAGATGAAAATACATGTAAGGGATTCAATGCCTAAAAATGTAATGAGGTTTTTGGTTTTTTTTTTAAATCTAAGTATGTCTCTATTTTAATTGCAGCTTGGAAAGGGATCCTCCTGAGATATTATGACATTCAAGTAAAGCAAAACATTTAAAATACTTGGAGATACAAATCTAAAAATACTTGGAGGTACACAGATCTGTCAAAAGCACTTACCGCCATAGCAGCCCAAAACTTGGCAGCTGACTTGCTTGATAATGTCTAGTTTTGTTTAGGGGGAATGGCTTTTCATGTTTTATACATTGTTAGTATTCAAATTGTTCGGGTTGCACTGCTAAACCAGGAAAGAAATATTCTTAGATACATAATTTGGAAGATCTTAACTGCAATTAGTAAATGCAGTATGGCCTTTTTTTTTTTTTGTTGCTTTTTCTAGAAGGGCTAGGCTTTCACTGCCCATTTTCTTCCTTCAGAGATGCTGGACTGACTTCATTCCTTGAAATTCAGGAGTAATTTCTCATGCTCTACCTTTGTTTGCCCTAGCCAGATAAAATTACAAAATAACAGCTGCTGCTTGTCCTTTTTCCTCTTGATCCGTGACCCAGTTCCTGAATTCCTCTGGGACTCCTGTGACTGTTTAAAATGTAGGTTATCTCTTGGTTTACTGCCCAGCTAATATGCATTTCCTTGTTGCTGTCTTCAATGGAGAAAGGTATTTTTGTTAGGATTTGCCATTTCTGGCTATTTCCCATGGTTAATACAGAGAGAGAGATTTTGGCCAAAACAGTGAGGGGCTGTGTAAAAGGAATGCAATTGTTGTTTACAATCTGTGTTAAACACATTAATCTCTATGACCATTTAAGAGTTACATAAAGGCAACAATAAAGGAAGCTAAAAAGAACTAAAAAGAAATAAATTAAATACGAATGGCCACCTGCATTAAAAACCAGGGGTTAAACCTGTATAAATTGCAGCACACCACTTCTCATCCTCCCAGTCCATAAGTCTTGTGACAGTCAGTTGCAAGGTACAGATGGGAAAACTAAATGGTGATATAGGAAACAATTAAAATTTTTAATAAATATTTCTGTATTTGAAATAAAATGAGTCCTCCCTTATTAAAAAAAAAAGCGAACATATGTTTTACTGTTTTAACAGGGGCTATAAGGTTACTTAAAGTAAATATTTTCAATTTAGCAAACCCAGATCTTTCACATGCCCCTCCCCAAATTTAAAGAAACTAGTTTGAAGAGGCATCTCAAGTGTTAATTTTGACTCTAAAAAAACCCACCAAAAAGTAGGAACTTGGAGGGCAATTCCAGAACTTAAAAGGGTAAGTAAATCCACAGAACTGGAGTGTGGATGAGCTGATACTGATCCAAGTATAGCAGTGGAACAGGATAAACAAAACAAAAAAAAAAGTAATGTTGGTTTCAAAGAGTTTCTGGAAAATGGATCCTATCAAAAATATGTTTTATTTGAATGGCTTATATGTCTGGCTGGTAAAATCAAGTGTATAAAATGTTGAGGTATCTCTGCAGCATTTGGCATAGCAGCACATACCTAGTTAATAAAAAAAAATTAAGAAAGGGTAGCTATGCAATTAACCTTTAAATTGCTAACTTGACATACTTGAAATTCACTTCGTAGCAGGGAGACATTAATGAAGGGGACTGTTTTTGAGTTTATCTCCTAGAGCTGGTTTTTAGTGTAATGCTGTTTAATAGTTCTATCAATTAACTAAACAGTGATAAAATCTTTACTAGCAAAGCTTTCAAGAGACAAAAAATTAAGTTGGTATGGGTTACAGTTATGAATTGAATTACTAATTAAATTATTATTAGTTACATGCAAGGTGTGTTTTTGACCAAAAGGCTGCCTGTACTTAGAAGGTGTGAATTTTTTGCTTGAAGTTAAGAATCAACTTTGTGTGACTTCACAGTCACTGTTGATAGTTACCATAGCAGAAGTTTTCTATCAGATCTGTGGCAGAAGGAACCGGTGTGATCTATAGGAGCATGCAAAGCACAATAGGGAGTACAAACAGGGACATGATTGTACCGAATATTGATCTGTACCTTGTACAAGCCAGGCTACTACAGGAATGCAGCATATATTTCTGGTGTTCGTGCTTCAAGGAAGTCTAGTGGTTTTTGTGTGCTTTTTTTAACCTTTCTCGGCCAAGAAACAGTAAGAGCTGAATCTGCTGATATTTTCAGAGGAGAGGTTAAGACTTAATTGGCGTATGTGGATAGATTGCTTCCTTACAGAAAGAATGGTGTAACCCAGCTTCTGGGAAATTGTGTACCCTGTCTGAATGAATAGAGTTGGTCAGCAGATGGTAGTTTAATTGCTTCTGAAATAGTAATCTGACTCTCAGAAATCCTGAACTTTATTGGGATCTTTCCATCTTGAGATTCTGATTCTCCAGTCACAAAGGAAAAATACTGCCTGTCTTTGTGCACTTGCAAAACTGAAAACATTGGGTATTGTGATAACACTTTCTTTCAGGGCTTCAGCTGTCAGTGAATGGTGAAGTGCCTCCAGAGAGCAGTTCAGCTGGTTCAAAATCTGAATTGTTTTAGAGAATTACAGATAAATCAATCAGACTCTTGACTGAATGCTTGAAGTTCTTGAAATAAACAGGATGAATCCAAGCCACTTTTGCATCTAAAACAAGCTAGTTATTAGCTGTAATTTTAAAATTGTGTGTTTGAGGCTTCACTGGGGTGTTGTACCCTCTCTGCCAGTTCTTCTGATAGATGTAATTTGCAAAACAAACAAAAAAGTTAAATGCTTAAAACCCCACAAGGCTTGAATATAGAATTTCCTGTCTGATGGTAAATGTAAGACTCTCGACCATTTTTAAAATCTAATGCAATGTATTATGAAAGCACCTGTGCAAAGGAAGACTGCATTTTCATAGGGTCTTGCCTGAAGTTGTAAATTTTCAGTGTCTCAGGGTTGTGTGATGATACAGAATTTATGTAGGATACATCCTTATGCAGTACTAAAAGCTGAAAGGTACTAAGTTTGAAGTAGGGGACTGCAGAAAGAAGTAAGACTGTGGCTAATACAAATGCATATTTCTTCCAAGTCTTTTTGGAGAAAAAAAATCATAATGAAAATGCCATTGTCTCAGGTGACACGTCTCTAGATACGGCATCAGCAAAAATCCTCAGTTTAGAACTATTAGCAGTATTCTCTGCTGCTGAAGTTGACCACTTGGTAGTGGATGTAAGTTCCCACCAAAATGGGTTTTTTTTGGTCTGATTAACTTTACCAAAGGAAAAAGGAATGCTGATACTCAGAAATTCCTTGTTGCTTAGGAAATAGTCTAGCAAATGCCAATCCCACCTCCTTATCAACCACTTTGTCCTTATTTCTGTCTCATTTTCCACATCCTGTTTCTGTCTTCATTAGCTACAAGAATAATATGCTTTTTAACTTCTGTTAAAACTATTGTGTATCCATGTTCAAATTGTGCTGCTTAATCATACTTCATATAGGAACACCAGGGACTTTGAGAGACCTGGAAAGGTTTGCTATTTTTCCCTGTCCCTCAGCACCTGGGAGACGTGGCTTCAGGGAAAGCTCTGCTCAGCTGCTGCAGCCAGAGGCAGCAAATGTGGTTATGCCTCTGGGTGGAAAAGCTGTGAGGGGCTGTGGCATGTTCACCTTCACAACACTTTTTTAAAGCTGCCAAATTCTAACCAGAACTTTTAATGTTGCAGTGCTGCCAGATTTTGAGCCTTTCTTACAGAAATGACAGAAGGTGGATTTCCTTGTATGACTGCATTGTCTGCTAAATGGCTTGGCCTTGCTCTAGGCTATGGAGCTGGTGTTCTTAGTTATTAGTAGTTTTGATGTTTTTAGTTTTGCAAAAATATCTTATTTTCTCAAAAAAAACCCTCAGAAAAATTCTAATTTCCTATCTCTAGCTGGCTGTTAAATTCACTCTGAGGCATGTATCCAGCATGGAAAGCTGCAGGTGTTTTAAGTTTGGCCAAGCTGTGTGCAGTTGAAAGCCTTTCCATGGAAAGAACCAGTTTAGCTTTTCCAATGAATGTCATTGTTTGCTACTAAATTAGGTTAGCAGTGGGCTTTAAAACCTGTTACAGCTTTTCAAAATATTTTCTTATGGCTGGCTATTAATACTGGCAGACCTTTCTGTCACAGCAAAGCAGGCTGTATCCAGCATTCATCTTTTAAGAGCAGTTCTGCTTTTAAAAAATGTTTAGTAATGCAAAGGTTTCTTCATAACACATGATACTGCTCAGTTTGTTGGCCATATAGGCCTGTCTAGTTATTTTACACACTTCAGGTCTTTTCACACTGGCCATCAGAGATGAAAATATTTGAGCAATTTGTTAAAATGGTAGTATCGTGCTGAAATGTGGTGTGGATTCCAGTATGCAATTCACACTGGATGGCTAGTTTGAAAAGATATTAATCCAGCAAATGCTGATTTCAGTTTAACGAATAATCCTTTAATTTCTCTATCTCAAATTGAGAAGCCTTGCTCTATTTGCTGCCAACTCCTTGACTTGTCAGGATTGAGCAGGTGGGTGGTTCAGAGAACCTCTTCCAGAACTTTTGCTCACTACACAGTTCTCTCTGGTACTGTCCTTAAGCTAAAAATAGGTAAATTTTAATCATTCAGAGATAAATATAGTACCTAAAAATTGCTAGGTGTCAGGACAGATTTTCCTCTGTACATTTTAACTACTGTAACTGGAACAATCATATTGAACTATTATTTGAATACTACTTACTCAAATTGCTCAAGTTGCTCAAATTCTTCTAAGGTTATTGAAGAGCTGTCTCTCTTTAATACCATCTAGTACCATAGGTAGTATTTATCTGTACAAAGAATCTTACCTGTGTGTGTTTTCCCTGTTAGCAAGCAGATCTGATCTCCCTGGGGAAAGTTGTGTTGGCTTTGGCTTGCAATTCTTTATCAGGAATTCAGAGAGAGAATTTGCAGAAAGCAATGGAACTGGTGACAATCAACTATTCCTCTGATCTGAAGAATCTGATTTTGTAAGTTTGTTTAATAAATTTTTAAAGGAAATTGCCATTTTTTTTTTTTTTACATATACAAATGCAAACAACAAATAGTATTTTTAGATGCAAGTAAGATTACAGGTAAATCTACTGTTGTTGAATTGTCTGCATAGTCAGTACACTGTTAAACATTTTTTTTGTGTAATGCTGGTAAAACTCCTAGTAAGAATTGGGAGTATAAACACAACAAGCATTTAAGTTATCTTCAGTATTGGGCTTCATTGCCTGCTCTCAACAATAGTAATGTACTAGTCTTCTTACAGTTTCAGAAGGTGTTGAGAAATAGGCACATTGCCTTTTTGGCCAAAAGTCTGAGTGCTAGGTTTTTCTGGCTGCATATTATTTTTGTGTAGTTTCAGTATAGTCAGCCTTTTTCCCTTGCAGCCTGAGTGGGAAAAGTAGAAGTCTTTGTTCCTTCCCTCATTTGAAAAACAATTGCATTGTAATCTGAATCTGCTTGCCTTTTCTCTTTTTGTATATGTTCTTGCTATTTGAGTGGGGTGAACTGCACAGTTTTCCTGAATGTATACTCTTGTCTTGTTTAAATAACTGGCTCGATGTACTCATGTAAGTTAGCGTATGTTTTCTCTGCTGATATCTTCTTTTAAGTAGCACAACAGTTGTCAACTTTGTGTATTAAACAAAAAAGGTCAGATAGTTATAGAATCATAATGAGATATAATCTCTGGCATTTGCAGAATGTAATCTTTTGGGGGTTGGGTTATTTTGGCAGGTATTTGCTGACCGACCAAAACAGGCTTCGCAGTGTAAATGATATCATGCCTATGATTGGTGCACGATTCTATACTCAGTTGGATGCTGCTCAGATGCGAAATGATGTTATAGAAGAAGACCTAGCAAAGGTAAACCATGTAGTAATTCCTGCAGGTAAATCGTGTAGCAATTCCTACAAAGGACCTGTAGTCACTATTCTTACAGCTGTACCTTAAAAGTGAATGTTTTCTACTGGTTTCTGGCTTTTTTTCTTTTCCTTCTGTTTGTTTATTAACCAAAATAACCTGCCTGAAGGCTTGACAATTCTAAGCTCGAGCTTTTGAAAGTCCCAAAGCTTCAAGAATGCCTAGTTTTAACATGTCCTCTGCTGGGCTTTCACTGAAGTAATATTTTCATTTCCAACCAGCACTTCTGGGGAAATTATATTCTTTATAGCATGATTTAAAAAGTAGTGTTCTGAGTAAATAAGGCCATGTACATCATGTAGATCATGTGATGTGTGCTAAAGGTTATACTGCAACAGATGTTGCCCCTCAAATTTTTAGGTTTGGATTTTGGTGTCTCTTTACTTCTCTTGCATGTTTTCTGTTCCAAATGAATTCTAATTCATGGAGATACCTTGACTGAACACCACAGACTAACCAGACCTCCACAGCAAGAGTTGCACACTTCAGGAAAGCTGAATGCGGTATCAATTGATGGCTATAAAGGAAATATATACTTTGTATCAAGTCGGAGTGTATTTGTTCAGTAGGAAAGGATGTCTGTTAGTCAGAAGCCACTGACAGCAGGGTTTCTACCAGGACTGAGATACATTACAGAATGCTTTCATGGCCCTGAAGATGTGCGGGATAGGGTATTGCATAAGGATTTAATCAAGTCCTGTGATTCCACTCCATTATAACAGCTTATAGAGAGCTTTTTAAGAGACAGTGGACCAGTGGTTTGGATTCTGATGGATTTGATTCTCTTGATTTCTCCACTATTGTCTTGTTGGAGAACAGTTTTTCCCTCCTTAATGAGAGATGCTGAAATCTATCAGAAGGAAAGAGCTGTAGAAGAGCCAGGCAGTACCTATGTACTTCTAGATGTTGGGTGACTACTCTGTCAGAATCGACTACTTGTCCTTCTCCAGAGGTGTTTAAGATTGTTTCTTGTTAAGGTGGCCTATGTGCCTACAAATAGCTGGGCAGATGGACTCTTTGCAATAGCAAAGATGGAGATGGCCCTGTGATCAGTATTAAGATTTCCACATTTTTAGTCAGGTTGTTTGTAGGAGTTGCTTATCACTGGCAGGTGGGTAGAGCTACTACAAATCCAAGTTGTTGCTTAGCCACCAGTTTGACAATAGCTGTTTACCTGGCAGTGATAAATACCATGTCTTTATTAGCTGTCATTATGTAACTTGTTTGTGCTACCACATCCCCTCCATTAATATCAGAGCTACAATATCCTCTAACTCCAGCCTGGTACCCTCTCTTCATTATTGTCCCAAAGCAGATGTTTTGGAGAGAGTATTGGAAAAAGACTAGCATGTGTGATTTTCTTTTTTTTTTTTTTTTTTTTTTCCCCTTTTTTTCCAAACATGTAGTCATCTGTGGTTTTGGGGCTTTTGTNTTTTTTTTTTTTTTTTTTCCCCTCATATTGTCCAAGCATGTAGTTATCTGTAGCTTAGGGACTTCTGATGCTGGAAGTGGTTTGTATGTAGTTAATATCTTCATTTTGATGAGGCCATGAAATCTTGTTACTCCTGTAATACTCACTTTTCACAGAGCAGTGACCCTATTATACTATCCCTTTCCTTCCTCACCTTTCCATTAATATCCATGTTATAGCAGTCAAAGCCTCAGTTTATGCCAGCCCTGTGGAGAATATCTCCCTCCTTACAGGCTACTAAGCCTGCAGAGAGGCCACCTGGAGATTCGGTGCCAGTGCTGTTGCTGAGGTGTGTTGCTATTGACTGGGAATCTGCAAGGCAGTGACCTTCACACAGATGTGGTTTTGGCTTTTGTGTATTTGACCACATACCAAAAAATAACTTGGAGGTTAGACAAAATAGTAGCTAGCTGGACAAGGTAGGTTTTCCATGTCAGTCTCTAAGTGTAGCTACTGCTGTGCTAAAAGCAGTTCTCCAGTGTGTTTGTAGACTGTTAATAGAAGTCTGCAACCCACAGGTTGTCTGAGGTCAAGCTGTTATCACCTTGACCTACTTTATTTACCCAGCTGTGCACAGTAATCTACTCCAGACTGAATTCATTTGAAGTCAATATGATCATGCATGGAATGAGATGCATCTTAGCATGAGTAATGTTGTAGAGCTGGGCAATTGGAGAATGTGGCTAATGTCAGGAAAGATTCTCTCCTGATAACTTTCATTTACACTGTGAATTAATTTTTTGTTTAATGTAAGCTAGGATGTAAATGTTTTTACTGCATCCTAAGTCATGTGGAAAAACGCACTAAATCAACTTTCAGTTGCATGTATTCTAAGTATCTACAATTCTAATGTTCTGCCTCTGTGTGACCTTATTGTCATTGCTTTATTTCTGTCATTTATGGGCTCATCATTTATACTCTTTTAAGACTTAGATTCTATCTGTTTTGTGAAACTTGTTTCAAAATTATTTTTGCAATCAATTATCATTTGAGTATTAGTCTGATGATATTGTTGCTAAATTTTTACTAATAACGGCCTACAAAGCATTTCTGAAAAACAAATCTGGTAGATTGTTTCTTCTCATCTTTACCTGAAATAAGGTGGTGTACTGCATACTTCTGCATATCTTGGTAACTGTGTATGTGTATATATATATCTATGTAAAACCCCATTTTTTTTTTTTTTTGTTTAACTTGCTATATTTTAGCATACCTGTAAGCATAGGCTGGCGGCAAGGTATCTTTAGTTGTTGAATCATCATAATTTAAATGCTAAAATGCGCTTTGGACTACTGATACATAGTACAATGCATTTGATCTCTGAAAAAATTGTACCCTCTTCTTCGAATAAGTAAGTATTTGTAATTTATAGTGCTTCACTCTCATTATTACCATATGTCTTTTGCAAGTAAATGTCTTAATTTTGCTTCAGAAACTCTTAATAACCTTTTTTTTGTTTTCTAGGAGGTGCAAAATGGAAGGTTGTTTAGGCTTCTAGCAAAATTGGGAACAATCAATGAGAGGCCAGAGTAAGAAATACTTGTTCTTGTGGTTTAGAGGATGTAAAACCCAGTTTGCAATGCACTGTTTCTTCCCTTATAAATTTAAGCTGAACATTTTTTCCCATATTTGCCACTGGAGAAATGAGTATATAAGAAGCCTTGAGAAAAATTAGATAAGCAACTTTGACCAAAACTTTATAAATAGAGAGGAGAAGGCTACAAATAGATACGCCAAGGTTGCTTAATTGTATTTAGTATGGTTTCTTTTAGCAGTGTCTTGTAAGTGGCAGTAGTTTTCTAGGAAATCCATAGCTTGCTTTAACTGTAGCAAAGGAGGTAGATACTGGTTTTAAGCTAGTGAATTTTCACCTTGTTTTTTTATTGATTAACTATATCAAAATGAAGTGTTCATTGTTTGTTTTCCATCCTTTTGCATAGATTTAGAGTTTATAATGCAGGTTTCTAATACTTACACGTTAAACTTGTTGCAGATTATTCTTGCTTTCTTCCATTATTTTTCTGTGGCTCTTGGAAGGTGTCTTGGAAGGCTGCTTTAGTATCTAAGAAAGCTTGAGTGGGTGATCTTCTGTTTGTGGCAGGGAGAGACTAATTTAATTGAAATTTATAGCAGGCATCTTAGTGGTGCAATAAGACCGTGCAGCTGAGATTGATGTGTCATGTATATCTGTGGGGTTTTATTTTTCTTAACATACTGAGCTTTAATATGAACCTTTGTTTTACACCAGGTTTCAGAAGGACCCAACGTGGTCAGAAACTGGAGACAGGTATTTACTAAAGCTCTTTCGAGATCACCTTTTCCATCAGGTGACAGAAGCGGGTACTCCTTGGATTGACCTCAGTCACATTATCTCATGTCTTAACAAGGTACCCTGTACTTTGGTTAGCTTTTACAAATTTGTTTGGGTTAGTTTTCTTCGAAATAGTATTCTGCTGCAAAGTGAGTTTGCATTAGAAGGTTAATGCCCTTGGTTTAGCTGGCAGTTATTTTCCCCGTTTTGGATTAAAATAATGTATTCACTAAGATAGTATTCCAACATTTATGGATATTTTAAATAAAATCAGTACATGAATATTAAAAATATGTTAATATAGCATGAGATACAGTATTAACTTTTTATCCTAGAATGCATTGATTACTGTGGATAAGCAATGCTGGTCCCTTTATGCTACTCTGGTCTTTAAACACAGCATAAAGGATCCATAATACTCCTTTAACTGGGGGAGGTTTCTGCTGATAGTTATCACTAAGGATGGTCATAAGGCAAGATCTGTTCCTAAACTGTTCAAGGCAAGATGATCTATTCTTAAACTGTGCTGATCAGAGTAGAGACAGGAGAGAAACTGCAACAGAAATTTGTGTGAAATCCTTACCATCTAGAACAGTGCTGGAAAAGTTCGGTGACTTAACATTTTAAGTCCACTTCTATACTAACTTCTCTAGCCTCTCCAGCCCTTTGTTTTCCAAGGTTGACTTAACACAGCTATTTGCAGTTTTCTAAGAGTTGCACCACTAGCAAAATTTCGTCTGAGCACTCTCATGAATAATAGCAGAAGATGTGTGAGAGACCACAAGATCTTCAGTAGATGAGCATGTCTTGCTCTATAAATGAAAAAGTACTTGAGCTGATTGGTTTTTTTATTGGTAGATCAACTTTCAACTTACTTTACATTGTTTTGCCAAACTTCATTAATTCATGACTAAGATTCTGCTACTTTTTGTTGGTGGTTTTTTTAATTTTATTTTGGTTTTTTTTTTGTTTTTTTTTGTAGTTGCTTGGTAATTGCGCTTGCTCTGCAGAAAATGGTGATGCAGACACTGACAATACACAGTTTTAGTGCCCAGTGTTTTCTTTTCTAGGATTAGGATAGCCAACTTTCTCTTCCAAAAAAATGGAATATGTTCAGATCCTTTGACATGTAATAACTGTACAGTTAAATATTTTTCTAAAATTGTCAGGGTTTCTAACATCCTATTAGATCACTGCTGTGCATTTTTTAACCTCCTTTTTATCTTTCTGGTTGGTGTCTGTAATCACTTTAAAAAGGACATTAAAGGGATTGAGGCTAAATCAAAAAGAAAGCATGTTGACATTCAAGTAGGCATTGAAATGCCATCATGACTTGAAAGCAGTGACTCATACAGTACTATAGCAAGAGGGGACAGTCCTGAATTCATAGGTCAGGTAAGAGACAATGTCAAAGAATGCCTTGTTCTATAAATGTTCATGGCTTACCTTTTTAAACAGAGGCTCTTCTCTTCTGTGGTTGTGGCTCAGCACACAAAAAATGTAAGGCTTACAGAACTCTCCTTTGGAAATACACACTAAAAAGCACTTCTGAAACTGTAGAAGTACTAGTAGAAGTTATTCGGACTTTACTGCTACTTGCCAAAAGCATTCCTTTTGAATGAAAGCTACTCTGTTGTTTAAAAAAAATACAACAAACCTTTCTTCTTAATGTGGTGTTTTGAGCATCTTTTCAGCTGAGAATACAGATTTATGCCTCCACAGGAGAAGAGAAAGAAAACCATAAATATTGATGTTTCCAGTTTGCAGTGTGGCTTTCTTAATACAGATCTTCCATGTCCTATGTTAATTAAGGTTGATTTATTGTATGATGCTAATGGGAATGAACAGTGGACAATAATTCACAAACACCTTAATAGTGTTAATATTTTGTAATGGATGTTGGAAGACACTGGTGGTTTTATCCTACTGTACAAAAGTTAGAAGCTAATTGCTTTTGTCCTTCTGAAATGATTCACCAAGTAGGAGCTTTAAAATGTGGAGGTTCCAGCTTTTAAGGTTACACTCAAAACATTACTTTAGAAGACAAATGCAAGAAATTTTTAACTCACTGTGTTGCTCCAGATGGCAGCTAGTGGAACATCTTTGTGACAAATTTAACTTTTTCTATTCAGTAAAACATTGTAAGACATATTTGAACCTGCTGGGGTTGAATTTCCATCAATTGGATCGATAGTGTCGTATCTCACTTGTCTCTGCCCCACCTTCTGTATTAGAATAAGAAAGACTGTGGTGAAAATATCAACGTATTGACTAAAACAAAGCTACAGAAGTTCTACATTATAAGATTCTGACAATTCTTTATTGATGAACATTTCTTGCAAAGTGAGAAGAACATAAGAAACAGTGATGTGAGGGGCCTCAGCATGTAAAGCAGGATATTCTTCTGTTACATGTTAAGATCTAATGGTATATAAAAATAAAGCACATATTGAACTTGAGAAGTCGGAATAAACCGTGAGAAGAAATGTGAAACAAACATTGCTCTTCAACCCCAAATTATCCATTTGGTTATGGATTATGCCAAAGTAATTTTTTTTTTCTAAGGAATTAAATGTAGATACAGCTTAGGAACTATAGGAACTAGTTTGTTTCCAATACTGCAAAAAATGTGAGGTTTGGGTTTCTACCAGTTTTCAGGCTTCCTGGGGCTGATCCATCCATTATTTCATTTTAGAGTGGAGAAGTAAATTACCTACCCTATGTTTAGGCTTGTGGTTCTTATGTGCAAGTGTAATGTAGAATTTAGTTTTATTCTTCAGGAGGTACATGAAAATTTTGCCAGGTTTTCTACACAGGGGAAGTATAGCATTGCAGGATTATTAGCTTTGTGGAAAGGGGAGAAAACAATGGTAATCTAGTCCTAAGGTCTGGAATGTCTGTCAGGTTAAGACCAAAATGTCTCGATTTTTTGGCAAGGATATTGTTGTGGTGCGATTCAGATCCTTCCTTTGTGTCCTGTTAGCAGATTTGAACTGCACCATAACAATGTACTTGCCAAGAAATTGATTGCTTTTGTTGTTGGGGAAATGTTTTGCCATTTCTTTCACACTTCTTTTATTTTATCTTTTGCATTCTTGTTACAGTTAGATGCTGGTGTGCCAGAAAAAATAAGCCTCATTTCCAGAGATGAGAAGAGTGTACTTGTGGTAACTTACAGCGATTTAAAACGCTGCTTTGAAAATACTTTTCAAGAACTGATTGCAGCCGCAAATGGTCAGTTGTAGTATTTGCTGAAAGCATGCAGGACATTGCTGAGGAACTTAACCAATAGCAAATTGCACTACAGCTGAATTGTTGTTGTCATCTCATTTCACATTTGGGAAACAAACAGGAGATGAGCAAAGCTGCTTGCACTTCAGTCAGGTACACTGTTACTTGAAGGGAAGAATGTTTCACTTATCCTAGAGCTAAGGCTGCCATTGGAGGCTTTATCTGTGAAGAATTTATTTTAGATTAAGGAACACATCAGGTGCATGATGTTCCTACTTTTATTTTTTCCACTTGTATATGCACTAATTTTAATTTTTTTAAGACTTTTCTGATCTCTGAAGTTTTGCCACATTGTATACTTAAGGGAAACTCTTTGCAAGGACATTTCTGGGATACATTTTTGTCACTGAGGATATAGCAAAATTTATTCATTTTTGATATTATTTGCACCCAGAATAGCATAAAGGACCAGGTAAATAATTTAATAGAAATTGTGTTCTATTAATGACCGTTTAGTTTGTAACCTCTGTAAAAGTGTGTTGTATGCAAGCTCTGTATGCCACCCACTGTTAGCTCAAAGAAATGTGAGAAGACAAAACTTTTTAAAACCAGTCATGTGAAGTATTGGTGAATTAACAAAAAAGGAAAGAAAGTCCCCCGTCATTTGATTTAAACTTTGTCTAAGCGAAGTGACGAAAACAGCATAACAGGAAACATCTATAGTTTAAGGAGCATATCAAACTTGCTCTAAACACAACCAGCACCTTTTAAAAACTGTTTGTACGTTTTCCTGGTAGTCAGAAGCATTTACATTTATGCAATTTTTTTAATAGATTTTTTTTTTAAAAGAAATTGTTTAAATGCCTGAAGTTTCAGGAGTGTATTACTTTAGGTTATTTACAGTATAATTTTTGTATAAAGTTCTGTTCTTTGAACCACAGCTTTATTATGGTACGCTACACTGGATACAGATACAAAGACACTGTTAAAAGAAGATTAACTAAACACAGCAGTTGTCTGGCATCAAGAGCTTTTCAAGTTTTACGGCCTGAATCTGGAGGGATAATGATCTGCTGTGCCTTTGCAGTCACTGCTTAGCCCAAAGTAATATTACTTTTGCTAATACTCAACACATGAATATTCCTGAAGTAATTCAGTCTCAAAAGTCTGGAATTTTGCTCCTCAATTACCTTTCTAATTTTTGGACATGCAGTTGTCTCCAAACTTGGGTATTCATGGGATTTCTAGTTAAACACCTACACTTTGATACTGAAGACTGCCAAATATGTAGGAATTTCCTTTCTTAAAGCAGTAGTGAAGACTGTATCTATCCTTTCCCAGCACTGAATGTTTTAATAGCACTGGGTGCTCACCATGAAGAAAATGTGGAAACTCAAAAGGTCAGGACAGACTCTAAGCACTTGCAACTGATGTTACTGACATCAATTTTAATAATTCTCAATATTTGTAGTTTTCAGAGAAGTTTTTAATATTTCTCTGTCCACTTTTATAAGCTTTAAAATGATTCTCCGCCTTGAGATTTGCATCAAGAAAAAAGCAACTCTCTTCACATCGAAAGCTTTGAAGACTAGGGACATGCTTTACACATTTTAGAAAATGTGGTTGAATCCACATTAGGTAGCATCAGTTGTTGAGTTTAAAAATCAATTATTGTTGCAATTTTAAAAGGAACATAATGTTTAATATTCAAATGATAACAGTTGCCAGAATGTTCTTTTTAATATAAAAGGAACAGGAACTTTGAAAAGTGAACATGCAGAACAGTCTTTTATCATTAGCTCATGTATTTGAGGAAGAGCAGCTGTCTTTTCTATGTTTTTTGACAAATCATATTGTAATTCTTTTGTACAAAAAAAGAAGTACTTGTATTCTAGAAGAAATATGGAATGCTTAATTTATAAGCGGGCTGAGGTTTTTTCCAGTATTGTTTTCTTTGAAAATGAAAGGGGATCATCTGTTCAGTTGTGGGGTTTGGGAACCTTTGAAAATTTAATTTGTGGACCAATATTTTGTGCAAGTGTAAGGCAGGGGTAAAATAGGGCTTGAATTCTCATCCTTTTTAGACCAGCACACCCTCTGCAAGACATGTCTAAATTGCAAACCTGTGTGTATTTGCATAATGTCAGTTTGCTTCAGCCCCTAGTAACCTCAGGACTTGGTTTAAAAATAAAGAGGTAGACAGCTAATAAGTTTTCATACATAATGTCAGCCAGAAAATATTTGGTGTCAGGTAATACATTAAAAAAAAAAAAAAAGTTGAGCTTTGTTTTCTATTTATTTTATTTGGTCTGTATTTGGGAATGATTTGAACAGTCTGAAGTTCAGCTTGGGTGTTTTTTTTGGGGAGAGCCCTTCTACCCCATTTTAATTCCATTTAGAAGGTTGTCCTAAAGTTGTAGTTTGATCCATTCATAGGAAGAACTGTGTATCTGTATTTAAAAGAAGAGTCACCAGGATGTGCCCTCCCAGATGGGAAATTTATTTTTGACCTTCCTATTTTTTACAGCTATAAGCACAGAAGGGACAACCTTTGAAATCATCTGATGTTGATAATTTTAATTTTTGTACCTGTTTTAAATTCTGTTGCTGTATTTACTATATTGTAAATATTTTGTTGAGGGTACCTATGTATTTTTGATTTGCCCTTGTTTCAGTAATTCAGGTGTCAACTGCTTCCCCTAAAAAGCACCAGTATGTTAAGTTCTAATGTCATGATCCCAGTATGTGTTACTCATCTTTAATCCTGTTTTCATTGTTCATGTGTACAGCAGTATTTTTAATAAAGAATACCAGAAGTAACGTGGCCTTATTTTGACAATGTGAAGTTCTGAAGTTGGATCCGGGGCTTTTCAACTTCAGTGCTGGAATTTTGTTTCATTCTGTCTCATACTTCTTTTATATTCATTCTGTCTGTGATGCAGAGTTTAAACAATCAAGAGTCACAAATTGTGTTTAGCGATTGCCACTTAGAGTGTATCAGATGTCCTAAAACTTAGAGATGTTGTTCACTAGAATTGTATTAATGCACATTTCCTTAACTCCTAAGTCAAATCCCATCTGCTTCTGTACGGTCAGGTCTGCTTTACTGAATAAGCCCTACTTTTGAAAACTCTGCTCAAGTGCCCTTAGTTCCATGCTTATTGAGCTTTTTTTGCTCAATAAAAAAGTATATTCATTTCTCTGAGAATTTGCACATGGAGTCATGACGGCTTCATTTCACAGAATTCTTTTTTCTGTTTTTAACCAGCAAAGGTTAGATGATCTGCTGGTGGGATAAAATCTACTATATCCATCCAATCCTGACCATGGTTATGGAAGATGAAATTTTGTGTAATATATGTGAATTTGTCAATGGTCCCTACACATATTTAACATGGAATCATTATCCCTTAAATTGCAGTGTTCTAGAAATGCTGTTATATAAGCTGCAATAAGTTTGATTGATGGACATACCCAGTCTCCAGTTTCCTCCTTAGTAATGAGCAGCAACAGCTACACCACACCTGCGGCAGTTGGCGATCCCATTATCTTCTGCTTTCCCAGAGAAAGTTTAATCTCTGCTTCCTTCCAGCCCTTGGAGAGCCCCTCAGATGATGAAATGCTGTTCAGCAGAGAGCGCTTGACTGAACATCTCTGTGGAGGCAGCATTCCCAGCTTTGGATGGATGGGGTGGGGATGTGGGGATTCTCTGAAGAAGAGAAAGTCTCTACCCAGGCCTAAGGTGCTACCTGCTGTCACAGTAGGTTCAGAACAAACTTTGCTGGGGACACCTTATCTCTGCTGTCCTTTTGTCTGTTGTGCAAGTTCCAGCTGCAGAAGGAACCAGGAATGGTGGGTGGTTGGGTGGATGTTTGTCCATATGCTGCTTTGTCTTCCCCCACCATGAATCCTTGCCTCTCCTGGAGGCTGAGTTGACTTTTTGACTCTAGACAGCTGTAAGCACTTCTTAAATATGCTGAACCGAGGAGCTGTCACCCAAGCAGGGAGCAGTTGAAGTGTCTTGTCACTGTATCTGCTTTGCTGTGTGAGAAGTGTGACTTGTGTGTGATTATTCCATGTTCTCCTTTGCACGCAAAACTGACCTGTGGGGTGGTTGTGTGCCAGATGTTTGCGCTGCTCCATGCTGACTTGTGTGCCTAGTGGTCTTTGACAGTGGCAGAACTCTGAATTTTTTCAAAAGCAGACTTTTATTTTATTAATTTAGCAGTCAAATACATTATATAAAGACAGAAAATGCAAGACAAAATAGGAGTTATTCACATCTGAAGACACTTGGTTCATATAAAAGTAGTCTTTGGAGTCCAGTTTTCTTAAATATTTATGCACAAAAAGCATATTTATATATTTACACTGTGCAAACACTTCCTTTGAGATGCATCATCCTGTAACTATTTTTGCTCAGTTTAAGTTAAGAAACTGTTATTTTGTTTTGATCAAGGTCAAATACACTTTACCAACAAGAAACAGTGCAATAGATACTTAAAACTGATGATCTCTTGGGCAGAGATAATTAGGTCAGAAGTAGTGGTATGTATTTATTTTAGTTGAATATCAAAGATAGTTTTTATTTGTAAATATGCGAAAGGTCATTTGCTTTAAAGTCTTGTTAGTGGGTTACATTCACAGCCTTTTAGCTGAATTCTAAGAGATCATATAAAATGTAGAAGTTAATATATTGTTTTAGTGGACCACAAGAAGCTGAGATTGGGCAGTAATTGATTTGACAGATACCAATGCTACTGTGTTAAATATCCAACTCTCATTTTAATACTGCATTTAGAGGGGAAAGGGAATGGGTGCATCCTAATGCTTCTCGAGCAAAGAACACTCATGACCTTTTTGAGATGCTATACAAAAGTCTGTTGCAAATGAACAATACATTTTTATTCCTGTACATATGGGTAACTTCACAGGGAAATGTAACTGTCTTCATAAAAAAGCTGCCCTAACTTTACAGATCACCTTGTAATTTCTAACTAATCTCTTCAAACTCTATAGTGATCCGTTAAAGTATATGCAGTCTAGTAGCCATCCTGTCTTTTCAGGTAGATTCCCATAAATAAGATACAATCAGTGCAGTGTTAGAAGGTCTGTGAGGTTTTGTGGACAGAGCTTGGCTTTAGCCGATCTAGCTTGTGGTTTGATTCCAGTGTGTGCATGTTGGCTTACTGACAAAGTGCAAAACTTCAATATTTACTTGATTTCAGCTGGATTGTCCAAACTGAATTGATACATATTCCCTGTTGTTACAGCCCTGGATCTGGTCTTAGTTCTCCTCTATCCTTGCCTGTTGAATTTAGCAACACATTTTAAATTCTTGTTTTGCAAGGCTCCATATGTGTCTGCCAGCTGGAGCAGTAAGATCCATATAATGCGCCATCCCCAATTAGCTTATTCAACTTCCCAGAGCATCAGTCTTCCCTCAAGTTTCTCAAAGTTGTTTTCATTAAAAATATAATTTATGGTCTGTTTCTAGGTTGCGTTCTCTTGAAGAATCCTTTGTTTTCCAGCACAACACACACCTCAGCAATAGGATGCTATTCATTCTGTGCAGTCTCCTGGTGCAGTCTCCTGCCTCTCTAGGGTTCCCAGCCGCCTCTCCTGATCAGGACAGCAGTGCTGCGCCCAAGTATGAGCAGAGACTGTAATAATGGCCATCCAGGTTTTCCTGGATGCAGAAGCGCTCAGCATTTTTAGTGGAAGCCATTGGTGTTGAGCATTTGGGAAAGTCAAGGTTTAAGCAATAAGATTTTGTTGTATTTTGAATATAGGTGCTGCAGTGTGTAGAAAAGCAGATCACTGTAAGCCAATGATAATTTTTTAAGTTTCATGATAATTAAAATAATTGGGGTCAAAGTTTTTAAACTGACAGTGTTTCATAAGAACCTGCATTAAATGCACATTTAGATCTTGGCCTAGAAGAGCTTAAACTGGTGGCTGAGAATAATGGATGACAGAGTTGTCAGGAGAAGGAAAACGGCTGGCTTTCATTTTGTCCAGCATCACATAACCACAGGTGTATCTTCGCTTGGAGTCACTGAGCTGGTCACAGCTGAAGCTGCAGCAGCTTCTGGGCTTGGTGATCCCGGAAAGCACTGACTCCTTGCTCCTGCTGGCACTTTTAACGCTGTAACAGAGCAGTGTCACTGTGAGCTTTCTTAACACGTGCAGGTTTTTGTTTTAATGACTTGAGTAAAGCCCGGTCACAAGAAGCAGTTTTGTTTATTCTCACGTGGTGAGAAGGGCATTGATGCAGATGGGCTTGCTCAACCAGGAGTGCAGAACGGAGGAATGTAGGAGCCCTCCTGTGTTCCCCATGAGTCCCCTTTAGAACAGAGGTGCGGCGAGTGAACATCACTGTTAAAGGTGCTTCCTTCTATCAGCCTTGCTATGTGCGGGGAGTACTTGATGGCTCAGCCTAAGCTCTAATTGCTCATTGTGGCAGGTGCTGGGAAGGGAAACTGCAGGGTGAAGAAGTGGGGAGTGTGGCATCTCTGCTGATGCCTGGGCAGTGCATCCCCATAGGGTCCCCACACGTAAACGTTTTTTACTAAGGGAACAGGGGTGTTTGAGCAGGAGTGAAGTGGTGAAAGGTCTAAAAGCCCTGAGGCAAAAATAGAAAACTACTAGTGTAGATGTTCCCAAAGCCTAATGCTGGGATGAGTTTCTGAGATAAATGGCTGATCTTTGTGAGGAAGGGCATGAGGTCTGGGTATCCCCTCTTTTTTGGCATCTTTTGGCAGTTGCCATGAACTGCTGGTTTGAATTAGGTCCATAAAAGGACCAGTTATCCTGTAGGCTACCTTTTGTAAGATGTTCTTTACAAAGGGGTTTAATGTCTTCTCAGCAAAGGCACTGTTTGCCTTGCAGCACTTTCTCACCCTGATTCAGAGATTGCAGTGCTTAAAAGGGGCTCTTTCAATAATGAAGAAAATTAAGGCAAGAGAATTTTCACACCATTGAACTTGGATACTAAAGATTTATCTGTAGACAAAGGATAAGCCAGAGCATTTTCCCCTAATTGATTATATGTGAAATCCTAATGTAAACATATTGGACCACAGTGTCTAAAATTAGATTTCCTCCCCTGTATTTTTATAAGTTCATGGACAATCCACCCCTCTCTGTTTATAAGGTCAGGAATGCTGGCAGCCCTAGTCTTGAATTCCAGAGAAGACAGTCAGAGCATCTGTTGAGGCTTTTGGAGCCCAGGGTTTTGCTTTTCATTTTATTTTGCACTGTTAGGTCTTTAAGTAGAACTACAGAAATAGTAGCACGGGACCATTTGTGATTAGTAAATGGAGTAGTAACAGTTCCTCTTAGATGTCACCATTTCTCAAATTCTTAACTCACAAGCCTGTGTGGTTTTAAGGAGTGTGGACTCTGTCTTCTGTCCTACTGTAGGATATTGGAAGGTCTTAAAAGACCACCCCATTACATTTATTAGTAGATGAATGGAGTTCATGAGCAGGAGCCCTCGTGATGAGGATTCCAGATACATCCCATATTTTTATATTGCATCTGTTGGCAGATGGAGAAGTAATTGCCTTGGGATAAATCATGTAACTATAACAAGGTTAGTCACAGATGCAATGGTCTTTTTGTGATGGTTTTAAAGAGAAATGCTGTGATTTACATTGCAATTGTGAGTCTTAGGGAGCTGGCAAAAGTAGAGTGTGCATGAGAAGTTATGAGCCTTAAAACCGTCATGCTTTGATCCTTTCATCATCATCAGGGTTTTGCATCCTGGGACTTTTCTTGTGAGCTAGGCTTGACTTTTACTTTAATAGACCTTTATACCAGTACAGGTGCATCTATTAATTTTACCTGTGCACTGCTGTAGCTGGGCATGCATTCCCACAGAGAACTTTGAGGGAGCTCAAGGGATTTTGGCATCTGTAATCAGACTTCATTTTGAGTCTGAGTTTACAGTCAGTACAGGCTTTTCTAGCTGTGGACTATCTTCTTTCCAATCTAGGAATGTAAATTGAAAACTGTGTTTAGTTGGTCTTTAATTGGAATTGTTTGTTGGAGGAAATGACTGCTGCTTTCCTGATATATTAAGGACCAGAGTAAGGTTAGAGGTTGGCTGCAGCTCTTGAGATGCTTGTTCCAGCTCACAGGAGGTGGAATTCTTGCTGTTTTTCTGGCTTAACAATTTACACTGACTCAAGGGTTTGCCTCAGCCCAAGAATTTCGGCTTACTTGGTTTGGGCTTTTTCACCAATACTGAAAAGCTAGAAGAGGTTGGCAGTTGGTATCCTTTAACCTGCAAAGGAGCACAGCTCAGAAGATCCTTCCTTCTCTGCCCCCAAACCTTTCTATTGTGGTCTTTTTACCCGAGCCCTTATATTAGGAATAATTTATTTCTCTTCCTGCTGTTCAAAATACCATTTTCATTGCAGTGGCATTAGCAAGTCCAAGATACTGCAGCCACTTCTGTTTTGTGTTCCTGGCCACCACATGGGCCTGAGGGGCTCACCAGGGTTTGGGCTGATGCTCTTTCCTAGAGTGCAACCAAGGGTGAGATTTGGCATTGGTGCCTTTCCCTGCCCAGGAGAAGTGGAAGCCCAAGAGGAGTGGCCTCACCAGGGTCAGGGGGGTACCCCTGCGCTGCCAGGCTGGCCCCCCACCCTGCTGTGCCCTGGGCCTGGCTCTTGGGTTGGTCACACTGAGTAGGCACTACTGCATGTGCTGGCTCTCTCCTGCAGTCAACTGATGGGTTTCCTCTGAAACAAACCCTGGCTGTGCTTCTGGAGACAGGTGGGATGCACTGGCTTTGGCTCCCTTCACCCTAAGCAATTCTTGACTTCTGCCCAGTCTGAAATCTTCCAGTGCTTTGTTACAGTGAAGGGATCTAACAGTAGGTAAGCTGCTGCCAAAGGGTGATGAAACCCTTCCTCAGCCTGGTGCTGGCACCAGCTGCCCTGGCGGTGAGCTGTTGCTGCTCACCCAGAAACTGTTCTGACAATCTGGCAACCTGAACCAGCTCCCTGCAAGAAAAGCCAAGCTGAAATGTCAGCACAAGAGAGAGCCCAGCACCACAGAGCAGGACGCCTGACATGCAAGGGAAGAAGCAGGACTGTACATCTGCTTAGATCAGTTTACATGTGTCAAACCTCTCCAGGCTCCACCTTGCTCAGTATGAATTTTAGGGGTATTTATTTACTGCTCCAATTAATTTTAAGTAGCAGATGCTTAGCTAAGAAGCTACCACTTTTAGGAATGTGTGCAGACTAAAGGGTCACTGCCTGCATTCACATACATGAGTGGTTTTTGGCACAGCGCTGCAGTACCACTTGTTTAGCTTGCAGGCCAGATGACCTTGCATGATCTCAGTTAACCGCTCTGTTTTCCCAAGGATTTACATTCTAGTAGCCACTGTTCACTTTTTTTTCTCATCCAAGCACTGCTTTTACTTCTGCAGTTGAAAATGCCCCTTAAAGCCCTTCCTGAGGGATGCTGGGGGCACACTCCATGCATTCTGTGCCACGCAAAAGAAAAGGCATTTCATACATTTCATTTGGGGATGTTGCCATGTTGTCTCTGTGGCTGGCAGCAGCCTTCAGAAATACACAGAGAAAAAAAGAGTTAAATCACTTCTAGGGAACATTGCATCCGTTGGAACCCTGTAATATCCGCATACGCTCCAGGCTTTTATAGTACCTTGCTCCTCCAAAGACAGCATGCCTCAATAGAGCTGCAGTACCATAAAATTGCTTAGGAGCCTATTTTGTGAAAGGCCAAGGCAGGAGAAAGGGTTTCCCAGCATTTGCTTGGAGTGGCTTGCATTGCCCTGGCTTTGCCACACATGAGCAGTGCTCCACTGCAGGCTGCTGCCAGCAGCACGTTCACCCATGCCCTGCTTTTCAGCTGTGAGTGTGCACGCTCTCCTACACGCATTTCTGTGCCTTCAACCAATGCCCTCTAAGTCACTGGAGTTTGTTGTGAAGCGAGTCCTCTCTGCCTTGACTGCATGTTTCAGCCAGCTCCAATTGTTCTTTGAGACAATGCTGCACCTCCCAGCCTGCCCAACTGCAAGTCACTGACCAGTTTGGCACTGGCAGGATGGCCTTGACCTCCTGCCAGCATGAGATGAACGATGGGCTGGGTCTGGGCAGTCTCCAGGCTGGCTGAGGGCAGTGCGCTGGAACCAGGACACTGCCAGCTTTGCAGCGGCTGGGAACTGATACAGCGCCAGCATTGAGAAAATAAACACTTCCCATTTACAGAGAGTTCATGTCAGTGCAACCCATTTCTTAGAGCAGCCCTAGTTCCCTGCTTGGGCAGCTGTCAGGAATTAGGTGGAGGAAGATGGCAAATATATTCGAGTGCTCAAAGGCAGGAAGAGAAGTGAGGCCTTCACATCCATCTATTGTAAGGTTGCCACTTCAGCATCCTGAGCCCATGGGTGTTAAATGGGCTGTGCTTAGCTGAGTCATGGAAAAGAAGGGCAAAAACAAGCAAAGGGGGCCTTGTCCCAGCTGGGGTGCCCTTGGGGACTTACAGAAACAACTGCAAATCCTTCACAGCCACACATCCCTCTTCCCTCATTTTTAAGGGCTTGTTTCCTACAGTTACCTACCTCTTAGCTTAGTTCAGTGCCCTCTGACATTCACTTATCCAGCCTGGCATTAAATGGAGTATTGGATGGATCAATAAAGTGCTAATAAATCATATTGCTGATGTGCATCGAAGGGGTTGAGGGGTATTTGTTTCCTCAAAGGCATATGGAGAGTTAGATGTGGAAGATGATTGACTCCTGATTCAACCAAGCAGGACACACCTCAGCGAGAGTGTTTGTAGGGACTGGGGACACCTCAGCTATTTTCACAAGGCATGATTTAGCACAAGGACCTTGAATTCTCCTTTGCCATCTAAAACCTGGGAAGAAGGGAACATAAAATACAGACCCAAAGAGTGTCCGTTTCTGCTTGCTGCCTGTCCATGTGAAGCGTTTCAGTTCCTCTGGAGCCAGAACCATCCCACTGTCTGCTTGATAATCCTTGAAGAAAAAAGAAAGATGCAGTCCTGTTAGGTATAACTGTGTTTTACAATGGACTCAGTTCCTCTTTGGTCTGATTGCCCGCATCCTTTTGGTCACTGATACTCAGACAGCTCTAGGAGACAGCAGCTCCGTGCTGCTGGAGGTGCACAGGTATTTAATCATGCCTTTCCAAACCACCTGTGCTTTGGGATGCAGCAGACACATAATGTTAATGCAGATACAGGGTGCTGGAAGAAAAGTGTCTACATGCAGTGTGGGGTTCTGGCCAGCCCCCAGTCCAACCCTGCAAGAGCCACTGTGTCTTTCCCACCTCCTGCTGCTTAATGCGTTCAGCTGGGTCACTAAGAGCTTGCCCCAACTTCTCACCCTTGCCCACCCCACCAGGACTGGATGTGCATCTTATTAGTAAACAACACCTCCAGCTTATCCATCTCATAACAGGACTTGTTCCTACCAGGGACCTCTGATGGAAAAGCGACTCCCTTGTGTACTACTGTTCAGATGAAAATGCAAATTTAAGTGTCTCTCCCACACTACTGGGATTTAGGTGGGACTCTGGTAGCTATACCTTGCAGACCTACTGGGACTGACTGCTTCTTGCCAGGGAAGGAGTGTTTGCAGCCCATGACATGGCCAGCAAGGATCCCTGACCCCAGTTTTTAGGGCAGTGGGATGACCTCTTGTTGTAGGCACAGCTAATCTTGCACCTTGTATCAGTTGGAGCTGACAAAGCAGTAACCCCCTGGCTCGATTATCCCCATATAAATCTGTCACACAAATAAATACATGGCATACCGTTTGGCCCAGGAGTCACTTACATTAAATACAGGCTTTTCCTTGATGGGAAGCTCTTCAAATGTCTTTATGCGCTGGGGTGGGTTTACTTTGAAAGTGTTTATGTATCTGTTCAACAAGAGCAGGATGATTTTTGGTGAGTATGAAGTGCACAAGCAGGAAGTGTTGGGTATTTCTCTGTTTCTTTTAGCAGTTCCAAACTATCACTGGGGTTGGTCATACAGAATGGACTTGTTAACCAGACCCCACCCAAATCTCTCTCCCCAGTCCTGGAGTACACACAGCTGCCCCTCTCACAGTGCCTGAGTCCTGTGACCTGCGTGTCCCCCTGGGCAGGGGCACTACAAAGAGCCACAGCACTGGGTGGCTCAGCAACTGGTGGGACACTCAGGCCACCTGCAGGCTGTCTCTGAGTGTTTTCTCCCATCCAAGTCCAAACCAGGCTATACAGTGAGCTATCATCCCCAGCAAACAAACCCAGTCTTAATCTTCCTTATCTCACCTGATGTTTTCAGTGCTTCCACAACTTGAGCTTGTAACAGGAAATTTTTCATTGCATGAAGGATCAGATGCAGGGGGAAACCCACTTTCTGTTGTAAGTACTGTGCTGAGGGGTATGTAGTCTTTGCCTTCCTAAGTGCAAACAAGAAACGAAAGTGTTATTCCTGGCTCCACATGGACAGGTGCCCCTGCCTCAGTGACAGCATGCAGCTGTGACATTACTACCTGCTGGACATTTGCTTGCAGCAGGTCACCCAGCTTTTTCACCAGCTCAGAGAACCGTGGCCTCTCATTGGGATTGCTCTGCCAGCAGTCCAGCATGATTTGGTAACTGTGAGGACAACAGCAAAGTGAGCACATGGTGGGGTTACAGCTCAGTTTGATCCAAGGCAGCACAGTCTTTGACGGCTTGTCATCAGTACAGTTAACTCCTGAACCTGCTTGGTTTTACAGAGGTTCTCTCTAACACCATCGAGGCCTCTTCCTAAAAGTAAAGCAGTAAACTTTCCACAAAAAAAAAGAAAAAAACATTCCTGCAAGACCCCGGAAGACCACATCAAAAGGATAATTCAGCCAACCAGTCATACTTCCTTTTTTTCATTCCTAATTAAGCATTAAACCTTTGTATTAAACATCTATTAACTGGCAATGTTTAGGTTAAGGTATCCTAAAGGCATCCTAAGATGACTTATGTGGATGTGTCACTTCCTTGTATTGGTTGAGCCAAGCTTTCCTTCCTGCAATAAAATATGTGGAAGAGAAAAAAAAAAGCTCTTATCTACTGTCACTAGGATAATAAAATTAGTCAATGGGCAATACTCCCAGATAGGCACGGCTGGCTCGCATCCTTTTCTTCTGCCAGAACTATTTTTTGGTAAGTGTTGCTATTTAGAGTCATGATATAGCACTCGGGAAGGCACCAAGACACCCACACATTTTGCTTCCAGAGGTAAAATACCCTGGACATGTTCATGGTTCTCAGTGATGTGTGTCACAGGGTGAATGTTCAGTGTGCTGCATGTGCCTCCCCAGGCAAGGTGCTCTGTCCTGACTCACCTTGGTCTCCAAAAAGGTGTTGGCCATGCAGTAGCAGCTTGAGACTGCACCTGAAGGCAGGGGAGTGGGGAGTGACAGCTGACATGGCAGTGGAAGGACTCAGACAACCCGGGTGGGGAGGCTGCGGGTCCCTGTCACCTTCCTCTGCCATCAGACACCGTGTACAGGAAAGGGTGGACCCTCCTTACCCAAGAGATTGTGAGGAAGCCTATCCTGTCACTTCCTAAGTCAAGATGATGTTAATAACGTCACAGTCCTCCAGCTCTTATCTGTGTGCATGTCGGTAAATATTAAACCTGGTGAGGAATGAATGACCTTCCTCCTCCTCCTCTTCCTTGTCCTTGCTCAGCTCCCCTCATATCCCACCCCTGGGCTCAGGTCCATGTCCTTCCCCACCCTCTCCTACCTTATGGGAGAGCCAGGGGCCAGGGCAGGGGGTGGACAAGAAGACACCAGTGCTGGATTGGGTTGGTTTTCCTTAGGCTGGCACAGGGTACTTTTACAGAGACTGGAATTTGATCTGCCAGGCAGCCCAGGAGGGCAGTGGTACACAAGTTAAGCAAAGGCATCTTACATCTCCTCAGTCGCTTGCTCTGGGGCTCGCATCCTTGTGCCTTCCTTCAGCCTGCTGCAGAAATCCTCATCTATTTGGACTCCGGGGTAAGGAGAGGCACCTGGAGGTGACATTTGGAGAAGAGATACATGCCTTGAGTACCTGTGACTTATCTGTCGCCCTATTCACCTCCCTCAAACACTTGGAGTGTGCAGCAACAGGTTGCAGAGCACTGGGGCAGGGTCTGGCCCTGCTGGCTGCCACAGGCAGGGAATTACTGCTGGTCTAGCTCCAAGCCCCAGTTTTTGGAGGGGAGGCAAGATCAAGACCACAACTGCTGGTTGTGCTTGCCTGGCCTGAACAGAAAGAATATGCATGAATTTGATTTGAACAGTATCCCTTGAAATGCCAAGTCTTACCTTTCTATTGATTTGGACTACTGCAAACTCTAGTGAGCACAATATTAGCAAACCCCAAATGCTCAAAATCACCTTGAAAAAATTTAAATAATTTTTTTAAATCAGATCACAGTACATTCGCATTGTTTTTCTATTTTCTATGTTTTTCAGATGCAGCTTGATTGTATTGTTGGTCTTTTATTTCTGTAGAAAAAAAAATCAGGAAAAGGGAAAACTAAAGGAAAAAAAAAGACCTTTCATAGAGTCAGAGAGTTACCAGGTTCAAGGAGCTGGGGCTTTAAGAAAAAAATGACAGGTATTATGAGGCTGACCATAAAATCACAAGAGTTGGCAGGCTGACCAACAACATGTATTTAAACTAATAAATGATTGATTGTCCTGAGAATTGTATAGTATTGTTTCCTCTGCTGTTCGCCTCTTTTGTCAGCCTCTGTGTTGAACGCAATTAAGATTCTTCTATTCTGAAGGTCATTGTTGTTCCCACTCAGTGTACATCTTGCATCCTGCCTTTTCCACATGAAAGAAAGGGGAAAAAAGGCTTTGCTGGGTTTTAATTTCAGATTGCATGCTCCAGTTCATCCTGCAGCATCTGTGCAGATGCTTTTCACCTGCTGTGTCCAGTAGCCTGGGTGAGGGGGGTGCTGGATCCCCCCTGGGCTGGCGAAAGCCTCCTGAACTTGTGCTGGAAATGGAGGTGACAGAATCTGAGACAGAATCTGAGACATGCAAACTGTGTTCAGCTCCCTTGCTCCCACAAGAGGAATAAGGAGCTTTAGAGAGAGCACCCAGCTCATGGCACTCCATGTCTTGAATGCTGTCTGTGAGGAAGTGTTGCCTTGGCCTTGGACAGCTGATGACCTGGGATCACAGCTCTGTGTTTTCCCACAGGGCTCCACATTCAATTAAAATGCTTAAAAAATTGCCTAATTTTTCTGGTTTGTGCCATTGATCAGACAAAGCTCTGTGACTGCTCTGGCTGTGCTGCCCTGCATCTTCTGCCAAGGCTTCCTACAAGGAAAAGAGGGAAGCTTAGGTTTTGCCCATGGCAGAAGTAGGTGGTAAAGTTCTCAGGCAGCTATGTTATCCTTTAAGGCTTTCAGCTTGGCAAATGAGCTTTCAGTGCTCTTAAAAGCCCCAAAATTTCTAGTTCACAGGGGCATGATAATCCCTCTGCCTCTACCTGCGCACCCCACTTCTGAAACACCTGACAAAAGATCACTGAAGGTAAATGTTTTCCCGAAGTTGCAGTCCCAACTCCTGTCAAGCCCCTGGGGTGCAGAGTCAACGTACCCAAGGAAAATATCTCCCACAGCAAGACCCCGTAGGACCACACGTCGCTTTTTGTATTGTAGATTTTATCAAATATGGATTCAGGAGCCATCCACTTGAGAGGAAGTCGAGCCTGGAGTAAAAGGGACAAATCTGACTATTATTTTCAAAGCCTAAAAGATTTTAATCATAGATGAATCGACTCTATATTGTTATGTAAATAATTACCATTCAAGCAGGAACCTGTGGGATTTCCTTACAGGCAGTCAAGATAAACCCACACTCATTCATACACTTAACAAATTGTTGGAGTAAAAAGCTGTTTTTAAAAAATGTGTGGCACAAAACACCAGACATTGGAAACCTGTGACCAGGCCTTTTCTTTACAGGGATGTGGGAGTATGTAAGAGCAAAGGTCTGTTGCCAGCATCATAGAGACAGGGCAGAAAACCCTACATCCAAGCACCAGCCATTCTGTAATGGTGCTGGAGATATTCTCTGGGAAATTTTCAGAGCTGGAATTGCATGAGTACATCAGCAACCCTTGAAGCTCCCTCAACACAGCTTGTTAGGGTCTCCTGAGCAGTACCAAAGCTATGTGAACCTTTGCCAGCTAATTTGCAATGCTGTAAATCCTGGAAGCTATTTATGCATGTGGAAATAGCTGGCAGGTGAGCGAGACCTCCAGAAAGAGACTCTCTGCATGATTCCAAAACCCACACGAAATTCCCGTGGGTGCAGGCACAGTTTGCTGGCCCAGCCCTTCACGGCAGGACTGGCAGGGCTGCCAGGGCACTCAGTGCCTCTCTGCAGCAGGGGCAGAAAACACCCAGTGGCTGCTGGAGGAGCACGTCCTGCTTGGCTGCTCGAGGCACCACGAGCGGGGCTTGGCGCTGGCATGGGAACACTGCAGGGCACCCACCTTCTTTTGGAGGGACTGGTTTCCTTGAGGGAACTTGGCTGAGTAAGGGGGTTATGCTGAGCCAGCCAAGACGTGTCTAAAAGATAAAGCATTAACAGGGCAAAGCTGTGAAGTAGCTAGCATGTCTAAGCCTTATGCCTGAGGACAGAAGTGCTTTCCAGACTCACAGCACATCTGAGCAGCTCATCTTTGCATTAAAAGCATGGCAGCTTTTGAGCTTTTGAATTTGGGAAATGTGAAGGTCTACAGAATGTTTTGGTGGACAGTTGAAAGACATGTTATAAACATTTGGGTAAATAAACAGCTTCTTGACTTACATCTCCTTTTCTCACATAATCAGGATTCTTATAAATATCTCTTGCGAGGCCAAAATCACAGATCTTCACGACATTGTTCTCAGATAAAAGGATGTTTCTGGCTGCAAGGTCACGATGAATGCACTGTAATAAAACAGTTTCACAATCAAACTGCATTTCCTTATTCCTGCCCACAAATTTCCTGTCTCCTGTATCCTTAAAAATAATCATTATTATTATTATTATTATTGATAAATTTACTCTTTTTAGAGAAGTTGCCTGTAGTTTGCATGAAGTTACTGTAAACAGCAGTAATTATTAAAAAAAAAATAAATTACTAAGTCCAGAAAGTAAACAGCAGTAATTATTACAAAAAAGAATTATTAAGTCCAGAAACTGACAAATTTTTAAGCCCTTTGACATTTGCAGGGAAAGAGCTGAATCATTTGGAGCTCCCTAATATATGCTGAAATTAAGGAACAACCTACCACACCCGAAAGATCTTACCCAAATGAATGAGCTTGACCCACTGCCTTCAGTCATGATCCTGTGTTTATGGACTATGGATACTTGGATAAACACAGTTATATTTATAATGCCAAGAGGAAAACGCCTCTTCCTTTGGGACCTCTCCCAAGGAAGGTGTCACTACAATGTAGACATGATTTCACCTCTGAATCCTGTCCTTGTACAGTGAAAAACCCTCAGTGCAAAACTCACCTTTCGGGAGGAGAGGAATTCCATGCCTCTGGCCACCTGAAAACTGTAAGAGATCAGGTCCTCCATGGTGAGGGGCAGCTTGTACAGGTCATCAGCATCTGCAGAGGTGGAAAGCAGAGTTTGTTACAAAGATGGCTCACAGGCAGTTGTTTTCCCCCTTTCTTACAGACCCCATTATTCCCATAAATTCAGTCTTCATAGAGGGGTATTGGGAGGTCAACCCACTGTCACTGGAAACAAAAATAGTGCTTGCTTTACAGCCTGTGCTTTGGACACTGCTGTGTTTTCCCCAAAGATAAGGAGCAGTCAGAAGAAACAATCACACATTTTCCTGTCAGATTTAGTAACCCTGGAAATAATCTTTTTTTAAATCTTATACCCTCTGGACATGACCCTCTGAGTGTCTCCCACGGATGTTTATTAGGGTGATAAATGAATTGGAAAAAAATGGAAAAAAATTCAGGGATTCACAGTATGTTGTAAAAATATCACAGTCCGTGTAGGGACAGGAAGGAATTAATACCTACCCTCCTCGTCCTCCTCCACATCACTCAGACTTTTATCTTCCTGGAACCCAGAGCTCGCAAAGCTCTCACTACTGGTGACACTGGCCAGCCTTTGTTTTTTGCTTTCCACTGGCTCAATATCCTTTTTCTCTTTCGTTGGCTGTCCCTGCAGAGAGGAGTCCTTCAAACAAAGAGAGGAGAAGAGGTGCTACATCAGAGCAGCAGAGGGGGTGGGAAAGGAACCAAGTCAGACTGCTGTTGTCTTTCTGCTGGGCTGGTGGTCTGTGGCGTGGGTGGTCACATCTCTCATGGGCGGGGATGTCCAGTGCCACTGTGGCAGGGGGGCTGGTGGCAGGGCTGTGCTCCACCAAGGCTGCCATCCCCAGAGGGCAGAAACCTGGTAGCTTGGGAGCACCAGCCCATGATTTTGGGGTAACCGGGGCAGTGGGCTGTCTCTGACACGGTGAGGGTTTGCAGGGTGTATGGATGGACTGTCTGCTGCGCTGTGGCTCATCTCAGACTGAAAGGATACATCTGAAATGAACGGACCCATTTCTCTCCAGCAGACAGAGAAGGAGCATGAATAAATGGGCTGGGAAGGTTGTGCCCACAATGCAAGTATCCCAGACCTGTCAAACGTCACCTTTTTGTCCCAGGCTGCTTAGGACATCTGCCTCTATGTCCCTGCACAGGGCTTGGTGTGGGCTTGTAAAGCCCTTTCAGTGAGCAGCAAGGGCACTTGGTGTTTGAAGCACAGCTGCTGTTGGAAGTGACTGCCTCTCTTCAATGCTTTTATCCAATGCTTTCTTCTTATGGCCAGTGATGGGATGGTTTAACGGGACACGCACAACACTGTTTGGAAAATGCTTCCTCACTGCTACCTGTAGAGCAGCCTGGCTGCCTGGCCATAATCTTGCACCCTCCTACTTTTCCTCTTGTCCTCCCACCCTCTATTCCCTGTGCATGCTGGTGCAGAGCCAAACTTCCATCTTCTTCCTGTCTGGGCAACCTTCCCAAGGTGCCGGTGCACCGGGTCTGGGAAGGGGTATGGGAGTGACTCCACTCCGGATGGACCATGCCCAGCCATACTCCCTGCTGAGAATCTGACCCCAAAAACCACATGTAGCAGGAGCCAGTTGCTGTGGCTCATGTGGAGTACAGCATGGACAGTCTTGGGAAGAGAGAATCAGCAAAAGCCTTTTAGAGGGGGATGTCCTCTTGAGTGTGCTCTCTCACAGAGCCCTCCTGAAAAACCCTGAGATGCTGCTGAGCTTTTGGCACAGCTGAACAGAGGTTTTGAGACCTACTGTTCTGTATCCAGGCTCCTAAATCTCATTTCAGAGCCCTGAATCCTTTGGAGGATTTTTCTGAAACAATTTGATTGTTCTGGGACATTAGGATTTAGGTTTGTAATAAGAAATATGCCATGAATTTGATTCAGAGGGCTGTGGGATGCGAGGACAAGACTCTAATCTCTTTTCGTCTTGATAGCTCTTTTCCTCACACAATAATAAGATTACTTGTAAATCTCTGAATATTAGGATGTCTTGGGACATGAGGTTTAATTGGTATTATCTTGTTTGTGCTCCCAGCAGTACTGAAATCAGTGGGCAAAACCACTTCCTTTGGCTTTGCTGACCCCAAGCCCACCAGGAATGGGTTCATCAGCAGCAGGGCAGGAGCATGTGGGGACACTTTGGATAGGATTCGCTTCTCCTCACTCTAGATGGCTCCAGCCAAATTAGTTACAGCAGTCTCCTTGCACAGTCAGGGAGAGAGAAGTGAATCCTTTCTTGGCACAACACATCCCACACCAAATATTAGTATAGGTCAGATGAACTTCACCCAAAAGTAATTTCTCTCCTTTGGTAGAAGAGAGTCTAAGGAGACCAGCTCAGAGCTGACATCTACATTACCAACACTTACATCATGTAACATGAACCCTACCAGGACCATGTGCCTCCTCACCTTGGTAGGGCAGAAAAAATTCCTCTTGCTCTTCAGATAGTTTGATAAATTCCCATATTTGCAGTATTCAACAATCACCATCAGAGGCCCTGGACAATTTAAAAAAAAAAAAAAAAAAAAAAAAGAAAAAGGCATTTTGAGCAATGTAAGCCAATACAAGGTGGCATCATTTCTGAGAAAGGGACTCTTTCATGCCTGTAACTGCAACTTGAGTCCAGAATAACTGGCCATATGTCCTAAAGAAGTAGAAGGCTGTTTGAAGGACACTGAACATTATCAAAACAATATTGTTTCTGGAAATTAGGGCAGGGCCTAAGTTTTGAAAGCTGGGTCATGAATCTGGGTCCTGAGGGACCCTCTGTTTCCTCTTCAGGCAATTCAGACTGGAGTCCCGCAGCCCACACATTTGAACTAAAATAGGTGACATATCTAAAACAAACAATGTCCCATACTGGTCTTTTGATTTTTTTAGTGTAATATCATGAAGGATTTTACAACAGCTGCATTGTGAGTTGTAGTTCAGGGCCAGCAGCTGAAATACCTTGTTCCTAGCCTTTCCAGATCATGTTTAACTTGAACTTGAACAGTGGAGTGAGTGAGATAAAGGACATCAAGTGGCATGGTCCTAACTTCACACTTCACACGTTAATGCTAAAAGAGAGTTTGAATAGAGGAAATGTTTAATCACTTAATTAAATGACTAAAAATCTCTTTTTCTTTTTTCTTTTCTTTTCTTTTCTTTTCTTTTCTTTTCTTTTCTTTTCTTTTCTTTTCTTTTCTTTTCTTTTCTTTTCTTTTCTTTTTTTTTTCTTTTTTTCTTCTCTTCTCTTTTCTTCTCTTTTCCTTTTTTTGTTTTTTTCACCTACTACCAGATGAGCTTGAATATTAAAAGTTAGTAACTTGACCTCTGGATGACAAACAACATGGCCAACTGGCTGTTATTGGGACATAATCAAAACCCATTTTCAGAGCAGCGCAGACTTTTTTACCTCCATTTTTTGTGCAAGCTCCCAACAAATTCACAATGTTGAGATGATGACCAATGTGGATTAGGATTTTCAGCTCAGTCATCAGTGCTTTGTACTCACTTGCAGTGGCCCCTTCTGTAAATAGAAAATAAAAAGTCAATGTGAAAAGGCAAAGAACTGGTCCTGCTGAGTTTTCCCACTTCTCATTACTTCCCATTGAAATAACCTCCATTACTAGATGTACTTCTTGTGTTGATGTTCCTTATTCCTCCCTGCTCAGCATCCTCTTGGTTGCAATTAAACCCATAAAAAGAGTCAGGCACTCAACTTCCTCCCAGTAGACTCTATTATATTTAGAACTGGGAGGATTTTTTTTTTCACATGAATAGTTCTGACATTTCAGCCAAAAAAATGAAAGAACAAACAAAAAGGGATTTCAAGATTATAATTAACTCTATCTAGAATAGGTTTCATCTTACCTGACTTCAGCTATCTAAGGGTTATACTCTAGCCTGAGCTAATCAACATCTTAAGGAGCCAGTGGCAAGGGAACAGTATTTCCAGAGGCTGGTGCAGCCATCAAGTTTAGCCATCTGTATAGTGAAAAGATGAACCACCCCCTGGTGATGCTTGTCTGGTTCTGTTCATTATTTAGGAAGCCTGGAGATAGACCACGGAAGTAAATATTAATTGGTTAAAATGAGATGACTGCATCTCACCCTTACCACGCATGACCAATAATAACAGCAATAGTAATGATATAAGAAGTCCCTCAAATAAATCCAATCCATTCTATTTAGTGTTGAGTGAAACTTCATTCCCCTGAGCAAACGTTTTTCTTACAAAATTTAGTTTTGTTAAGAAAACAAGAAAAAAAATATTGCTTTGCATAGGCCCAAAAGGAATTTTTCACTTTAGTGACACCAAGAGCAAGAAAAACAGTCCAGTGGAAAAACCACTAGAGCTTGGTATTAAAGGGCTTGGTTTCAACAGGAGAATGGAAACAGCTTTTCTTGGTGTCCCACACAAAACTTGTGTTCTACTTAGTGACCTGGCATTTGCTTGTATAGGTGGAGACATTTCCCCTCCACCTCATGGGAATTCTGTGAGGATAAAGACTATGAATGACTGCAAAGTTCCTGGATAATTTAGTGAGGACACAAGGAAAGAGGCAGATCTCCCCATGCTTTAGGTGGCCATGGTGAAATTACTGAAGATACCTACAGATGATCTGGTCACCCCTGGCTCTCTTCATTGTCAGCAGAGCTGAACAAGGACACAGCTCCCCTACGCAGGGATCTGCCTTAGGATGGGATGAGCTGTTGTTTCTCACCAGTGCCAATGATGGGCATTTGAGAGACTAATTCAAATATAAGCATTTACTCTGCACACATGAATCCCACCAGGAAGACTTCTTGTAGCTGTCGCCTGCTCCCATCTATTCCAGGAGCTCCCATCTATTCCATTGCTCCTTGGTGGTGCTGGCTGGCACAAGAAGCCTGCTGATGTATATGAAAGAACACTGAACCTGGCAGACCACTCCAAGGGCTGGAATTGACACATACACAGCTCCTGATAAATGATAAGTAAGCAGATGTGAAGCTAGGAGCCACTGGCTAAAACGGATTTATTCAAACTATGCCTGAGCAGAGTCAACTGAGAGCATCAGGGATCCTAGCCTTAGTGGCAGAATAGGGGACGTGTCCTGGCAGAGAAACAACACCAAAAAGGATTAGAGATTAATACAGATAAGCAGTGCAGCATGAACTCCTGGGGCAATGCAAAAAAAACCCCAAAACTGCTATGATCCTTACACATATAAAGATGGGAAAGCTAAATACATGTGAAGGGATGCCACCAGGACTCTGGGTTAGGGAATTCAATCACAGCTGCTGCAGGCTATGACTGAATATCATCCTGCTTGCAGGCGTCCCAAGCTCCTTCTTCAAATTAACAAGGGGTTTTTGTCCTTTCTGCTTCAATGGGAAAGGTGGCAGTGAATAGCTGGGGGATGATTTTCCTTTAAGATGAGCACTGGTGTATGAACAGTGCTGGCAAATCCATTGCACAGCCTGGGTGCTAGCATCCTAAGCACCATGTGATGAGCCTTCAGCCAGTTCAGAGGGGTCATACCTGCACAACCCTACCAAGATTTAAACTGCTCAACCTATTTAGCTTAATAAAAGGGCCTTCATGAAGAAAAAATCATTATATAATCTAATGGAGAAGGTTAGAATGAGATGCAAAGGTCAGATATGCAAATTAGACATGAGGCATCTTGTTTAACGGTAAGATGATTATTCCTTGGAACTAATGACCAAGGAAAATAGGAAAGCTTCCATCCAAGTGTCTTCACATCAAGGTGGATACCTTATGCTTCAGCTAAATTTCATTTACAGCATTCAGTATGGGGTCAGTCTGGCATAATGGTATGACATTTTACTGTGAATGCAATTTTTATTTCATACTTTGCCATTTCACTCTTGTGCACCTGAAACTTGACTTGTATAAGTTTTGGAGGCTTCAAAGGGTTGTTGTGGAAAGTTTTTGCTTTCAACAGAATCATATAAAATTGTGCCACTATATAAGGCATCGTTTTTTCCAACACAGCTTTGTAGCAAGATACCTTTCAGCATTTTCACAGCAACTATTCTGCATGTTGGTGATTTCTTAATTCCAAAGGCAGATGCTTGTACCACCTTTCCAAAAGCTCCATGTCCAAGAGCCTTTCCTGTAAAGAAAATAAAGTGGAGAGATACATCTTGGTAAAAAAAGAAATCTTGTCAGCAAATGGCGTCATAGATCATGAACTGAAAAATGTACCTTCCAAAGAGTCCCATAGATGTATTTCCAACATATAGCTGGTTTAGTTTTTCTGATTTGTTGGGGTTTTTTTACAAATAAGCAGTCAAACTAGAAGACAGAGTCATCAGAGGGAGAAAGTGATAGGAGTGAAAACATCACTAAATGAATGCAACCATTCAGTGGAGGGGCACTCTCTTCTAACCTAATATCTAAATTTTAATTGCCAGTAGAAGCCAATAGTATCTGTTATCAAAGCAATGGAAACATGAAGTGGAATATGCTGGGCCAAAAAACCCTCAGAAATTTATTTCTACCCTAGAAGTGCAAAAGTGTTGTATTTTTTTTACAGCAAATAAAAACCACAAAGAATTTGATCTACATGACTGAAAATCATCAACAGACTGACCTTGGCTTGTGAAGGGCTTAGTTTGACAGAGAAATACAGATGAATCCGTGTGTGCCTAAAAACCTACTGTCACCTTTTTCAATTATTGCATATAGATTCTTCATTCAGCAGATGTTTAAGGGAAGCATCAAGACTCAAGTCTCAGTTTTCTGAGCGAATTGATGTTTTCAGTCCTTAATGTTTTGACTGTTCATGGTTTCTGCAAGATGAGCTTGCGCTTTGAGGTCCTATGAAAACCCTTCCTACCTTTGTTTAATGGATAGCTTTAATTTATTTCCATCACCATTAATTCATTTCCCACATTGTGATAATCTACTTAGTCACCACTTGGAAAACACACTGGCTCATAAAGCTGTACAAAGATGCTAACTTTTCATAGAGGAGAATGAGCAGTGGAAACAGCACTTCCTTCTCTAAACAGCAGTGTGATTCAATGGGAAATTGTAATAACACTCACCTTTTCTGCTCTGCTGTTGTTTGTACCACGCTGAATGGTAGCACAGAGCAGGGCTGCTTTAGCTTGTCAGCACATGGCTCAAAACTCCACAGTTTAGTATGCAATTGTGACAGTGGTTGCTCTTGCAAAAGCCCCTTATGCTGACACACAAAGTAACTACAAAATTATTAAACAGAGGGATATTAGGTTGCCCAGCCATCTGAACAGTCAGCTTGTCATAGCCTTCTAGCAGCTACACTGGATATGTTTAGGGTAATGCTCTGGTATGCAATGTTGCAGCATTTAGCTCCAGACCAATGAAGCAAAATGCTCTACTTAAGTTTTCCACACTTGGCTTGGATTTACTGGGCCAATCAGAATGCATTAAATGAACATACGCCTCAGTCAAGTGGTTTTGGATCAGGTTTTCTTTCCAGTCCCATTTTAGCAGGGTCCTTCAAGCGTGTCAATTGCTGGACTGGAGCATTAGCAAAAAGCACTTGCAGACGCCTCACTCCGTGTCTGTGGGGAGGCACAGGCTCAAAGGTGTGTTCATTTCTCAGGTTATTTGTCACAGTTTGAGTCATTTGGGTTTTCCCCACTTGTGGCTTCATGTTTTCCATTATGCTCCATAGAACAGCTGTGATCGCGCAGGAGAGTGGAAGGGGCTGTGCTTGGTGCCAGCACCGTGGGCTTGCAGCGCACGGGAGGGAGCGGGGCTCGGGAGGCTGGCTGCCACCGGGGTGCTTGACACTGCTCTGGAGCCAGCAGCGACAATCCTCCGGGTCCTGCATCACCCTGTCAGCAGTGTGTGGCCTCTCTAGATTAGGAAGGTCAAGCCCAAGGGTAAGGTGAGAAGTGCATGATGGCTCAGCTAACACAGTGTGTTATCACCAACCACACTGACAGTGATTTATAGCACCAGCATTTTTCTGCCTAATGAAAAGATGACATTTTACTCTCAGTGAGATTAATCTATGCTGAATGTTAATTACCCTGACTTCAGTGATGCCCATACGAAATTTCCTGTATGTCTGTACCTCTTAGGGATGAAGGGGGAGTCCTGTTATATAAGTGTTGCATCACAGCCGTGGGCTGTGTGTATGCATGTTGGAGGAACACACAGCAAAGAAGATGTGGGTTTAAAGGAGACACTTTTTCGCAAAAGTTACAATAAATATGTGTCCTGGAGGATAAGTAGGTGGAAAGAGAAAAACAGTCTCATCAGATCCTGGAAGGGGTTGCATTTCCAAGTAAAAATATTTTTTAAAACCATAGAAGCACATTTTGTGTTTGTGAGACACTAATCCTCAGAGACTGCCAAGGTTACTCAAAGACTGAGCCAACTGCCATGTAAGCAGGACTTGCACTGAGCTAATCTAGCATACTGCACATACACAACTTCTTCAAATCTGGTTCTCATTCATTGTCAGCATTCTTTATTTGTTTACACCAGTTCTTCTACTTTTAACTCATTCTCTGGTCATTGTTTGTCACCTCTGGACTCCAAACACTAACCCTACAAGGCATGGGTTTTTTCTTGGTGTTTACATTCCATTTCTGCTTGTTTCTTTCCCAGTGGTCACATTGTCTGCACATCAGGCTCTTGGTCCATCATTGTAAGAAAACTGTCTGAAGACTGAAGTCACTCCAGCACAAGGTTTCAGCATTCCCAGAATTGTGTGAGACAATTATAAATCGCAAGCAATATATTTCAGCTGTGCTTATCCACATCTGGTCACCTTGTGTCTTCTGGCAGGCAAATTAAGTGTGATCCTAATTGCTCACATGTGTTAATCAACCTCTGTCCCTGACACCGGGGAGACAGGAGGAATCTGTTGCAGCTCCTAACTAAAATACAAGGATTTTCTAGACCTTGCTGTAGGACAAATGTGATGCATACCTGAAAGAACGAACAGCACTATAACAACGAGGCTGAGCTTATCACTGATAGTTTAATGTTGACCGTCTTGCTAAAATCTGTGTGGAGGGATTCATCAGCTTCAAAATACGGTCACTTCCCCTCCTTCCCTTCTCATCAGCCCCACACTAGGCTTAATAAGGAATGGTCCCAAACCCGTAGCTTTTGCTGGGACATTTATTGGGGAGCTGGCTGTAGGTTTAAAGTTTTCAAGGATATTTATTTGTTTATACATGGACTTACGTGCCAGATTCTTGCACTTTGTGGTGCAGTAACAAGAATGTTTACAAAACTGCAGCAGAGGGGGGAAAACAAGGCGATTGTACTGGAGAAAGAAGGAAAGGGAGAAACAGGAAGGGGTGCAAGATGGGTTATGAGGACCCATTTCTGCACAGGCTTCTTTCCAAGTTTCCAGGTTGAAGAAAAGGAAAAAAGCCATAGAATCATAGAATATCCTGAGATGGAAGGGACCCACAAGGAGCATCCTTGTAGATGATCCTACCCTGCACAGGACAACTCCAAGCATCGCATGTCCCTGTGAGTGTTGTCTAAATTCTTCTTGTACTCTGTCAGATTTGGTGTTGTGACCACTTCCATGGGCAGCCTGTTTCAGTGCTCAACCACCCTTTGGCTGAAGAACCATTTTCTAATATCCAACCTAAACTTCCTCTGACTCAGCTTCAGGCCATTCCCTTGGGTCCTGTCACTGGTGACCGGAGAGAAGAGATCAGTGCCTGCCCCTCCTCTTCCCCTCACGAGGAAGTTGCAGACTGTGATGAGGTCTCCCCTCAGCCTCCTCTTCTCCAGGCTGAACAGACCAAGTGACCTCAGCCACTCCTCATACAGCTTCCCCTCCAGACCATTCATCATTATTATAGTGAATCACCAAAATTACAGTCAATGTCAAAGGTCAGAGTTTAGAGAAAGAAACATCAGAGTCAGGATTCTGGTTTGGAATTCTTTGGCTGCCCCGTTTTGGTCATATTCTAAGTAAACCAGTTTGTAGCATAGAGAGTGTGGCATTCTTTTCTATATTCTCCTTCTATGTCCAGGTGGCCAACTTAAAGGATGAGGGAAGGGCTGTGGATGTTGTCTGCCTTGACCTTAGTAAAGCCTTTGTCACTGTCTCCCACAGCTTTCTCCTGGAGGGAGCAGGTAGATGGCTAGACTTTGTCTTAAGGGTTTTTTCTAACCTAAATGATCCCGTGATTCTATTTTCATTTTCCTACATGGAGTCAAAATATACATGTGAAAAGCCAAGTAGACATGGTTGATCAGTCCTAAATGCTGGAATTCGTTCACAGATCAGTGCTCTCATTGTGGAATAGGTCACACCAAACCTGGCAGCACAGTGTGCTGCATGCCTAGACCACACCCAGCCCCTCTTTAGCCATAGTTACAGGTACGTCTTGTTCAATCAATGCAAACTCTACACGAAGTATTCTAATATTACCTAGTTTTAGCCTTTCTCTTGCAATTTCCCACTTGCTGGCATCATAAGGTAGACGTTCACATTGCTCATCTAAGGGGACTTCGTCAGGATCCATTATGATTGACAGGTAATGATTGGTCTTCATTTCAGAGGAATAAGGCTAGAAAACAAAGAATATTGCAAAATGAAAAAGCGGATAAGGGTATCTGTCAGCATCTTCTTGTTTGGATCAAGGGCTCCAAATTAATTCTGCTTACAAGGCTGCATATTTCACTGGACAATGGATGGTTTGGTTAAGCACCCTTTGGCTTTTCTGTATATTGCAAGAGTCTTTATATAAAAGAAACTCCTTCCTCTAGCTTTTCTCCTGTGTGACATACCAGTTGATTCAATGAAATCCATGTGGGTCTTTGGTAACATATGGTGTTATGACACAGGCCCTCTGCTCAGTCAGGAGAAATATTTTCAGCAAGTGACTAAACATTGCGGATAAAAATAGCTTTCCTTCATGATTGTGCAAAGCAAGAAATGGCCACATGCAACAGATGGAGTTCAACTGCCAGTGTTTATTTGTTCCATATATTCCACAAAGACAGGTCATATGTGGTTAGAAGCTTGCAAGACTAGTTGTCAGGATACTGGACATTATACACTTCATAAATGGCTTCCAAATTTCTAGAATTTTTTATTTCTTTGGTATAATTTCTGAAAAATTTACTCAAATCATTTGAATCTGGATGAATTTATAAACAGCCGGACTCAAACACATGATTTAAAACATAAAATTTCAAATTAATATGCTAATTCAGTTTCTCTTGAGGAAATAGATTATCTACTTCACATGTGAAATGTAAGGAAAGATGAACCTGATCTGAAAATCTTCTGCAGTTCATCCATTTTGAAATAGATGTCCCTTCAAAGAACATCTAGATTGCCATTCTATGACACTGGATTTTCTTGGCATAGGAGTACTTATATTTCTATAAGAAAGGTCTAGTTTTTGCCATAATTTCCTGGCTATTCGTTGGAATTTATGGGAAATCTGCTGAACTGAACCTGAATGTGTTGCTTTTCCTAAATTGTGGAAGTAGCACATGGACAAAGAAACACAAATAACACAAACATACGATATAACCACATAGTCTATTTCTTCTTATTTGCTTTAACTGCCTCCTAATACTTTCAAATGCCCTCCTCTACGGCTTGGAAATACATCCCTATAACATTATTTCCAGGCATGTTTTTTGAGAAGGATATTATTTGCTGTGCATACCTTGATTACAAACACAGCTAGACTAAAATGACAGTAATTAACAACTGCTGTTTTAGTTGCTTTTCACCCTCCCCAAACACATAAACTTTGTCCCAAGAAGGATTGCCCTGATGCTTGGGGAAAAGTTGGGAGGCTTAAAGCCTTGCTCCAAACCATCCAGTGTGTCTGAAAAGAGCATGGATAAGAGGGATATGGGTAGAAACAGAAACTTCTGTGGTGCTTCAGAAAGGGCATTACTAGACAGAAATGTGTGTACCAGACTACTCCTACCCATCACATTAGAAGAACTTTTAAGTGGATCCATCCCAGAAAAAGCAATAGGGGAGTGGAAAATTCAGTTTCCCACAGTTCTTTCTTCAGATGTACTCAATATCAATTTTTGGGCACAATTAGAGATTTGAAGCAACATTTTCAATGACTAAAAATTGCCAAGGATATCATATGTCTCTGTGTGCATCACAGAGAGGCTTTAAGAAAATGCTCTCTGAGAGCATTTTTTTTCCTGTTCTGGCAACTAATTTGTATATAAAATTTAATTCAGAGCTAATTACAGACATAAATCTTTGAGAGAAAGGGTTTATAAGAGAAACACAGAGAAGACCATAAACATAGACTAACACTAGCTGGAAAGGCTCATCTGGAAAAGAGCCTTAACATGTCATTTAGTTTAAGTCCCTTGTTCTACAATGATGATGATATTTTTATTATCTTTTAACAATCTAACAAGTTCTGGTCTCATAAAAAAAATTGCAACCCTTTTCTGCACTTAAAGTTTATATTTTTCCAAGATTTGCAGTCATTTTATAACTGTTGTACTGTTGAGAATTCAGTACTGGTCCCACATGCCTTGTAATTTCTCTTGCAGCTATGTAGATTCTCCACACCTTCAGCTGACCTCTATTTTTCTTTCTCCCCATATTCCCACACATTTCTCCTCACTAAAGCTTGCAGCAGCAGGAATGCAGGCAGAGTGACTGCTGCCATACCGCCCTGGTTTAGAGGTCTAGTGCTGCTTTCCCATCAGTCAATAAAATTTCTCAGCACCAAACCTAAGATACCAGCAGACCTTAATGCAGATTGAGACAAAATGGTTTGTGAGGCTGCAGGGAACCTTCAGCTGCCATCACTCAGCCAGCTGGGACATGGCCAGCTTGGTGGCTGTGCACAAATCCCTGTGGTCTGTGCTGCAATACCCCATGGCTGGTGGTGCTGTGGGATTGAGGAGAAGGGGGCACGCAGCCATTTCTCAGCTCATGTCTTGCAGTGCCCCAACACCTTTCCTCAAATCCATCTGCTCCTGCAGGTTACGCTGAGATCTTTCTGCACAACGGAGGAGTTGCATTTTCGGCTTAGGAAAGCTGCTGTGGTTTAACCTGCACACACCAGACAAAGCAGACATGGTACTGTCAGCAAAAAGGGGTTTTAAACCATCACAGTCAGCCTTGGACAAGAAGGAGGGTCAGCTGCAGAGGCAGTTAAATTGGTCATGTTGATACAGGATCATCTGCCCTTGAAGCTGCACCATCAAAACTCCTTCAGTAAAATATCACTTTGGAAGTGATGAAATTATACCAGACACTGTGCAAACCAGACCCCAGCACATTATGTGAAGATCTGTCATTCCCACTCACTCAGATCTTCAAAGACATTAAGATGCCAAACCCCCACAGTTTTTATAAGGGAATGAGGATGCCTTTGGTGTGAGTCAGGCACCCAAATTCTTGTGAGCCTCAGAGCCTTGTCCCAACCCAGGCTTTTCTTTCTGGCTTACTCATACTCAGCCTTGCAAGTCATGGTTCTCCAGCATCCATCAGTAGCCTGGTGATTTGCACCAGGAGCAAGGGTGAGCAGTATCAAAGAATCCCAGAATCACAGGATATTCTGGGACCACAAGGACCATCCAGGTCCAATTTTCAGCCTGGAAGAGGACAGCCCCAAGAGCCATGCCATGAGAGTGTTGTCCAAACACTCCTTGAACGCTGGCAGACTTGGTGCTGTGAAAGTAATGGTGCTGCAGTAGAGCGAAATAGAATTTTTCTTCGGTAGACTCAGCACTCCCAGCAGCCTGGGAAAAATTTTCTAACATGAGCAAAGGGCTGCCAAGGGGAGGCAGGTACCACTGGGAGATCCCTATCTGCTCTTACCCTCTTCAGCTTGCGAATGAAGAGGGTCAACAGCAGCCAGAACAGCGTTGCAGCCACACAGGTACAGGTCAGAGTTATCAGCTCCAGGTTTGACCTCTCCGATATGCCTGGGAAAATCAAGTGGTAAACATATTAGAAAATGACCTGCAAACCAAGGGCACTTCATGTTTTTTTGCCATTAAAATAAAATACCAGGAAGGACCAGCTCTTTTCAATGGGGTTCTAATCTCTGTTTGGACTGGCTTACAGAGCCAAATAAAGGTCTCCTGCAGCCTCCCTGCACAGAGGCAATGGCTCTGCTGGGCCTTTCTCACAGGCACTGCTGAGGTGTGAGGGCTGCTGCTAACATGCAGGAGAAGCTCCAGGGAGCTCCAGGGAGGGCTTCCCCAGTGACTCCAGGTGTGACGCAGGGCATGTTGCAGGGCTGCTGCTTGGGGTTTGCTGTCCAGGACATGATGCCTTTCCTCATCCATTGCTCAGAGAGTTCTTCTCTGCTAACGGCTGAGCCCTGCAGCCCTCACCTCCATCCCAGACATGCTGGAAACCCATCAGCCCTCACCAAAGTCCTTGCTGGGGGTGACCTGAGGGTTCTCTTGGAGACTCATGGTGTGGCCAGCAGGAGTCCATGAGCTCTTCTTCCCATGGCTTGGATGGATCTGATCTGTCACCTGGGAGCTCAGCTCATAAACAGTGTGGTACAGGGGTCTTGAGCCCCATTTCCATTGAGGAGAAACCCAGGGCATATGGCCTAGCACTCCCTCCAGTCCACTGCTCCTCTGGCAGGTCTCTTGCCACTCATGCCAGCAGCACATGGCCAGGCTTCCTGAGGGAGCATGGGAACCACTCCTTTCCCAGCAGCACCCCACAGAACCAAGATGACAGGGAGCTGGGAGAGCTCTAGAAACCAGGGAACACATTAAGGACAGAAAGAAGAAAACAAAGCTTACAACAACTGAAAATGAAGCAGCAAGAAAACATGAGCACTAGAAATCTGGAAAGTATTAGAGCCCACTGACAGATCTTGAAAAAAGCCAAAATAAAACTCACTTCAGACTGCTATTTAGGGATTTGTAAAATAGTTTCAGAGCAGTTTGTTTTGTAAATCCTGTGATTGCGTCAAAATCCCACACTTCCCACAATATGTTTTCCATCTTATTGGTAGCAAATGCAAAAAGAACCATCATATTCTGCCTCTTATTCTGATATACCCTCTAGAGAAGGTAAATGAGAGGACAAGGTGGAGTAATTCTGATCATGATTTCACAGTAGTTTTGTCAACTGCACTTGCCGAGTTTCGGAGCCTGGCAGCTTGGTGTTACTCCTGATAAATGGAAAGAGTATTATTATGTCTCACTGGTGAGTTTATGGGGTAATCCAGAGGGATTTGCTGCCTGGTTTTAGGCAAGGCTAGAGAGCTTAGTTCAGAGGATGTATTGCTTAATTAGCATAATGTCTTCCCTCCCTAAAAATGATCATCAGATTTGTATTCATGCCCCATATCTAAGATTCCCCTGGCATGTCCATTCTGGAGCTTTGGAAATAAAGCTTATTGAGGAAGAACATCACTGCAACTACACATGGAGGTACAATAGTCTCCAAAAATACCAGGAGTGTTATTTTTTCACAAGTATTTTTTAAAATACTTGATTTAGATGTGGAACATAACGATGCCACAAATAATACGCCTAATGCAGATTGTTTATTATCTGGCATCAGCATTTCCTTCTACATAAGGATAGTCTCTCTCCTGAGCAGCACTCCTGCAGACAGCAGATAATAGCTTCTGACATTTATTCAGCAAAACCTGGGGGGGCTGAAGGTTCATTGGTTGCCACAGTTTCATATGGCAGGACATGGAAAACCTGTGAGGTACAGCCAGGCCTGGGGTGGAAGACAGTAACCCTCTAACCACTGTAGTACCCACCCTGGAGTTGGCAAAGAGATGTGAAGGTGCTGTCTTTGAAATGTTTGAGCAAATGTAGGCAACCAGAAAGCATTTCTTCAAGCTGGTGTTGGGCTGGGTTATCAAATGCCAGACTCCTAGTCTTGCTAAAAGCCTTGAAGTCAGAGCTCTCTGAGTGCCTCTCAGCTAGGTTGAAAAAGGCTTGATTTGAGGCAGAACAGACAGACACTTTCAGAAGAGACTTTAGGATTAGCAGAGTTTGGTGAGGCTGTAATCAGTACTAAATTCCTCTCCCTGCCTGGTAGCCAAACATTTCTGGCTTCTCCTTGCAGCCCCATGCCAGACCTCTACTCACCAGACAGCTCATTAGACAAAGGCTTTTCCCCACGTGCAGCCTGACTCTGCCCCAAACAGCAGCCCCCTCTCTCCCCCAGATCCCCTCCAAAAGCACCCTTACACCATCCCATGTCTCTGCAGGACTGCAGAGGCGTGAGGAGGGGGTGAGGGAAGAAGTACCACCAGCAGCAGCGTCTCTCTGTCAGTAGTAATGGAAGCCACCAGAACCATGCAAGTCTGCCAGGATGAGAGCCTGGATTAATGCACTGATCCTACAAGCACAAGCCTTCAGCTGACATGGGCTTTCTCTCTAGGATTTCAGCTCTGAAACACAAACACTGTGATGCAGCTCAGCTGTCAGCCAGGGAAAAAACAATGCCTGGGGCAACAACGCTATTCCGCTGCACCTAAAGCATCCCTCACTCCTACCCCAGTGGGATCTACCCTGCTTAATCTATGTGATCTCACAATCACAGCATTGCAGCACTGGAATGGGTGCTCAGAGATGCTGAGGAATGTCCATCCTTGGAGGTTGTCATAACTTAGACAGACAAAGCAATCACTGACTTGACCATTGATGATGACCCTGGTTTGAACGGAGGTTGAATTATCAACCTCCAGGACTCCATTCCAACCCTCTTTGGTGGAATTCTGAGGTAACAGGAGTCTTAGTGTCTCCTGATGTCCACCTTTACTCTTACCAACTTAAGTCATAACCCAGGCTGAACTTCATTTAGTAGCTGTGGGAACTCAAGTTAATCTTCATGGTAGTTTAACCATCATGGAGAAGTTCCTGATGACTTCAGAATGACTCAAAAGGCACAACAACTTTTTGAGACAGCATAGGTAGGTAGGTAGGTAGAGGGGTAGATGGATAGATAGATAGACAGATAGATAGATGATAGACAGAAAGAAAAGTTATTTAAAAGAGGTCACTTAAATAAAAGTTATTAAAAAAGTAACACCATTTTCATAGTGTCAGAATAGTTCAGTGAATACTTAAATGAAATGTTTTCCTTTTCATAAGCAGGGTTCACATTAAGTTATCAAACGTCAGTTTTAAGACAGGGCACACTGTGGATTCCTTTGCTCGTTATATGTTCATATTTCAGTGAGCATGAGCTCTAAAAGGTGCTCCTTCCTTTGTCAACACATCTCCTTCAAAGCAGCACCTCTGCAACTGACTATATTGCTTTCATGGCAACTCTGTGAGCAGGTTGACCTCCAAAAGAAAGCTGCCCAAGAGTCTGTGCTCCCCACACACCCAGCGGCATGTGTCCCCAGACTTTTAGGGATACAGACCCCTCCATCTGCTGGGTGCTCTGGCAGCTATTTGCTGTTTCTATTCTGTCCTTGCAGATTTGCTGCCTCTTCAGTTCCTCAGCCAAGGGCAAGCAGAGAGCTTTCTCTGATGCACCCACAAACATGGCCCTTCTTCTCCTCAGACAGCCCAGCAACCCCTGCTTCCAAACCAAACACAGCCTGCGATTATTTAAAGACAGCCCTTTGGTTCCACCATCCATTCATCCATCTCGGACACAAAAAAACCGCAGTGTTTTATCTGTGAATATAAGAATGTTTTTTCTGAGGAAATAAAGTGAGCAGACAATTTCCTTCCTGACTCATTCCCAAATTACTCTTCCAGTCTGCTAAACATGGCCATCATCATGAGGCACTGCCTTGTTCCCTTTGATCTGCAGCCCCATGTTCCAAGAGCCTCAGGACAGAGGGAAGGCTCTGCTGCAGCCCAGTGTTCCAAAAGTCACAACACACATGGAAGGTTTTGGTGAAGTCCCATGTTCCCAGAGTCGCAGGACAGAGGCAAGACTTTGGTGCTCACAGCAGCAGGCGCAGGGCTGCTCATGTTTCTCAGAGAGATAGGAAAGTGGCAAAGCTTAGAGAGAGCCCCATATTCAAGCCCTGATCTTATCCCTCCAAGCTCAGGGATGAGGTGAGAGGATGCCATTTCCTGGGAGAGGGACAGGCACTCCAGAGCAGTGTAGGAATGAGTAAAAAAACCTCTAGTGACATCCCTTCATGTAGCAGGAAAAGGGTAGAAAAACATTTTCCTTGATCATAGTATATAAGACAAACTGTCTCTCTTTTTATCATCAAGTCCCAAAGTCATAAATATTAATGTGGTAATCTTCATTTCCCGCTCCCCCAGGAGTCATACAAGAACACTGCCAGTGGCCCCTCAGGACATGTAACTAGAGAAGAAGCTTTACTGTCTGCTCTCTTTTCTCTCCTCCGGACTAGGATATACGACTTTCTAGAAGCCATCTGACAGAATGCTTGTGGTTGTAATAAACAGCCAACCTTCCATTATGTTAAAAATCAATACAATAATGAATTGCATTGTCTAAGACTATGAATTTGTAGGATGATTTGGACAGCAAGCACCTGGCACAAATTATTCATTTAGCTGTTGAAGCAGCCATAAAAACTTAGCATTATCAAGGCACTTAGAGGGAGGTGATTCTGCCTCTGTACTCCACTTTTGGGAGACCACATCTCGAGGGCTGCATCCACCTCTGGGGCCTCCAACTTAAGAATGAAGTAGATCTTTTGGTGCAAGTCTGGAGGACAGCCACAAAGATGACCAGAGAGCTGAAGCACCTCTCCTGTGAAGATAGGCTGAGACAGCTGGAATTGCTCACCGTGGAGAGGAGAAGGCTCCAGGGAGACCTTTTGGCAGACTTCCATTACTTAAAGGAGGTCTATAAGAGAGCTGGATCTTCCTCCTAGGGCATGGAATGATAGAATGGTTTCACACTGAAAGATGGCAGGTTTAGATTAGATATTAGGAAGAAATTTTTTATTCTGGGGGTGGTGAGACCCTGGCACAGGTTTCCTGGGGAAGTTGTGGATGCATCCCTGGAAGTGCTCAAGGCTGGGTTGGGGGATTTTGAGCAACCTGGTCTGGCAGACGTGTCCGTGCCTTCCACTAGACCAGGTTGGAACTAGAGGATATTTAAGGTTTTTCCAACCCTGACCATACTATGATTTTATAATTATTCATAAGGAGATAGGTATTTTTGATTCCTTGATTTCACCAGTTAGGCCAGCCCACATGCACATGTACTTATCCCTGACCTTTTAAAGCAAAAACATCATTGTATCATCATCATAACTCAGACTGCTAACAGGTGGGAAAAAATCAATACTACTTGTACTTGTCTTGTGCTGCACAGGGGTCCAAATACTGAGTAGTATTCAGACACATTAAACAATTGTATGAGAACATTCACAAATTGTAATCACTGCCTAAGAGACCTGGTGATAGTCAGATTTTCCTCTATAAAGAGCAACTAAATGCATTTAGGACTATTTACTTTACATGAGGTCAGTAAAATAGATTATGTCAAAATGAATTCATACATAACACTGAGTTATATGGAGAATGTCATCCTACTTCCCTAATCTCATAATTCATGAGCCAAAAGAGTATTCAGTGAAAATGAAAGGTCACCGAATGAACTTTATTTTTATTCAGTGTAGAGTTAATTGATAGAAATCGGTGCCACAGACATGAGTTGAGATTGTCAGAAGGCAAAAAAATGCTGGACATTTAAATGAATAGCAAAATAAATCAAGTAATGGTTACAGAAATAACTAGATCACGCCTACTTCTTTGTAGTAGTACCTTTGCATGTGTCACCATTGCTAGGCTAAAATCTTCTAGAGTGATTTGGCAGTTCACTTTACATTGAAAATAAACAAATGAGAATATCCCAGGCCTCTAATTGCTATGGAATTAAACTGAAACGGGAAAATGTGTGGGTAGGAGAGTGTTTCTTACTCTGTTTTTTGTTTGTTTTGTTGATACTAAATTTACATTTGTCTTCTATCCTGACCTGATCTTTGTCGGGTTGAAGCAATTCTTCTTTTTAGGTCAGTGTAAACACACTCTGAGTTAGCATTTCCTGCTAGGCTTCCTTTCCAACCTGGTTCGCTTCCCTTGCTAGAACTTCCTTCAAATTGCTTCAGAGATCACCAGACGAGTCCCAGGTCATACCCCTGCCCTTCCAGCCTGAGTAAGAACATCACTTTGGAAAGCTTGCTCTTCCCACTTAGTGTGGTGCTTTACCTTGTACTGTGACATACGCTGCGCTCTCTGCGGACCCTTTCAAGTTGGTGGCTATGCACTGGTAAAGTCCTTCATCCTCCTCTTTTACTCTTTCAATAAACAGCATTCGGCTTCCGGGCCCTAAAATTATTCCTGTGAAATGAAATATTTTGCAATGAGAGTGAGCCAGGATATAAACAAAACCTGGCTTTTGTGTAATAATATCTGCTTCAAGTCCTTCTCAAAAGAAATCAGAGCCACAGACTGCACAGCACAATGTTATCTGCAGGAAAGCCAAATATGCTTGGATGCTTTGTGAATCTTTTGTAAATCAGTGTTTACAAAGCACTTGTGTGAGTCAAAAAGCTCAGCCTAAAGGAATGATCTTGGAAGTACTTGGTACTGTTTATGTTGATTAGCACTATGCCTATACTTTCATCCAGGTGAGCCTTCAGCATGTCTCCAGCTTTTGGAAAAAGGGTAGTCTGGTTACTGCACTTACAGGCCCAGGTCTGCCCCAGAAGCAGTTCAAACTTAGAGCCCTTACAAAAGCCATCCAGACTGCCCCTGTGGGCAGCAGACTTGCTCCAAATCCCACCTGCCCCTGTGGCATGGAATGATGGGCTCCTTTGCAAGGGGGCACCGGATAGTGCAAAGAGAGTTCCCATGAGGTGTACCCTAAAACAGAGGAGTTACCTGAAATTTTAAATGTCTTGTTTATTCCAGCTAGGACAACCCAGAAGCCAGCCTGGGCAATACTCCAAGAAGTAAGGAAGAGGCAGGGAGCAGATTTGGCCCTCAGGACTGCTGTAAGGCACCTTCTAGCCAGGAAATGTACAGTTAAGCACACACTTGTGTTTGGCTCCATCAGAACTACAGTCCCGTCAAAATGTATTCCCACCATCTATTTCAGGCACCTAAGTAAAGTGCTGTGACCTACCTTCAGGAGACATCTCCCAGGCTCCTAATTGTATCTGTTGCATTGCACCCAAGTTAGACACATAATATTCATTTTGGAAGGTTGTGTTATTAATGCATACTACAACGATGGGATCACTGCAAAGCTTCATGGAATTTGGCTCTAGATTAAGCTTAGTGCCTGGGCTGCAAGTCTGCACAGACTTATAACTCAGTTGGAGAAATCCTCAGAATTTTTTCCAGTTGTTTTTATTCATACTATAATAATTTCCAATAATTCAGGACAGAACCATATTTACAAACTTTCTAAAATGTCCTAGAGAAGACTACACTTATAATTCAAGTTCCTATGGACCAAACCTCCTTGAACATTTTTGCTGAGTGTGTAGCATTAACTCAGTGTGTGCTTCTGATCCAAATGTGCATGAATTCCCATGAGAAAAGTTTTGTCTTTTTCTCCATCATTCATTTCCATCTGAAATATCCAAGGAACATTTCCATGACTGTGGTGCCAGCAGCTGGACATTTAGCCTTAGCTGATCTTTGAAGCCACATTCCAGAAACAGCAGTAAACAGCTCCCAAAGTTTTTCTGTCATTGCAACATGCCACCCGGGGAAGCTCTTCCTTTCTGTTGCATGAGACCTGGATTCCTCTGCTGTCAGTAGATGTATTTGGATTTTGGACACCCCAGACAAGGATTTAGTCTCCTGGATAGCTTGTGACTCAAGAACAGGCTTTGAATGCCTGACCACAGACTCCTGGTGGTACTACATGTCACAAGAGCTTGGTTTTCTCTTGCCTAGTTATCTGCTGGCCAAGCCACCTGATCCTTGGTCTCCCTCTATTCGTAAATGGAGGGAAATATGTTTCTCTGGCAATGACTCTTATAACATGAAATTTTTCTCACTGATTCCATAGAGACCTGTTGTTTCTAGATCTCCAGCCTGGCTCATGTTTTGCAGTGAGGCAGAATAACCTGGAGCACCTGGGCTGCTGCCTGCCTGGACTGCCTCGGCAATAGTCCTCCCTTATGTGTGGGTACTGATGCCAATGACTCTGCAAATGGCTACCTAAGGCAGATGGGTAAATAAAAAGCCTACTGTAAGAGGTAGGTGAGTACACAAAGCTCTCACCTGGTTCTTGCTGTATTTCCTCATGGTTTTTAAACCAGGATATCTGGGGCTCAGGGATACCACGAACCTGGCACTCCAACATGGCAGAGTTACTGGCGTTCACTGTCTGATCCGTAAGCTGCCGCAGCAAGGCTGGTGCCTCTTGAGCTATAAGACAAAACAACATCTCTGTTTTACATTCTTGTAATGGTGGGGATTTAATTATCTTTCCTACACTCATTTTACTGGTGCTAGAGACTGCTATGGCTGTTTTACCAAGTTTGTTTTACACTGATTTTATTTACTGTTCTACTTTGCTCAGGAGGATTTGGTGCATATAGACAACTCCCATTACTCAGGAATAGCAGGTTATGGTGACCAATGATAACCCAACAAAGACAGTGTTCAAAAGATTTTCTCAGTTCCATGACCAACCAAGCTTGTTTATATCGAAAGCAATGAGTTTCTATGAAAGCTCAGTTTTTCATCAGCAAAAGAAACAAACGGTGACACCAAAGATCTGAAGAATCGTCAAGACACCCTTGCAGCAGAGTATGTCTGTGTTGCTGATAACGCCTTGCAGCTCTGTACATCATGATACCCATGAATGTGACTTTTATAATTTACTTACTTTAAAGAGTACATTTATGAATCATATTCAGTAAACTCACATAATCAAGAACCAGGAACCATGAACACAGAAGCATTGTACCAAAGACTCCATAAATTATTCCACTTTTGCGTTTCACATATTTGGCTGAACATAACCAGGCCTGGCCAAACCATGCCATAACATTTCAACAGCAAACTATAAACATCATGTTAAAGTCATCCTTGAAAGAAACAAAACAATCTCATGATCATTTCAACCCTTTGCCACTCCTTCCCTCATTTCATACTGAGCCAAAGGCTGTTCTGACAAAGGTCAAGATATTTGTGATACTTATGCACATTATATGGCAACAACTTTCATTCACATTTGCAATTCTCACATAATTGTTTTTGGTGTTTTGGTCCATTTGAAGCAGTGATGGAGAATTCAGGGAGCTCCTGAGCAGTATCACAGATGTAGATGCTCTGCTGATTCCCTCAAATTCCCTGCTTATTTGTAACCTTTCCATTCAAGAACACTGCCAGGATCTGCAATTACTAACATGGTAAGACCACATTCCAAATATGAAACAAAACAAAACAAAGCAGAAACCAACCATTTGCAAATATTTTCTTTTAAGCTGCAACAGATACCAATTCACCAAGTTCAGTGTCAACTAAATTTCTGATATTCTGTGTTTGGAGGATTATTCTTTATCATCAAGGAAAAACTAGGTACCAGACATTTCCATCTCCATAATTATTCTGTTACCAGCTGTAAATAAAAACTCTCCAGAAATATTAAACCCCAACGTGCCAGCCACCAACTTATGCAGTGTGCATGAGCCCCACAGCACTAAAACTACTTTTAAAGCGAACTATCTTTGCTATGCCCTTACCCCTTAAAATTAATCCCAACATAGCAAAGACTGTGCAATGGCCAGTTTGGGTTTTTCTGAGCTGCAAGCCAACAATTTCCACAGACAGTACTATTTATTTTGTTTACAGCCTGGTAGACAATTTGTTCTCTCTTCTTCCTGCTTATGAGAGACACTATAAATTCTTCATCACATACCTACACAATGATATAGTCAACTATATTTGCCTTGCAGCCAAGAAGACTTCCCTCTTCTCCTTGATACCTTGCTTTGATTTTTGCTCAGTTCTCATTTTTCACAACACTACGAACAGGTACAGTCTGACGCATGTCCACATACGCGTGCTGAGAAGAGCTCCACATTTATCAGCAGTCCCTGACAGACACCTCAGCCCAGACATCCAAAATGAAGGCGGACGAGATGACACAACAAAGGCAAATCACACGTTCTGTGAGTTGTGATTAATTTTAATTTGTTTATAGCCATACACTAAAGATGGGTTTTCATATTAAGTAAAACTTCTTTGCTTAAAACTTAAATCATCATTCACATGCTTTCAATAATTTCTCTGCTACAATCAGCTGATTTTTCAAGGACTTGGTCAACCTGAGGATTATTCTCTTTTGCAAACCACCTGTTTTCTCCTGTTCATTTTTGCAGCGAAGACAAGGGGAGCAGTTTCCAATGTCCCACTCTGCTCACTCCAAAGCCGAGGGGCTAGCCTGGCCACCAGCACAGTGTGGGCTCAGTGCCCAGGGCAGCCCCCCGCACCTGACCCCAGCCTTCATGCTTGCCCGCAAATGCTGCCTTGCTGGGCCAAACTCTGCTCTCTGTTACTCTGAGGAACTTCATTGTAGGCAGAATTTGGCCCAGGGGAGTGACGGGTGGGTCACAGAGGGGAGAAGAAGACACTGGTATCAATGTACTTGTCTGACCTGGGGTGGTAGGGAGGGAAAATTTGCATTTTCCAAAGCAAACAAAGGGAGAAAATTACAATTTGTTAATTTTGGGGTTTACATTTGCATTCCAACAATTTTTGCCCTTTGTTATGATTATGTTGTCTGTTCACTTACTTTTTATTAATCAGTACAAAAATATAATTACAAGTTTTATTTTAAACACTTAAGAAAAAAGAGAAGAAATATAATTCACACCTTTCTCCCTAAATAATACATTACACAACACAAGGCAGAGAAACTCCCCAAAACCATGAGATTCTCCAGTCATCTGAGGACATCAAAAGTGACATCAGTAGTTTTTATCCTGCCACCAAGAACTGCTTTCCTCAAATGTTTCCAGTGCACTTTCTCTGTGCCCCCAACATGGACAGCCACATTGGGATGTTATGACATCCTTGCACATCATGGCCCTGTTGAGTGCTGGTTGAGACCAGGCTGGTGGGACATCCACTCAGCAGTGACATACATCATTGCAATGCGCACAAATTTCACAGAAGAACAGTCTAATTGCCACATCTCTTTTTTTTTGGACCCAAACTCATATTGCCTGGCAACTGGCTGCTACAAATCATCGTGCTTCAACTCCCAAGGTCATGGAAAATTCATAATGTCCTGTCATCACCGCCCACCTTGCCATCAAATGTCTTCCCACAAAATACTCTAGGAGAAAAGGGGATTCTGTATTGTAATTCTTCTGAAGAATTGCAAATGCTAGAGTGCGCTTGCTCCATTTTTAAGCAGTCACCAACGACTTCATTGCATTTTAGGCATGTTTTAGGAAAAAAGAGAGCCTGATCCCTTTGCAAGAACACATTGTTTCTGGAAGCCATCACACTAATAATGAACAAAAGAGCTACTGTATACAAGCAGGCTATAGGTGACATTTCAAGACATAAATGATTATTCTTTTCTTTACTCTGACAACTTCCAGGTTATCAATTGTTTGCTAAGCATTTTAGGCTCCATGAAACTGGCATTATGGGGAAATGCTATTGTTTACCCTTTCACACTTGACAAAAGCAATTCCCACGTGAAAGGCAAGTTTAGCCGTGGGACACGGTCTTGATACCTAAAGGAGGAAACAGTCTGGTGAGTTCCCAAGCACAAGAAACTGTCATGTTGTCACCCTCTATTTTAAAAGCACAGCCACTTTGTTCCTTTGCTGTAGCTATTTTGGTCATTGTGGTCTGTTTTGTTATGGCTTATGTAAATGCTATATAAATGATCAATCATAAATGTAACCAAAAATAATAAAAGCTATGTATTGTAAAAAAATAAAGTTATCAGATCTATTAAAAATAGTAACTTCTTCCTTATACAGAATTTATAACACACAGAAACATCTCATAGCAAAATCATGACAACGGAAAAGGGGAAATGCTCACAAGGAATTCTTAGGTTGACCTTAATTCTCCACAGCAGTTTGGCTGGTTCTTAATCCCCATAATAAATCCAATTGTCATTTGCATACCAAAAGCAATGAATATTTTTTATGGTTTCAATTTTGAATTTGTGTTTCAAAAATGTATTAACTCACTGTGCTGGCTAAGACCTTGTCAGTCATGTTAGTGTAACACTCCTCATTTAATAAAATAATTACAGCATAACAAATTCCTGAAAGTTCAGGACAGAAGCAACACTCACACTTTTATCAGTAGTTTTTTACATTAGTGCAGAACTGACTTTAAAAATTGACCAACACAGCAACTGGAAGTCTACCTGGATTTATTTGGAGAAACGTGGTTCATGTCTGTCAGTTGTAAAATCATCATTATTATAAATGATATGATAGGTCTGTGCATTATATCAACATTTTTATTTCTTCCCTGCATACTTCTTTTAGAAGATACTTTTTAAGATTAATGTACTTTAGTGTAGAAAATAATTTCAAATAAATAAGCATTAGAACTTGCTCAGCAGGTAATATTTATAAGTCCATCAAGATCAGATTAAAATAAAAAATATATAGTCCAGTCAATCTCAAACTGAATCGTGCTCATTCTGCACATTCAAGTTAGCTTATTAAATGTCCATTGTTGACTGAAAACAGCAGTTTTTAAAGTTAATCACTTTATTCAGCTTTGACACTTTTGATGAGGACGACATCAAAGCAGAAGAAAAGATTGATCCAAAGTTTTCCTTATTGCTCAGTAGGAGACAGCAAGAGAAAAAATAACGACATGTAAAATGTAGCAGGGGGGATCTTCCAAACCCCAGCTTCCACGTGCCTTTTCAAAGCAGAAAACACTCGTCTGAACTCAACTGGAAGCTCACGCGTTAGGATTTTGTTTGCTATTCCTCCTATTTCCAACCCATGGGGAAATGAGCACCACCTCAGGGCTTGAAAGGTAGCAACAGTAATAAAAAAATCAAGATGATATGAGACATCTCTTACTGTTTAATGAGTCCTTTAATGTTTTACATTGCTTTGTGTTGTACAATCATTCCTTGTGCTTTTATATTTGAGGATCCGAGAGTAAACAGCCTTTTTGTTGCAGTGCTCACCTCTGATTGTAACGTCTTTCTTTTGAAGCACTTCTTTCCCCGTGTATATGTTCCTTGCTCGGCAGGCATAGGTGCCTGAGTGTGCCAGGGAAACGTTTTTGATGGTCAGAGTGAGGGTGATGGAGTACTCCCTGTCGTGAGACTTTTTTACTTTTGTTTCATTGTTGACTGTCCTTGGTAAAATCCAAGCAATATCTTTGTACAGGAATTTGTTGGCCGAACAGGACAGTACCAAATTCTCTCCTTCAATGGGCATTTTTTCCAAACCAATATGGAATCCACTTGGTACATCTGTCAAAAATCAAGAACACTTTTTAGTTTATATGAAATGAATGAGCCAAAACTAATACAGCATATATTTTCCTCTCTATCAGGAAGTATTTGAACTAATCAATGTCGTTGTCTTCCTGCTCAAGTGTGTAATCTTTCCTTTCATACACTAGGCTCCAGCTATTCCTATAATTTGTCTTGGAGCTGTGATACACTCAGCCTCAGACATCAGTTGGTGTAAACTGAAGTTGCTCTTGGAAGTAAATAGTTTGTATAAATGTTATGCAAAGTTAAGACAGACTGGGGCAAAGTACCAAAAGCAGAATTATTTAAAGACAGTGCAATGGGACTATGAAAAAGCATGAGTATTCTGATCACAGCTCCAGCTTGTGAACTGCATAAGAGAAAAGGAATCTCAAGAGGGCAGTATAAAAATACTGCATTTCATCATGCTTGGTTATTTGTTTTCTTGTTATTCGTAAGTATTCAGATAAAGTCTGTCTAGTTCTTAAAAATGTTTCAAGTCCTGAGAAATCACAGCATCTGCCATCACGTGCCTGAAATTTCCCTTGGAAGAGAGGTATTTACCCTCCCTGCATTTAAAGCCTGTCAGCCACCCAAGAGGAAAGCAGAAACAGTACCCTCTGGCCTGGGTGGGCAGCTGTGTGTGGGCAGCACTGGGATGATGATACTTTGTTAAAGTGGCTTGGCATTAAACACAGGCAAAAAATATCTTCACCTGAGAGAAACCAAGGATCATTGCACTAACAATTTCCTCTAAGTGTAGATATGGCTTAAGTTTTCACTTCATAGCAGATGGTTCAGGCAGGAATAATTTAGCCAACAATGTAGAAAGTCCTACTCGAAAAAGTAATGTTTGTAGTTTATGGTAATGTTACTCGCAACTTCCTCCACCTGGGGAGTGTTGCAGAGCTGTGGTGGTGTCAGCTGCCTTCCAGCTGCCTTCACCTGGGGCTCATCCCTCCAGCGAGGCACTTGAACCACTGACCTCAGTGAAAGTAGAAGCAAGTTCCTGAGGGAAAGCACTTCCAAGTTTTACTCCTAGAATGCAACCTGTCTTGGTTTATTTGTAGCCAATATTCTGATAAAGTCATTTCCTTCTTCTCAGTCAAGTGACATCGACTTTGGCCATTTTCAATTGTTCTTTCACTAATAATTGCTACAGCACTTGGCTGTAAACTTGACTTGAAATTCTAAGAATGGCTTCTTCTTTCATAAGAGAATTATACCTTCTTTTCTTGTTTCTTAGATCACGAACGATCCAATGCCAACTTCCATTCAGTTCATTCTTACCAATGTCGCTTCGGGTTTAATGTCACTTCAGCGGGAATGTGCAAAAAGTAGCTCTCAAGTGAATAATATCCCACATATTCTTTCATTAACCTCTCTCATTGATTGACCAATCCATCAGAACGCTTCTCCCTAAATCCCCATATTGCAAACTGAGCTGCCTTGCCTTCCAGGGGAACCATGAGCATGACCTGCTCACTGCTCTCTGCCTATTGAAAGCCTGGCATCAGTTGTTCTCCTTAATATCCCGTTTTCCACACTTAGGTCTGAGTGTTAAACAAAGGGTAAATGAGGTCCTGCTTGTCCTGGATTGAAATTTCTCCTGACAGTAGACACCTTCCAGGGAGAGGCCTGATTTCTGCTGGTTGAACTCATGGTGCCCCTGCAGTGGGAGCAAAGTGTGTGCCTGTCACCAGCTGCAGTTCAGGTGTGCAGTCCAAAGATCTACTCAATGGAGGCAGTGACACTAAAAGATCGGGTATTAAAGCCTGTGGGTTGACTTGTTCCTCTCACATTCTTTTGGGATACCCTTTTTGCCTCTCTCTGGCAAACAAAGTTATAAGAAAAACTTCAAATTTCATGAACCCATCTATGAGTGACTGCCATCAGGATCATGTTTGACATGTAAGAGCATGTGGTGCCAGATTCTAATCTCAATTAAGAACATGTTGACTGGAAGTGTTATTTAGATGAAACACCTCCATACATGGGATACATCATATTTAGCCTCAGCTGCCAAATGTAGACATTTACTTGAATACAAATATTCTCTATGTGGGCAAAAGTTTACAGCCCATGGGATGACACAGGCTTCTCCAGAGGGCAATATAAACCATCCCTTTAAGATGGGTCAAATTCCAGAGATCCTGGTCCCTCATACTTAATTATGAAGAGACCCTACAGGACCAGCTTAGGCTTAGACAGCTAAATTTAAGATTTAAGATTGATTAAGTGAATCCTGTACTTGATTTTCTTAAAAAGTATTAAATTCAGACACACTTAAAACCAATCAAATGGCCAACTTTTTGAATATGGATAAGTACTTGGAAGAAAGAAATTGCTGCATCTTACAGTACACTTCAAGTCGTTCTGACGTGTGTTGGGAAAGCCAGGGTATTGGTTAGAAATAGTGGTAATTTTTGCTTTTGAAGATGCCAGTACTCAGTAAAAGCTAAGAAGAGCCAAGCAAAACTCTTAAGATGAAACTAAAGATCCCTGGGGACTAAGGCAACTGAACTATTTTTAGCCTGAAAGGATAGCATGCCAACAGAATAATATAGTTACAACTACTTTCATGTTGTCAGGTCTGGAGTTCTTCCTCAATGTGCCTTCTGTGAAGACTATTTTCTGAATAAATCTAGGGACAAAAGCAAAATGCACCAGGTTCCAAAAGAATAATTTGTTTGAAGGCTATGAGCCTCCTATTATATGACACCTCTCAACAATTGTTACAGGCTCAGGCTAGCTAAATAACGTGGCTGGGAATAATGTAAAAGGGTTTTATTTACTTTAGTGATTCGAAGCTTCCTGTGGAAATAGCTCCCAGGTTTCCTGATGGAAGATTTTGTTTATCTTTGCCAAGCACCATCAGGAATCTCAAAATAAAATGCGCTTAGTGACATTGGGAAACCAGGGAGATAAGGCAGAGCTGTTCCTGTTTCACCCTCTGTAATTGCAAACACACCCATGGGCCTGCTGTGTGCCAGCAAAACAGCCCAAAATGTAGGGAAAGGGGCAGGCTGGAAGAAAGGGGGCTAATACAATTAAATTTAGCATAAAGGTGGTATTACAGAGATTCTTTCCATATCAGTAAGCAGGAGAGCTCTCAAAAATCACCTTTCCACATGGCTGTTATATGAGCTTCACAACTTCTTTTGAGTCTTGAACAATGATTTGCTTTTAGAACTAAGTCAGTGAAAATACACCAAAAATGCCCTTCATCTGACAGATGACATAGGAAAGCTACTCCAAAGCCCATGGTATTCATGTCATACACCCTCAGTCAAAGTGTATTAAATTATGTGTATCACTCTCAAACTTCCTAGGAAAAGATAGGCAGGTTGCACTTCAAACCCAGAAATACTGAGATTTACAGGAATTAAAGAAAGTGCTTGTTCTTCCTAGGTTCTCTCTTCTGGACTAATTTCCTTATGCTTATCTTTCCGTGAAGGAGTGGAACTTTCCAGCTCCAACCTAGGGCTGCTGGAATACATTCTACCTCCCTAATGGTTTCTGACTACATAAAAGAGACCCCTCACAGCACTGCAGCCACTTCACTCGAGTACGTGCATTTTCTCATTCCCACGACAAGGGCTGAGGGAGGTTGCCTTCAAGGAAAGGGATCTTCCTGTTCAGAACAGGCTTTGTCTCCATCTGCTCTTTGGAGTCATTTCTGGCTTGTCCCTTGTACAGAGGGCAGCAGCTCCTTTTCCTACAAGGAATCATCCCCTCCTGCTTAGACACTTCTCTTACTTTTAGACACTTTTGTGTGGCTCAGGCTGACTTCAAATGGCGCCAGCAGACTCAACAACATAAGATAAACTAGCCCTAAGCTGTCACACAAAACCTGAAGTATTGGTTTTGGACTCATCAGAAGGAAATACTTTGCAGTGTGTCCTGTTCACATCCATCAGCATTTAAGGCTCTCAGGTTTTTACTCCCTCAGTGTGTTTTTCAGCACATCCTGGATGTGTTTGTTTCTTCATGTGAAATTCAGGCTGTACCCAGCCACAGCAGTTTGGCCTCAGCCTGATGGAGGAGAATTATGGTGAGCCTAATTGGAATTTTGTAGGGACCAAACAGCAGCGCTGTTTACACTGCCTTCAATCAACGCAAGTGAGTGTTAGAGGATGATCAGGACTTGCCATGTCACACAACTGAAGTGCGCAGCTCCAGGGACTCAAAAGACAAATGCATTTCAACTTCACCACCCTATAAAGAATGCTTGCCACCAGTCAAGACATTAAGAAATTCCAAGCCATAATAAAGGTGACACTCCTCTTTCTGAACACCAGCCAATATAAGATTCTTCAAAGGAAAGTCATAATATTCTGCATGTTCTCATGCAAGCTTTAGTATCAAGGAGAAGGATTTCCTTCCATCCTTGGTTAAGATCTGAGAATGTGAGATCTAAGTAGGAAAACTAAATGCTTCATGTCACTGCACTAAAATACTCAAAATCACCATCAAAACTTCGAAAGGACAATTTTGATATAGTGAATTGTGTCCATCAACGTACAGCTTCATTTTGGTTTCAGGATCTTCCACATCATATTTTGAAAACCGAGGAGTCAGAGTTAGAGAAGGCCAAATTCAGCATCTTGCATATTGAAAAAGCAACATTCTCTGTCAATGACTCTCAGTGACTTCCCAAAGTTTCATGTGAAGTACCCACACAAAGATGAGACTATCATTGGCATGTTAATTTATGGAGACCTATATGCTGTTTAGCTCTCTGTCCAAACAGACACAATGTGTGGACAGGGATGAAAGCAGAACTGAGAGTGGGGACAAGAGTCATCTTCAAGGTGGCAAATATTCTTGTCACATCCATTAATAGAACATGGAGATATTTTTATTGTTTCTCTACTTTAACAAACAACCTGTCTATGTGTCACTTAGCTGTTTATACTTCTCATGCCTCTTACCAATTTTCTATATTTATAGACAACTGGCACTTTCTAAATGTGAAAGTGTGTTATGATATGGAGCCTTAACAGCTGTAGACACCCACAAACAAAGTCTGCCAGGTGAAATGGTACCAGCAGCACAGCAACGGATACCATAAAAAGAAATGATGAGTGCTTGCAGTGGGTGACTCTCTGTTCAGGGGCACTAAGGTGCCCATCTGCTGGCATGACAGGGAGCTACGCTGCCTTCTGGCAGCTAAGGCCTGAGATATTGCTGAGAGGGTGCCACAGCTTGTCAAGAACACTGACTACTATTCATTGCTACCCTTTTGTGTGGGCAAGAGTGCTACTGCAAGCTGGAATCTGGGCAGATTCAAGGAAGACTACAAAATCCTGGAGGTGCCAGAGAAAGGTATTGGTGCCCAAGCTATTTTCTTCTATTTTACCAGTTAGAGGAAAGGGTACTCTTCTGGAAGCACAAAACCAGTTCATCTAGGTCAAATCTAGCGAGCTGGGGACCAGCTCTGTGAAAAGGGACCTGTGGTGGACAAGCTCAGCATGAACAAACAGGGTGTTGCCGTGGCAAAACAAAGTCAACAGGCTGCTAGATTGCACCAGCAAGGGCACCACTAGCAGAAATAAAGAAGTCATTACACTCTACTCAGAACTTGTCAGGCCACACCCAGAATATTCCATTCAGTTTTGGTCCCCTCTATACAAAACAGATGTGGAAAGTCTGGACAGGGTCCAGAGAGGTACCATAAAGATGATCAAAGGACTGGGAAGTCTGCCATATGAGGAGAGGCTAAGAGAACTGGGTTTGTTCAGCCTTGAGGAAAGGCTTAGGGGAGGCATTATCAACACGTTCTAGTGTTGAAAGGGTGGCTACAAAGAAGCTGGAGACTCCTATTTTACAAGGAGACACATGGAAAATATGAGTGGTAATGGGTACAAGTTACTCCTGGGGACATTCTGATTGGACACAAAAGAAACATTTTTCCCAGTGAGAACTGGAATAATGTTCCCAGGGAAGTGGTGGGCTCCCCAGTGTTGGACATTTTTTAGATCCATCTGGACGAGGTGCTGTGCTTTTACAAAGACAGGTTGGACCAGATGATCCTTGAGGTCCCTTCCAACCTGGTATTCTATGATTCTTCTAACAGCTAGTCAGGATATTTAAAAATTACAAAGTTGATTCACAAAATGGGGAGGAAGAATGTTCTTTGAAGTAGCTTTTTCTTTTTTTTAAAACCAAATCTAATAAGTGTGTGTCTGTTCTCTTTTGATATATCTCAGAATAGAAATAGAATGAGTTTCACCAAAATCACTCATCAGAATTATAAACAAGAGAATGACAACATAAAAACCCCCAGAGATTATGATTTGGGGATTAAAGCATCTAAATATTTTAACCTTTTTGCTTGTCTCATAGTTTCAAATGAATTACATTTCTTTAATGATTTAGCCTGAAGATTGCCAACAACATAAGTTTATAAAACTACTGCTTTATAAACAAAACAAAACTTTTGACAGAAGACAAATCCTTTGTAATTGCATGTGCAGACTTTACATTGCTAAATAACATAGTAATTATTCCCAAATTATTGTGGGTTTTTTGCAGTAATTCTTGAAGTAAAACATTAAATCATTTGTTTGTGAAAACTCTAAACACATCTTGTAATGCAAAAAACCAAATAGCATACTCATATGTGCAGATAACATGATAAGAATTCTCAGTGCCCTGGCCCAGATGACATCCAAGGCTGTCTTTCTCAGAAGAGGAAAAAACCTCTGTGGTCTGTACCTTGACACTTTTCTACCTGTAAGTTGCCATGGTCCATGAGATCTGCGAGGGGTACCCCAGAATCCCTAGCACCACACTGCCTGCAGACACTGGCAATGTCCTAGACACTGTCTTGTGAGATATCCTGGTGGGCAACAGGATGAGGCTGTAGACGCTGACAATGTCACACAAGAAACTGGCTTACTGGTGTATGAAAATACACCAAAATTTCATGTATGAAATGACTGCAGAGATGAACCCAAATGGGGGATTGCGCACTGTTGTATTTGTAAGCAATTTGTGTCATGCTGGATATTTGCTGGAGGAATGAGTCATTCACCAATTTGGTGTCCTTAGAAATCCAGACCAGCTGCTGTGACACCTACCAGCATCACCCAAAAGCATGGTATGAGCTTACAAGAGCATACATTACAGCAGTTCTCAAACCATGGTATATTAAAAAGCCACATGAACCTAACAGTTATAATCCCAGGATCAGGAAACATGTTTGACTCTGTAGAGGACTAGATCTTACCTGTTACAATAAAACTGACATTTCTTTCAGATTTTCCCACTTTATTGGATGCCACACAGCTGTAGATTCCTGAGGATTTGGCTTCAGCTACAACAAGAGTGCTAGCAGTCTGCAAAAGAAAGAAGAGGTTTAGTTCTCGTTGGCTCAAGAACTCAGTTAAAGCTTGCCTTCTCTTTTTCCTAAGTCACCATTGGTGGTCCCACAATCCAGTCTTTTGTTTGGTGGTGGGCACCTCTGGGGCTATTTAAAAGAAATGTCACCATATACAGTTTTGGAAAGGGTAGAAGAATAACAGGAAACAAGCTCCTTGAGTGACCCTTATATCATCAAAGCCATCACAACCAAAAATCTTTGAACATATCTTTCAGATTGATTTATCTCTTGCTGGTGATGTAATGGTGAACTACAAGACATGAAGCATGACACAATGTATTTCACACGAGGAGATAAGCAGCCTGTAGCAGAGCCAGACTGTAAAGAGAATAGGTGTGGTATGCCTCAGGCATTTGGATAATAGTGGGGAAAAAAAGTTTGGCAGTAAACTAGTTTGATTTCTCTTTCTTTTTCCCACATACATCTTAGGTGTGACAGGACAGTGGCAAAACAGATGTTTACACATCCTCTTTTGTACTATTTTCTCTTCTTGGACTTACTATTTCTATTATTAAATAATAATATGTCAGATTAATTTATGTTGTATTCTATCACCGTCTTAAAAGGTCCAGCATACTAAATATTTTCTCAGAGTTGTATGACTTGAAAAATAAGACCTTGAAAGGCCAGGGACCAAAACCACCTAATAAGCCCTTAGAAGCATAAACAACATTGTAATAGTAAGAGTTATACCTTTAGGGTGATGGAAAGCCATGGTCTAATGGCTTGGGTACTAAGCAAAAGAGGGAAGTTATGCAGAAATAACTGAGGCGTCATTGTGGAGCTGAGACATGAGGCATGAACATGGACTTCATCAGTGTAATGTGCTCCCAGTTACAACTTGGTAGCTTAATTTTCTGTCTTTCTGTCACCATTTTACTTCTTCTATAAAACATAGTTTGGCTGGAGTTACAGACAGAGCTGGGACAGTGACGAAAGGAAATTGCGGAGCTTCAGAATCTCACTGTTTGGAATTGTTAGGCTTTTCCAAAAATCTTAAAAATAAGTTTTGTGCAATTAATATATTCTTTTAAGTCTGCCTGATTGCTGAAGTTTAGAGACAAGCACAAGAGGGTGAGGCAGTAATAAATAAGGACCAGTTGTCTACATTTCTACATAAACACTGACTGAACATTTGTGCTGTGCTTGTCTCCTACTAGGAGAATTCATAGCTATCCCCAAACACCTGTTGAACCCCTAAATACCACAGATCTTCTGGTTTGCCAAAATCGTTCTTTAGTAGAGTCTATTACTTTTCCTACTACTTGAGCAAACACAGTTGAGGCAAATAATTTGATTTTGGCTTATTTGTTTTGGAAGACTGCACTATGGTAAGTTCACTACAAGTGAATTTAGCACCTCTGAATACCACCTCTACCCTGTGAAACTGTCTCAGTGTCCAACTACCTGTCTGCTAACACACTACAAAATATTTCTAGCTATAACTTTTCTAAACAACTTTTTGGATCTTCTGTGAGATGAAGGAGGATCAGTAATACCACATAGATAATAAAGGCCGTTAGAAAAAATCACCCTGTTTTGCTAAATTCAGTAGGCTGACCTCTACAAATTTCTGATTATAAAGGGTGGGCCCAGCCCTGTCTGTATTTTATCATTCTCTTTGAATTTCTTCCAGGTTCTAAATATGATTTTGTAAAGTGCGGACACAGAGCCCAGCACCAGGATTCCTGCAGCTGTTTTATCGACGTTAACTCAGAACAGAAGGAAGTCCCACAATGTCTACCACAGAAGACTAACATGGGTGCTTAAAAACTCCTTCTGCCATCCCAGACTTTCCACCAAAAAAATAGCCTTTTTTTCCTCTAGCTGGTATTACCGCACAGGACCTTTGCCCAGGAAGCAACTGTGACCTAACATGCACAGTGAAGGAGAATGAAGCTCTTGCTCTCTGACTCCAGGACATCTGTCTTTAATCCACTATACACAGAGGCAAAGCATTTCTGAGCCTGAAAAACACATGCCAACTATTCCTCCCACAATTACTCCAAAGGTCTGAAAAGTTTTTCGAAGTATCAGAATGCATTTTGTCCTTATATCATAAGGTATTACTTTTTAATGAAAAATTGCGCACACTATCTTGAGTTTTACTGCTTCAGCCCACTGTGATGTCACACTGGATGGTGTGTAGAGTTATGTTAAAGCAGTATGACTGCAGTGACTTACAGATAATGCCTTTTCTTGTGTATTAAATTGTCCGAGACAACACTCATTGGCATTGAAAGACAGTGATTTAAACTGCCAGGCTTTCCTCCAGCAGCATTTTGGTTTTGACCAACTCACACTGTCCCAAACTCTTTAACATGGGCCAAGGATCACTTCCAAAAGGTGACTTCCATGCAAGCAATGTCTCTTTGGAAGGCAAGTGAAATAAATGCTATGAGCACAGGAGGCTTAGTGCCAGAGAGAAGACATTGCTATGTTTACTTGACTAAGGCAGAGAAAGCCACAGTGTCTAGAAGGAAGCAAGACTGACTTTGCAACAGAACAGAATATTTTAAAGACAACACATCTCTGTATAAATCTTTTAGCTTATAAATTAGTCACAAGGATAAGGTAGCATCTCTTTAAATAGTTTGTGAGTCCTGCAGTGGTGCAGTCTGTGTTTTGCATTGTGGATGCCAGCCAAAACCCACCAGAGAAGCAATGTTTACAAAACTAAGCCTGGCATGTTTTTGTTTATTGAGGAACTATGGCTGTTTGAGATCAGTTTGTGCAACATGGTTCCTCTGTACTGTACAGATATTGCTGCAAAACAAGCAAAAGATCTCTCAATCTTGTATCATCTGGCATCACAACAGGGAGTTTCAGGCCCTGGATTTGCAACTACATTATACATAGGAAGTCTGAATCAAGTTGGCATGATCAGGCAGAGCAGGCAAAAGCCTCCTGCCATGCTCAATATCTCGAGCATTATCTGTCCACAAACCCCATTTACCACCAAAATTTCGGCCCTTTATTGCTTCTTTCTACACTCATCATCTCATCTATGCTACAGGCTCATCTCAAAACCAGGGGCTAAGGAAGTAAATCATGTACTACTCTTGCTTTGCTGGGCAAATAAAAGAGGCATAAATCAGAAATCCTAAGAGATGGAAGAGAAATTTACAAATTTGTTTGTGGTGGAAACTGATGACGAAAAGACTTTGGGAGGGCAAAGAGAGTGTGCTTGGAGCCAGGGTGGGCTGGTCTTTGCCCTGGAGGGTCTGCTTGAATTTCTCTTTACTCAAAGTAGCTGAGATAGAGGATTCCCACTGCTCCAGCTGATGGCAGAGAAGGAAGAGAAGTCTTGAGAAAATGTTTGGCAACCCAGCTCTTATGTGACTCCCAGAAGACCTCTGCAGATGCTGACATAAACATGCTCTGTTCAGAGATTGCTGCCCTGACTTCTTGAAACAGCCCATATATTTAAAAAAGCAAAATACTGCCCTTTCAACTTAGAGCAGGTTAGTGCAAGTGTGTCAGTTATTGCTGATTCCCTTTTAGTTATGCTTTTAAGAAGGTCTAATTGTTTAAAAAAGAAGAAATAAATGAAAATACGGTCTCTTTACACCCTTGGATTTATCTTTGTCTAAAGGAATATCATTTAGGAAGACCCATATCTAAATACTGATAGTACACTGTTGGATTGGTCTGTTCATGCCAAAGAGATACCATTTGCATGCCTCACACATTGGCAAGGAGCATCAGTGCAAAACATCTGGTCAACACATTTCACCTTCAGGACCACCATGGAAGAAAGACCAAAATATCCACAACAGCAGGACATGAGTGTGTGCGGGAGAGCACCCTCTTTCCCCCTAGGTCAGACAGACAAATCTCTGCAAGTTGCTGCTGTTTAGCAAACAGAGCTGCATTTTCCCTCTGCATCCCATGTTGTCCTGTGGGAAAGTCTATGAGACACAGCCAGATGACTGGCAAAGAATCATGGCACAAACAGCTATACCAGGGCACCCCTTGCCCTCTTCTCCAGTGCCACGGGTAGGGCAAGGCAGTGCTCCATTCACACCTCCCTCCTGCACCAAAGGAGGGGATCAATCTCAGGAGAGGAGGGATCTGCAGCTCAGCAGCAGCAAGCCCCAAGTTCTGCTGGTTTTAATCTCACCAAGGGCTTGGCTCTGCTGGTACCTCCCAATGATTCACTTAAAAGTGTTGACAGCAATTCTAGTAGCACTCGGGAGGGCTCCAGGAGAAGTTACAATGTGCTGAAGAGAGGCAAGTGACGCTCCCACTGCTATCTTTAGCCTGGGTTCTGAGGACGATCACACTGTCCCTATGTTCATCTGTCTGCCAGCCTGTCCATCTGTCTTCCAGTATCCTCTCCTCCCCCATGTGCTCAGTAATTTTTGAATCCATTGTCCAATTTCAACCAAAACTTATTGACAACTCAGAGCTCGTAAGATCTCACACATTTCTTGAAAACCAGCTGTCAGGTAGAGGAGAAAGATCAAAATGTTGCTGTAGTGAGATAAACAACTTTCTCTTCCTCTTTGGGTTCCAGATGGCAAATCTGCACAGATGTACTGGCCAGACAACTGACATGTGTCAGGACTGAGAACAGACACGGCACATGCTTCTTCTTCTCATCAGTAATGTGGGAACTTGGAAAAGAGGTAGATGTTTAGGGCTTAGCATAGAAGATACAGGAGAGATGGAACCATTCTATTTTGCATTATTACACTTATCAGTCATGCCCAGAAAGGACTGACTCTTCTAACTACCTAGCACTCTGCTTTGGAGGGTTACACTTTTGAATACTACCGCCAGTCAGGTTCACCCGTTGTTGCTAGCCAAACCAGAGATGCACAAGGGTGAGTCTAAATTTCATCTTACTAATTCATGTTACAGGGCCATTACTTTCCACTTTTCATGAAGTCAAGTGGTTTTGTCATTCACAAGGGCTGGAACCACTAATAACCACTGTCAGTGAAATATTCATGCAATGCAAAACAAAGCTGTAAATACATACATACATACATACATACATACATACATATGTTTACTTTTACACACACACAGAGATAGATGTACATATATGCATGATAAACCCCAATTTCATGCATTACTATCCTTTATACACAATTCCTGAAGGCATACCCTCTGACACAGACCCAGCTTTCATGGTACCTGCTATTGGTCAGTGGGACTCCAACATTTGCTGGCAGTAAAGGCATGAGGCAGTCAAGGATGCTCTGTTCCATTTCAGGTTCTCAAAAATCTGGTTCTACAGGCCAGTTCCCAAAACAAGAGGGTTTTTGTCCCACTCCCTCCAACTTTTCCCTGTACTCAACTGCCCTCATGTCTGCTGTCTCCTTCCCCTGGACTTACAATCCTTTCTTCTTGGCCCACACTTTTTGCTTTCCCTCATCTGAACTTGCCTTCCTAGTGGTCTTCTGCACATGCTGCCTGCCCAGAATCTTTGTCCACTTCTCCTGCAGCATCCTGTCCCTCATATGCCCCTGTCCAAGGGGTACCAACTGCTTTCAAAGCTGTTGATAAGCCAGTGTGTGCCTGCACAGCCAGGAGAGAGCACACTTCTGTATACACACACTGCTACCAGTTGTATACACTGGCACAATGAATGTGCCAGGTCTTTGTACCTTATTATTGCAGGTCATTTCCTGATTGACGTTCTAATGAATGCTGACCATGCAAAGAATAACAATCAGTGTTAGCCCTCAGTTAGACATAGCAGCTAGCTTTAGCTGGGAACACTGAGAAGTGATGGGTGTTAGTAGCTGAATGACAGGAGAGTGTCTGTGACCTGTTTACACAATAAGCCTAAGAATAGCGCAACTTTGTAGGAAGTCACTGAAATGTCCAACAAAATGAGAATGAAAACTTTGGGTGGGGGAGTCAAACCCCTTTAAGAGTTGTCTTATGGTTAAGTATTATGGCTTATGTTATGAAGTTCTTCCATTGTACCACTCGAGTTTCTCAATGTCCGCTTAGAGAAGCTTTAGCGGAAATGTTACTAAAACACGGTTGTCACGGTTTCTCTGTCACCAAAGAATAATGTAGTACAGGCTTCCTGCACTACTTTAACTACACAAGCATAGGGCTTGAGGTTTTTCTAACTTTAAAATATACTTGTGGCTACCTTGATAACCACAGACAAACAAACAACCTACCACAGCAAAGAGCCAAACTGGAGGCACTTAGATGTTGTACACACAGAAAATGTGTGTAACTGGCACAATGTCTTTAGGAAGGTGAAAACAGCTACCTTCATTGCTAAATGAACCTGTTGATCATTCCTTGTTCGTCTCTTCCCTTGGTTACAGTAATCTCATCCCATGACCACCTACATTTTTCCTTTCATGCTAACCCAAGTGTGAAACTTTTGAGTTTCTTCATCTATTTCCTACCGCTTTGCCTCCTACATCTTTGTTGTTTCCATTGAGCTTTGACATTGTTTTTACCATGCTTGCTGTGCTGGGATGTGGAAGTGGGGTAGACACTGTTTATTTAGCAGGGCACCACGGATGTGGAAGTGCCTCAGAGAGCTGTTCACAGCTGCTTGCAGCAGTAGGACTGCTCACAGTAGCAGTCCATCAGAGACAGACACTTGTGATGACGTGCTTCATTCAGTGAGCTCAGTGCTATTAACACTCTGACAATACGGCTGCAGATGGGTGAGGGTTCTGTCTGAACTCTGTCTCTGAGTTTGCTCTGGGAGACTAAGAGTGACTCTTGGGCTGTGAAGAATGAAAAGCCATAGACTCCCATGGATTTAAAAGAACAGTCCTGTATGCTCTAGAGCAGCTGTGTGTGCACTAATTATGCAACTCTCAGCTTGGCCAGGAGCCTGGTCTTAGAGAGCATTTTTTCCTTACGATAGCAATCCAGCTGTGCTCGGAAAGCTACGGAAGAGCAGCAGAAATAGAGAAACTTCAGGAAAGTTGTGAAAATCTGAGTAAAGAGACTGTTTCACTAACCTCCCCCTCCCCATAGGGACCAGGAGGAATAAAGCAAAGCAAGGTAGACCTTTCTTAGTTGAACTAAACAGCAAAAAGACAAAGAAAACCAGGGAGGACCAGTAAGTTCCCTGCAAATTCTTCCATGCAAAGAACATGCCTTGGTTCATTTCTGGGCACATTTTTCTAAAAGGGCTGTTTGCCAAAGATTTGCAGTTCTGCCACAAGGACCCATTATTAGCATTTTCCTCCAGGGAAGAATTTATTTACTGTTGACTGGAAGTCACTTTGACATTTCATTCACTCCTCTTCCACTGCCTCCAAAATTCATGATACACAAGGTGAATGAGACCTGATTATTAGACAGCTCCTTCTGCACCTTGTAAACAGGTAGGACTTCACCCATAGCACAGCTATATGACTGCTGGAAAATTCATTCTTATCATCTTGTTCATTATTCCCCCTTTGGAATAGACTGTGTCTTCCTGTGCCTGAAATTATTTCCCTTTCCTCCTTCAAATCCCTCCTTATGTCTCATTTTTCATGTGCTTTCCTATGATAGTCTACTCTAGAAAACTTCTTGCTCCCATCTTTGCCTTGATCTTGAAGCATGTAGAGCCAGACAACTAAATGGAGCAAATGCCTCACTGGGATCCAGCCTGTTCCCATGTGCTGGAATGGTGCCATGAACACCTGTGACATTTTCTAAATAATATAACAGCAGGAGAAAACATAGTCTGAGATCTGATTCTTGGCTGCACATAAAACTCTGTTTATTCTGCGGTGTGTGAAAGGGCCTTATCATGAGGATAATTACAGTTTATATCCTTTTTCATATGCAGGAAACTGAAGGCAGCCATCAAGGAAAGGAGACCTATAACCCCAGTGCCCTTAGAATTATAAAAAGCATTTTGGTGTCATTAAAAATGAAAGGCCTACAGTAAGATAGGCTTTAAAATTTATAATCTCTTCAGCTATTACTGCCACAAACCAAACTAGCCTGTGAAAACAGACTCTGTGACAGTGTCATGGCACTGTACATCCTCACCTGAGCTGCTCTGTAGCAGAAGCCACCCAAGCACACTAAATCAGTCTCATGTCTATCCCAAGGAAGTGCAGTTGATCTAGGGCATCCTTGATTTGAAGAATTTAACTGATGAACAATCTTTCTTAGTCTCTGGCAAGTTAATCCTGTTGGTTTTCTCTTCCACATTAGACATCAAAGACTACAGGCCCACACGCCATTCAGAATTATCTGCATCTCCACATAGCTTACAAAGGGACGCTTGACTTGGAGTAACACTTAAAATTTAGATGGTTAATGCTGCTGGGATGAATCCCATCTTGCTGTCTCTGACTGAGATCTCTCTTAAACTTTGCTTCTGTAATCTGTATTCTTTTGGCTCTTTAGATTTCATTCCAAAAAGTATTGGCCATCTAATCATCTAGGACCACATCTGTGAATAAACCCACTAATGAAAGTAAATAGTTTAATTCTCATAGGAAAAACAACATGAAATTGTGCAATTGCACAAAATGAAGTAAAGATGGCCTGGAACCCTGCCCCTGTGCTCCTGAGGTAGCCCAAGATACTACAGACCATGAATAAAAGAGGAGATATAATGAATCCCACTGATACACTCTCCTGGCACGTCACTTACCTTAACATGACTGCCTCCAGAAATAAATACATCTCTGCCCCTCAGCAGATAAATACCAAGTATGAAAGTTTTCTGCACGCATGCAGATCCTCAAATCCAAGCAATATAAAAATACCAACTTATTCTCTGTTACCTTGATAACATCTTACAGTGTCTTTTCAACACATGCTGTCACACAGAAAGGTTATCTGCTCCCAGGAATCATACCTTGTTTTTGCCCTCTATTACAGCCGTTCTCTCAGTGATGCTCTGGATCCTGTTTCCTGTGTTGCTGCCAGCTTTCAGGATGAAAGATCCTTCAGTATAAAAGCAAAATCCATGCCTGAAGATAACAAATTGAAATTTTATTTGTTCAGTGATAGAAATGAAACATATAAGACAAAACAATTGTTCTGAAAACAGTGATCAGTCAGGAAAACTGCAGGTGCTGTGATGACTGTGCAAGTATAATAATTTTTCTTTAAATATTGAACTTTAGAGCCTGATAACTGGACCCACTTCCACAGCCCCTCCTTGCATATAAGCTCCCTGGAGTCAGTGTTCACATTTAATCCACTACGAAAGGAGAGGTCAGAACTTACAGTCAGAGCCTAAATATAGGACTGTACAAGACTAACGTCCCATTTTCAATGCTCCTGTTTTCAAGCATTGCCAAAATATGAGTTCATACTACTTTTAGCCTTTAACTCAAGACAAATTATATTTGTTTTGAGGTTCCGTAATGCATCGGATGCTCTTTTATAATGTGCAGGTTCTTTTATTTTTTTAAACTAAAAATTATGCCAGTTTTCATTTCTAAATTTTTTTTTACTTCTGTTTACAAAACAGCAGAACACTAACACTGAGGTTCAGTGATTACAAGACACACAGTAAAAATAGGCATAATTCTGCAAATGAACAAAACAAAATTAAACAAAACTTAACCTAAATGACAAAGGGACTTAAATTATTATTTAACCAGAAAAAAATCAAAGTCATCTTAATGAATGGAAGTCCCAGAGAAAAAATGTTTTTGCCTTATGCAACTAATTGGCTTGTAATCAGAACATTCAGGTGTGGTCATGCTAGAGCTAATTTGCTTCTTAAAGGCTCGTTTGGTACACATGGAAATAAACACATTGGAATGCTTCTTAAGTGCTGCTGGACCCTGTTCTTTGAGAATATCTAGTTCAGTTTTTCATCCAGAATTTAGTTGTTGACTGTTCAATTCCAGCTTCATTGGCAGAGATTAACCCTTCAGCTGAATGAAGTTCTTTCAAATACACTATGTTCCTTGGATTTGAAAGATAATGGCTGTAGTCTCTGTAATCAAATAGTTCTGACATGTATAACCGTTGTTTGGAGAAATGAATTTTAAAGCTCAGTGACTGGAAAACAGAATGTGATGCAATCCTGACCAAAGAATGAGGTTCATTTCCCTCCAGCCAACTGTGCAATTTGCTTAAACTTTGTGTTGTTTAGAATATCAATCGTACACCAGCTTTACATGCTTGTTTTTATTGAACAGCTTTGCATCAAACTGGTTGGTGTCTTAGCAGATGACACAGCTTAAAGAAATAATGACATGGAAACATGACTTGGGCTGCCCAAATTTCACAACATGCATTTAAAGGATCAGAGTGTTGAAAAGACAGAAAAAAACAAAACCCAGGGGAAGGCCATGGAGATTCATGCATGGAGAGAGGACAGGGAGCAATAGCATGGCAGGAAAGCTCTATCTACACAATTGTTTCTTTCAGACTCTGGTTTAAAAGCCAACTTTTAATACATGATTGTTGAGGCCAGGGTGGATGAAAGAAAGCTGCATTAATAAAGGTGCTTCATGCACTCAGATGGAAAAAAATGGTTAAAATTATTCAGAAAGGTAGATACTATTTACTTTGCACATTTAATGGTGTAAGAAGTCTGGTTCTGTGACAAGAATGAAACACAGAGGCATGATAGTTTGGCTAAGCTGGTAACATTTCCATGCCATAGAAGACATAAGAACTCAATTTTTGATGCCAGTACTGTAGGCACACAAAGAGGCAGTATCAAAAACACATCTTTGTGCCTGGATCCAATCTGTACAGGAAAACAGAGACACCAAAATCTCACTTCGTCCATATTAAAAAATGCCTCCTAATTTATTTTTTTTTCCCATCCACACAGAAAGCATTTATGATTCTTTGCTACATTGCTGAAATTTTGTACTCTTTACCCTAAAATCCTTACTGTGACACATATTTTGGTAAAGGACAGAAAGAAGGCATAATGCATATTCAGAAACTGTGCATCTCTGAAAAACACCTCCAATTTCCTTTCTTACAGCTCTGGAACCTCCAGACTCAGTTATACTCCTTCCTCACAATTCCTTAAAAAGTCTGCATATATTTAGTTTGCCATGTTTTAGGGATGAGGGCAGTGTTATGTCTTTGTTGATGCTTAGCACAATGAGGTGCTGATTACTCATTAATACCAAAATGAAAACCACCATCATAACTACAATAACATCACAATAACAAGAAAAACACATGTAAAATGTTAGATCAGCCCTGAAGGCACATACGTGCACTCTACAGATGTCACATTCCATTCTATATCCAAACTGGTGATTACAATGTTAATGCAATTAGAGTAGAAAATTGAATACATTTCATAGCTGTTGTCCATGGTTTTAATAAAAAAGGAGTCACAATCAAGCTGAGAATACTATATCCAACAGCACACAGCTGAAGATGTGAGTACTGTTGTACACACTACTTGGGCTCCACTGGCTGCCGGATCAGCAAACATTTGCAGATCTGTTGCAGCACGGCTGCCAGGCAGAGTCCAGGACAAGACTCAGACTCATCCCTTTGCATGCAGAACCAGATGCTTTCTCTCATCAGCTGCCAAATCCCTTAACTTTAACCTCAAATACACTAAAATAGCTCAGGGACAGCACATGAGCTGTGTCCACTCTCCTGGGCTGGCTGCTCAGGTTAATACTCCAAGTCATGCCAGCTCTTACTGCTGCCAGGGGGGCCGTGTGATAGACACGGCCTAAGCCAGCAGCATCAGGTAGAGATGAGGAAGGGAAAAATCAGTCAAGAGTCCTGCCTCTTATCCTGACCTCAGCTTCTAACAACTGGCATTTTCTGACCGAAAGAGAAAACGTTCTGCTGAACTTACATATAATCATCAAACCAAATGTTTGTGTTGAGCACAGATGCTTGGAGAGAAAGAGAGAAAAATGAAAACACAAAAATCTTTGCTGGCTGGAACCAAAATAGGCAATCATCTTCCTGTTAACTCGATTGATGTTTCATATCATTTGTCCTCATGTAACATCAGCTACATATTTTTCTGATTTCAAAGAAATTACAAATTTCTTCAAACTACCCACTCAGTAAAATAGTAAGGGCATTGCATTTTTAGCAAGAACTGTCTGTTTTTGCAGGGAAATCCCACTGAATTTTAGATATTTGAATCTTATTCCAGGTATCTCCAGAGCACATGAATTCCTGAAGTGTTTTGTTGTGGGATGAGCCTCAGGGCTTTGCATCTTCAGGAAATCTTACAGCAGGGTTACTGCCGGGTTAATGAACGAGCACACTGTGTGCACAGAGATTGATAAACAAGCTGATATCTGCCAGCACATTTCTAACCATTTCTTTCACTTGTGTCCCTGAAGACCCTTTCACGTTTCTACTTTGTGGGTGCAACTCTGCACGTGTAGAGATCCCACATAACAAATGCTAATATGGGTGTGTACAGACCTCAGTTTATAAATGTTACACAACCTCAGAGTGAGGTAATCAGCCTCCACTGCCTTAGCCGAGCACTGGTAGAAGCAGAGAACTCGGGTTTTTCACACCCTAAGTAGTTTTTCCCATGTGCCTGCATGCGTGCTGGCATGCACATTTGCAGGTGTGCGCCCCGCACAGGCACGCACTGGCCTTTGTGTCGAGAGCCTGAGAAAAAGGCTATTCTTTTGTAAAAACAAGAGCCACTAATTCTCTGTAGGGTTTTTAGAGAAGCCCAGCACAGGGGGAAAGGAGGGTGAGTGACTCTGCCTGTGACAGGGTGAGTTCTGCGGTCAGACTTTCTCATTGCCCGGAGCTTCGGTAATTTACATGACTTTAGGGAGGCTGGGGGTGTTTTATGTAACCAGAAGTTAGTCCAGCTTTATAAAAGGCCTGTGATGTGTGGAGTTGGCACCCGCAGGAGCCCTTCAGAAGTGGCTGGGGGGAGGGGGGCCAGCCTGCTACTCAAGAATACATCAAGCCCTTGAGGAAGCAGAGTGTGCCATGTTTGAAGATGCAAAGATAATCACAGTGCTGGGAACCGTCTTGTGTAGTGGAGGAAGCCAAACAACAAGAGGAAAGCAGCATATGCTCGTGATTTCGCACAGGAAGCTAGCAGTACCTCCTGCCAAAGCGAGATAAGAAAACTCCCATGGCCTATTCTGGACAAGGCTGTGGTGATCAACCTTCGCTTCACACTGTCCTCGCTCCGCTCTGTGGCCCGCTCCCTTTCCTAATGAGTTTCAGAGCCCTCACCTCTATTAGCATGCAGCATGCCAAGCACAATAGTGTGGTGTATTTATAACTATCAACAGGGAAAAGTTTCCAGGGTAAGAGTGTACTTCATGTCATCTTGATGTATTTCACCAAAATCAAACTACAAACCAGCCCCAAGCTAAAATCCTGCTGGGGAAACTACTGGTCTCAGAAGAAAAGTAGTTCGGTGATTTATAGCAGAGCATGGGAGCTGAGGTAAGCAATTTGTCCAATTATTCATAGGATGGTTTGACCCTGAGTATGACGGTCAGTTCTGATTGAAAGCCACAGACCCAGCCAGTCCAGACACATCTTCCCCATTCCAAAGACAGCACTTCAGTGTTCAGTTCAAACAGTGCAAAAACAAATACCAGTGAAAGAGTCTCAATCCATGGATCAGTTGGAAAAATACTCATCTGCTGTCTCCTTGTCTTCCCAGCTCCTTCCTCCCAAGCCCTCCTGTGTGATTCCAGAGGCCATTGCAATCATTACCTCGTGTAACAGCTCATTCAACTCTAAACATTCCTCTTGGCAAAGCCCCTGGCAGCCTCACTCACACTCTCATTCACTGGGGTAGTATTTCTTGGGAAGAGAGGAAGCCATCCTGTCACCAAAAGTACCCATTTTTTAGAGTGATTAATGGCAGTCACCATACTTTGCTCAGCATCTATCCTTTTTTTTAGGGCAGTAATTCCTAGCAGCATCTGCGGAATGTTACTACAAATTCAAGTTGGACTGACTCACATCTTTCAAGAGGCAATGGTGATGACATTAAGGTTAAGACAGGAACTCTGGAAATTCCTGGAATTGTAAAGAATACATAGGAACTGTTTTTCATTTGGAAGGTACCAAAAAAGTCTGAATGACATGGTCCATGCCTGTTCTGCGCCTCAGCGTCCAGTGCTGTGAGATTGGTAGCACAGGGCTGGTGTAGCCATGTGTCCTGGGGAATATTGAGTCAATTTGAAGCAGGAAACTGAGAGGAAAAATAGTAGCAGGGAGCATGTAGAGTTTGTCAAATGTGCTTTATGGGGGTGGAGGGAAGGAGAACATGTGCTGGCCCCCCGCCAGCTTTGTCTATGCACGTGATTCTATGATTCCAAGAAGACATGGTCCAGGTGTTCCTGTTCCAGGTCAAAACCAGTCGGTTAGAGTTTGAAATACTGGCCCCACAGCTGCAGCTGGGAGCTCTTCCAAAGTACCTTCCCTAATATGCAGATTAGTGGGGCTAGGAGGAAATCTACAAGAGGCAGGAACTGGATATATTTTATATTGTATATTGTTTATTAGTTTACCTATATTTATTTAGGAGCTTAGCAAGGAATGCCGAACAAGAAATCCTAGTGGAAGTGGTGCAGGCTCCTCCCCTGCAAGTCTTTTCCTCCTCTCTGTTCCCACTGTCACTGTTCCCTACAGCTTCCCATTGCAGTGTCAACACTTGCCCAGGGGCAGATGGGATATTACCAGCCCATCTCATTTCAGACACATTCTTGACTCTGAGAGAGCAGCAACAACACTCCTCTGTCTCCAGTGTGGGTGCAACTTGTGATCAAGGACATCATGCTGAGAAATTATTCGCTGACAAGCTCTAGGTCAGCTGCAGGATTTCAAAGTGGCTTCCATGAATTAGGCTGTCATGGGGTCCTGGTGCGCTTCTCAGTTGTTGTTGACTGAGTTGTTTTCTTGTTTGTAGGATTATTTGTGTCCCCATTGAGGGGGATATTTGGAGAGAAGGTACACTGTCTAGGGGAGATCCCCTACGTCCCAAAAGACTCATTCGCCTGGGGAGCATCTTTGGGAAGAGTAGGTTAGATGGCATTTAGAGCTTTGCTGTGTACTTCCACAGCTCTATCGAAAAAAGAAGCGTTTGATAGCTGCATGTTGCCTTTCTTGTTATTATTGGCATGCAACCAGATAATTGGATGGTGTTTCCCTTTCATACTCATCCTTTCCGTACATCATGGATTGCCCTTAAATATTCCAGTTTGCCACCCAGAAAGATGATTGATTTGAGCTATCTCAAAAGAAACAGTAAGATCAACAGCAATGTTAGCTACCCCAACGTTCAGTACTTCATCAGCCCACACTCAGATTTCCACAGGAAAAAAATCACTTCTGTAGCTGTACACTTGAGCACCCTGCAACACCAGTTACTCAACAAAAAATGCAAATAACTGAGGTTGAGGGTCACCAATAAACCCATTTTGCTTCCAACTTTTTTTCCAGTACTTGAGACCCCTGGTCACTAGGGAACATAACAGCATTTGAAAGTAATTTTTCAGGTGTCTACACATACTGAGGTTACCTGAAATTTTCTCACCTTGTCTTATCAGAAAATTGTATTTTTCTCCTTGACTCTCAGTTTTTGGCTTCACACTGCTTAGCATTCTTCATGGACACAGATACCATCATATTTCAGCCAAACCTACCTTCCTTCCTTGTATACACCTCTCTTCCCTCCTTTACTAGGCTGTAATCACTCTCATCCCCCATGAAGTCACTGTGACTCAGCCTCCCCTTTCTCTGTCCAAAAGCAACAATCATGTCCTCCACAGAGGAGCAGGATGTTGGCTGGAACTATCACATGAGATTATCACATGAGATTTCCACAAGCATCTAAAATTCCTTTCAGAGGAAAAAATGTTTGATTTTGAGAGTCTGTAGTACTGCAAGAAAGAGGGTCTTGCAATTTGATTGAACAGTCAGAATCCTAAAGAGAAAGTCCACAAGACCTCTATATGCAATGTCCACTCTTGCACTCAATTTTTTTTTATTTCCAATTTATGTTCTTTAAAATAAAGTCCAAGATATTGTTCAGATCCTTCTAGTGTAAGTTGTTTTCCTTTCACAAGTGATTTCTAATAGTCACTCAACTTCTAGTTATAACCTTCTATCTATAGAATTCCAAGATCCATGTATTCACGCCTTCCTTCTCAGAATGCCAAAATCCCCTTTCTTTCCTTTGCTGTCCTAACTGGATCCTCTTGGTTCTAGAAAGGAGTAATTCTTTAGTAGCCTATTTACATAGTCCTTCATACTGCCTGTCTTGTTGACAAGCTGGAAGCACAACTCTCACCCTTCCCATTTTCCAGTGATTAGCAAAGGAGATGGAGAAGCTGTTGATCTACTGTGGCTGTGTTTTTCAAGGAGGTTTGTTTTCAACTTCTCTTCAAGTAGGGGTCTGGGAGCAACTCTGGGCTGACTGGAGTGAGGGACAGAAGTGCAGGCAGAAAACAAGGAAGGGATGAGAAAGAATGGAGGGAAACATTTTTAAGGAGAGAGGGGAGTTGATTAGAGGGAAAACAGGAAGAGAAAATACTGACAGACATGGATGTAAGACCAAGGATCCATCTACCCCATATCCTGTCCCAACAATGACCATATGCAGATGGTTGGGGATGAGTAAGAGCACGACTAACTTCAGATATTTCCTCTTTAATACTCCCCCAGTCACCAATTATTATCAGCTCAGGAACTTCCCGCAATATAGACTGTTTCTACACTTCTCTTCCAAGATTTTGTGCAAACTTTTCAAACCCCCAAAATCCTCTGACAAGGAGTTTCACAGATATACTATCCACTGCATGAGGAGCTATATCCTTTTTCTGTTCCAAATTCTGCTCCTCCTGTCTTCATCTAATGGCCCCTACTTCTTGAACTGGAAAAGACATACACAACTGATCCTCAGACATGTGTCCTTCACAAGTCTGCATGTCTATCCTGTAGCTCCCAAGTCACCTCTTTTTTGGTCTGCAAGAGTCTTGACCTCCCTCCTCACTCACCCTTCACACATTCCTCTCATTCCCTGAAATTCCTTTGATCCTTTTTGATGCTATTCCTGGTGCACCTCCCTGTTTGGCTGCATCCTTTGAAATGAAAGGATCAGAAATGCTCATAATATAAAATATGTCAGTAATTTATGGATTTGTGGAGTTATCACAGTGTTCTCTGTTGTGGTCTTTATTTTTTTTTTCCTGGTAATTCCTAACATTTTATTTTCATTTTGAGCTGCTCGTGATGGTGTTCACTTTCACAAAGCCATCTATCACAACACTCAGATCCTTCTTTGTAGTCGTAATGATCAGACAAAAACTTTTTAATGTGTATTTTACATACGAAAGCAAGGTTTTTTTTTCCTATGTATATCATGGACATTTATCTTCAGTGAATTTCGTCTGCCACTTTTTCACACATACCCAGATTCATAGAATTCTGCATTCCTTTGCGAGCAGCCCCTCATCCTTACCAATCTAAATAACTTGGCATCATCAAGAAACTCTGTCACCTCCTTACCACCTTTTCCAGGTTATTTCTGAGCATGTTGACAAGTACAGACCCCAGCACAAGCTCCTGAAAAACTTCACTGATCACCTCCCTGTGCTGCAAGAACTGCTTGTTCCCTCTTAACCTCTGTTTTCTATTTTTTAACTGAATATTTTTTTCTGAGCACAATCCTACCTCACATGCCGTGTCTGTTCAAAGCCTTCTGCAAAGGCTTTTTGAAAGGCATACACATAAAAGGAAAGAGGATGCTAACTGGTGTTTGTATATTTTTGTAAAAGGTGTACTCGCTCCAGTAATAGTACTCCATTCATAATCACTCCTAAGCACACACAGAGTTTGACCTGGTGCCTTCCTTTGGCCAGGAGCCCCTGCTATTGCAGGAGCAGCTTTCTGGCTATGGGATGGGACACCCCACTGGCTCAGACACCACCAGTGTGCGCGGTCTCACTCACGTCGTGCAGTCCCCACGTACAGCCTGTCACACACTTTATTTCCTATAGGCTGGGCCACAGAGAGCAAAAGATCAAGCAGAAACATCCCACCATCTACGTGACCCTTACGTGTTTTCCTTAAGGCTGCGTGTCAGACTGCCCACAGTAAAGCCAAGAGACCTCCCTGTGAAGGCAACAAGAGGGAAAAAAAGAAACATGGGAAAAACAAAAGGGAAAACAAGTGAAAAAAACCGACATAGACAAGTGAGAATAAAAGTGTCATACCAAGCAGAGCATCCCTGACCATCTGTATCTTGCTGTAGTTTGAAGTTTGATCAATGACAAATTAAAAAGTATCATGCTTCTTGTTCTAAATTTTTTTTATTTGATTTAAAGTGATTTTAAATATAGCAATATTGAAATTTGAAAGCTTAAGGTTCTGAATCAACTAAGACCCATAATGAAGTGATTTATAGCTTGCAAAATAAGTTCATCAGCGTCTAACCCTGAGGACAGACTGGGGCAAACTGTACTCAGAGTAAAGCATGCATTTGTCAAGCTTATGTAATCATATGTATGTGCCAGATCTGATTCAAACAGCATTTTGCAAGCAAAATATTAAAAAAATTTAAATTCCATAATACTGACTGAAAACAAGGATACAGCTCTACTCAGAAGAAAGAATGTGTCCACAAGCAAACATTGGCTTTTGGCTCCCAGTAGAAGTGCAGAATGAGATACTTCCGCATATTGCTTATACAGGCTGAAGCAGATCAGATGCTGTTTCACTCGTCTCTTTCCTTTGGCTTCAAATTCCCTGCAAGTCCATGCTGCTGCAATGTACACTCATGACAGTTCCTCTACATTTTTTTAAGTTTGTGTAAAAAAACACAGGCTTTGATTTTGATTTACACTAATCTCTTTCTCCAACTGCAGCAAAACAAGGGAATAGCTAGTATGATTTTTGGTGTACCCCTAAATATATTTACATTACTAGATTGCTGTAAGGTTTTCTTGTAGCACAGGGTGGAAGGCACAATAGCCACCAGCCAGATCCTCAGCCAGTGTAAATGTAGAGCCGAGGATCCAGCCACGTGTCAAATTAAACAGAGGCATTTTAGAACTACCTGTTTGTTAATGGCATCTGACCTACTTATACCAGCTCTAAAGACTCATACTTTCCCTTCCTGAAAATAGAAGGTGGCACAGGGAACAAAACCAGTCGCTGTGGACAAACTAATGGACATTACTGTTTGCAGACATCCAACAATTAAATTTGGGTGGTTCAGTACATTCCTAATTAAGTACAATTAAGATTTGTTCTTTACTTGCTCATTTTACATACCTCGCTGATGTTCCAAATCTGGTTTCCCCTGATCATCTATCCAAGCACATCCTAATGATCTTGCCTTTCAATCCCTTATTAATACACTGACATAAACAATGCAGAAATGCAATTAGATTGCTATGCACACATGGCCTGCCTCCTCTTTCACTGAAGCTGCTGGAAGTCTGGCCATGCACAGTCATTATGATAGTTTCAGTCTTTCTGTATCTCTGCAGAAGTTTCAAGGAAAGCCTCTAGTTTTTTCTCCCAGATACTTCATGTATTCAGCCCTTCATCTCCAATCCCACAATTAGGTGGTTTTACCACCAAGAAGAGTTCATATCTTGATACTGTAGTCAAGCAGGCAGAGAATCTTGTACCAGTTTTTCCAATGACTTTGTTTTTGTAAGAAATTCCATAATACTATTACATTTCTGTCTTCCTCAAGCAAACACACACAGAGAAAAAAAACAAAAGCCAAAAAAACACAGACTGATGTGATGGCAGGGTTGTAAAATAATATAACATTCAGTTTGAGGCAAAACAAAACTGATAGCTCAAGGAGAGAGGGAAGCAGCAAGGTGATGGGAGAGTTGGAACACCCATGATAAAAATTTCAGTGTTGCATCATCTGTTTGCAGAGGTCGAAGATCTCTCTTGAACTGCCCACACAGAAATGTCCAGAGAGAGAAACTGGCCCCAAACAGCACAGCACAACTGCTGAGCAAACCTGTGCTTCCAGTGAGCAATAGCAGTATCCCACATGCCTTTCTTGGCAATCTCTGCCAGGCCAGTTTAAGATAAACACAAATCTGCTGAAGTGATTCAGGTCAAGAACCATTAACATCAAGCATGTTCCTAGCATGCAGATGCTTGTTCTGCAGCCTCAGAACTGACCTGTTTTAGGTGGATTCCAGCCTGCCTGGCTCTGGAGACCCTCAGTGAGCCCTGCTGCTGTCTGCTCCCATACACCTCTGCTGACAACCCAGCCCAAGACAAAGCCCGGCCAGAAAGAACAGCTCCAGAGTGGTAGAAAAGAGGCCAAGGAGGCTGGTGGGCATTTTGGGACAAGTGTCCCACTGGGCTGTCCTGGGAATGTATCTGCTAAAGAGCAGCAGCATACATTGCAGTAAGAGTGCCCTGGAAAACTAAATTCTCAGTCATTTAAGACTAGTTGGGTTTTTTTTTTTAATGACTTCTAATTTCATTTTTCATTTTGTCTCTACTGTCTTTTGGGTCCCATATCTAAATTTAATAGTTCTGCATAAGCCTAAAAAATCCCCAGAACACTGCTTTTTGCCCCAGACATATTTCCTTGACTTGTCTATGTTTCCTTGCTGCAGTGAACATCAGAAGAGAATCTTCCCACCTCCCTATCTAGTTTTCTAGCTAGCTTACAAAACGTTGATTAATGGCAAGAGTTGGTTTAAGTAAAGTAACTGTAAAAGAAAATAAAGAACAGGGATTTTTTTAATGATGCTGGTCTTTCCACATTTCAAAAATTCGCATTTGTTGAGCAATTTTACCACTTTTTTTTTTTAATTTAAAATTTTAATTTGCTATGAGGAAACTATGGAAATTATTTTATTTGGCCTGTCTCCTGTTACTGGCCTGAATGAAGCAGAGAGAAGTTATGCAAATTGATTGTATCAATCAATAAGCATGAAACTATATCTGCATTTAAAAGCAATGGAATTCATTGAGGTATTTTTAGATTTTTGTAACTGAAATACTGTCTGGAAAATAAATTGAAAGAAGTATCCATATAACCTAATGGCTGCTATTAAAGGAGGCCACAGGTAACAGTCCTTCAAAAATAAAAGCATCTAATTGAGGCACTATGCATCATTCCCCAGCTTGCAGTGACAGTACTCAAGTGGTGTGAAGTTAAGCACATATATAAATATTGGAGCAAACAGATCTTGGAACCAAGAGTACACATCAAGGTCTTTGCAGCAACAGCATCTTTTTACTCAGAGTGCACCCTCTGTCCTGTGACATGGGACTCAGAAATTTCCTGAGAATCCCTACTACCTTACACTGTGAAGGATAACCTGTGGGGGTTTATTGACTTAAAGTGTAAGATACATCTGTGTGCAGAAACAAGAACTTCTTGAGCACAAATAGAGCAACATTTTAGTATTGCAAACCTAAAATGGGGCAGATAAATTTTAAAAAATGCCAAGTTTTTTATCTGCTGCACAAGGTACATGCACCTTAAATCTGTTGTTTAGGCAAATCTCCTGTCACACAAAGAAGGAAGTATAACAAAATAGGTGGGATTAGAGGGCTTTCTAGTTCTTCAGGGAGAGAACCTGAACCTGCACAGACATCAGCCTGAGCAAGGTGTGCCAGCTGCTGAGGTACTACACTCTGCTCCCTTCCTGGAGCAGGAGACAAAATGTAATTACTCAGGTATTTCTGCCTTTCTGCAATAGTTAATTACCGTATTATTCAGAGGGAGTAATTCCACTCCTTTTAGGCAAAGCATTAAAAATGGTGTTCTCCAGACTACTTCTTCAATGAGCTCTTAAAGGAGAAGGAAGGGAAGACGGTTAAAGGGAATCATCACAGAAATTATGAAGGCAATTTGGAAACTGGTCTGGAAACAAACTTGTAACAGAGCCAATAGCTGATTCAAATTGTTACATTTCTCCTTTGATCACCTGCTCAAACACACTCCTAATGAGCATTTAATGGAATCTACACTTTAGCACATTATTGAACACCTGCGTGCAGATGTTAATTCCTCTTTCTGACGATGAACTCTCCTGTGCTGGAGTGCAGACCTGTACTTGTTAACAGAAGGAAACATCTGACAAATTATAAGCACCACCTCACTCCCAAGGAAGAACCAACTGTTTCTTCAGCACTGCACTGGATTTCAGTCATATAAGCTCTTGAAAGAAACTGAAATATTTAAATTTTTCATAAATGCCTTTCTCAAGGTTTCTCTAGTTAAAAGATGTTGTGATTTGTCTTCTCTTACATCGATTCAGAAACTTGTTCTGCAAAGGTAACATACCAGATAGTGGAAATTCAGTCCTCACCTGCCCTTGAAACGGAGAATTTCAGGTAATTCCTATTCCAGTAAGAGGAGAGATTGCTAGTGCCACCTCTTGGTGAGAAGGGCACAGAAAGACATAATCCCAAAGACAGAGGGAAAAATAATGTGTGCTTCCAGGAAGTGCTGACCACTCTCTCACTGATATCCATGCACTTACAAGTACTCTTAGTTTGAGATGCTTAGTATTGAGACCTTTAGTACTGAGATGTGCTGTTTAGTTGAATGACATGTCTTGTACACCTGCAGTTAAGCATGTGCTTAAATATTTGCCTGGATTGGCACTAAATCCCAATTCTATGAAAGCGTTAAAAAAGTGAAATCCTATGGCATGCAATTATTCTTCAACTGAAACTGAGAAAATGTTGCCTCTTAAACTTCTCTTAGGTTTTTAAATATCTTCATTGGGCTGTGATCCAAATACCTTGGCTGTTTTAACCTTCCAATAGCAACTTAATGATAATGTCATTGTGGAGGCTGAGTGTTAATCATGAAGTTTATGTGAGATTTCATGATGCAGGAAGAACATTGGGTTAGTGAGTCAACACAAACTCATAATCATAAGAAACAGGATTCAAAAGAAGACTTAAATGTGAAAGTGAATTAGCTAAGCACCAATTTAGTGTCAAGTAAGCATGAATGGTGCCATTTATCCTTTACCCTGTTTAAATATCATCTGGAGAACGCTGGGCACATTTAGCTCACTGAACTGAAGCTATGACTAAATGTATCACAGGACGGATTTGACCTTCATAATGGAAAAAGTTTCTAAGATGTCTTCTGTTAATTCCAAAAGAAGCCACACATAGGAATCTCTGCATGGAAAAAGCATGCAGGAAAACTTGTCCACATGAAAGCGTGTGAACTTCATAAGACATTGTCTGCAAGGCTTCTCTCATGAAAATGAAAAAGCAATTATTGCTTCTGGACCAATATTGCATGCATGAATAGCAGTGAATTGTAAATAAACCCAAACAGCAATACCAAATAACAACTCTGCCCTCCATTTTCAAATAACAATGGAGAAAAAAATTGCATTGTGACTACACATCCACTAAAAATATATTGATAAAGAGTAGACAAACTTTATTAATTAAAATGTTTACATCAAGTTTTATGCTTGTTATAAATACATATTTAAATGTTATAGTAAAGAAAGACATGCTAAATAAAAATAAAGAAGTTATCTTACCTTGTTTTAGAATGGTTTTGTTTACAGGGATACCACATCCATGTAATTTTAGGCGGAGGAATACCATACACAGTGCATGTCAGCACCTGTTTGCTGCCTAGTAAATGCAGATTGGGATCAGGGAATGATGACACGGCCTTTTCATAAATCTGGGGTTTCACTGGAAAGGGTAAAAATTGGAAAACAATTAAAACCAGCTTATTTCCAATGTATTGCATGATTATAAAAATAATACATTCCTGCAGTGTGAGTAAGAAAAATCCCCAGGAGAACAAAGAAAAACAGCAGTCCTAAGTCAAGTCAGACAAGTGGTTAGTAACACATTTAAGTCATCAGGAACAAGTATGTGGCTGTGGAAGACAGAAACACTTCTAATGAAAACCAGTGTCCATCTTCTGATTCAAAGATGGATCTTTCACCCTGCATGTGAGGCTTGGATTTGGGTCCATGAGGTCAGTAAGAAAACCCACAGTGACCTGATGTGTGCATGACTGGTGACAATCCGGCTCAAAGAAAACTGAGCATTTATACATTCAGGAGAAGCATGGGAACATGTTGCAAACTTACCATTTACTGTAAGAGTGACTGTAAGATTCTTTGACAAGTTCCATTGTGGAATGCTTAATATTATGGTGTAGTTTCCTGCATCCTCCTCAGCAACATCCTTGATGACTAAAGAATAGTCTTTAATGACGTACCGGGCACATTTTTCAGCAGCAGGTAGTCCATCTTTTAACCTGTTTAACGGAATTCCAGAAACCAAAATTCTGAAAAAGGCTTTTTCTTAAACCACCTGTGTTCCTTCATTTCACAACATTTCTTCGTCTTTGGGAAAGGATTGAATCTACAGCCTGAGATTCTGTTTGCCAGAGGCTTGTCCATTCCTTTCCAATAAGATTGCTAATATTTGTAAACCACTTCAGAAAATATTATTCTATATGTTAAAATCAATAAGAATCTGACAGGGCTCTATGATATTTGAGAGCTGCTGAAAATTGCAACTCTTATCTCTGAAGATCCCCATTGTCCATGGTTGTGGCCACCATTTAGTCTAAAAAAACAACCATTTCTGCTGAGAGTTGATCACAGAAATAAAGGTTGCATCATATTGCACTGGCCATTTCTCTATGACCTCAGAATACATCCTGGGACAAAGTATTACAGTAGCCTAAGCACAGCTGTGATTTTAGGAAGAGGAAGAGTAAGTAGATTAGATAAGCACTTAAGAATCAGATATCCTGCTATCAAGTGAATGTTTTTAAAGATAACAGAAAATCAACATAGAAAGTACTAGCTGTTGCTCACACACAGATTCCTGAAGCAAAGCATTTTTCTTCAAAGTCTAAAATACAGTGTAAAGTGCATTTTAACCAGTAGCAAGAAAGTTAACATGATGTTAGAAGAAGGGTGCAACAGAGATTCTTTATGGTGATGGACTTTATCTAAATGATTCACAGGTTTTAGTAAGCAGTTACAGAAAACTCTTACTGTTACTAGAGGAGAACTAAAATTTGGTCAAAGGACTTATGGATTTAGGCATGTTGCTGTATCTGTATTTTACAGAACTACTGAATAGTTGCAGCTGAAAGAGCCTTTGGAGATCATCTAGTCTAATACCCTATACAAAGCAAGATCAGAAGATTGCCCAAGGCCATTTTCAGTATGGTTTTAAGTGTCTCCAGGAATGGAGACTCCACCACCACTCTGGATTACTTGTTCCAATGTTTGACCAACCTTACAGTGATAAATAAATAACTAAAAATGTAAAACCTGTTACAATGTTTGGAGATTTTTTTGGTTCAGAAGTTTTGGCTCTATGTGTGTAGTCAATAAGCCCAAACATTGGAGAAAGAGAAAATTATGTATAAATGGTGGGCATCAGTGCCACATTCACCCCTTAATTTTCCATGTGGAGCCATAAATGTAAGGGTTTTGTAAAACAAAACAACATTTTTGGAGAAAAAGTCATTCCTGGCTGTAACATGAACTCCCACTGTTCATGTATATATGGTTTGTTTTCTTAAACGGTCTTGTCACAGACCCTTTGTTGAAGTGCAATTAATTGAGCCAGAGCTACTGGTGTTTAAGATGATTTAAACCAAAAAAACCCTCTTGATTATGAATAAATATAATTGTTACATATAAAAATGGTTTTGATTAATACAAAAAACTGTTCAAAGGATATTTTAGCACAGTATACATGAGACGAAATGAATGTTCTTGTGAATGCTCTGCTGAAGTAGATCTACAACCTGCAAATCACTGCATAATACCAACTCTCATTTTTTTCCTAATAGTGCATGTCTGTACAACTTAAGTCAATAATTTCTTTTAACAAAAGCCTTCTTTTCTTTCTCTTACTGTCTGAAAAGCAAGTTCATGTCTCATATATAGGTCTGAGTGAAGCTGGACGCAACACTTCAGTCAAGGCTCGTAGAGATATTTAGCTGTAGAGAGCCCATTGATTTCAAGAAGAGACAAAGCTAACCTATTTGAGGATCTCAGGTTTAAACTTTCCATATCTCCTTTATCGCACTTGCAAAATGGAGATAGTGTTTTCACAAATTGTTAGAACCCCAGGCAACTCTGAACCTTCAAAAAAACCTCCCCAACTGTACTACAAAAAGAGGACCAGGGTGCATATGGGAAGTGACTCTTGTCCTACCATATAACCTCTGGAGAAGGAAATGCCTTCACTTTCATTGACAAACGATAGGATTTTCTTCCAGCTACAGCCTCCAGTGCAGTTTTTCTTCGACGTTTCAAATTAATGAACATTTTATCTAAAACAAAATTAAAAAGTGCTTTGTATTACCGACTTTTATCCTGCAAAAAGAGTAGCTCTACTAAAGAAAATGTGAATCCAAATAAAAATTATCTTTAATAATTTATATTTAATGATCTGGATGTTCCCACATGTCAACAGCAATAATAGAGCCTAACCTCCTAGAGATCTATAAAATAGAAAAGAATACCACAGATAAACAAGAAACTGAGATGCAGTTCCCAGGGCATGAATCTGCTCAGAGAAGATACACTCTAGCCAAATTCACATTGTGCTCCAGCCAGAAGAAAAGGCACAAGAGATAAAGTAGTCTGTGGTATGTGGGAGGCTGAACTGAGGATGATCAGATGACCTTTCCACTCCTACAGGCCAAGAATCAATGAATGTTCCAAAAGAAAATATTCTGCCAGAGGGGATTTAAGGGACTTTTGGAGAAATAGCAAAGGAAAAGGCAGAAACTTTCTGTATCATTGGTAAACAGCTGTTTCGTCAAACAAACAAATCTTTGTCACTTCACTGGAATAATCTCAACCTGCTGGAATTTGTTCTTTTCCAGGAGTTCTGCCCCATATCTCCAGCTCTCTGGCAAGTTGTTGGCCTTTGCCAGAGGCAATAAAACACAAAAGTCATACAATGAATTGGAAAATATCTCTTTCCCCCCAGCCAATTTGTGCAAAATAAAACATTCAAAGTATAAAAAATGTTTGAGTGTCCTTTTGATAGTACCTATGGTGCAATATTTACTCACATTATGAACTGTATAAAAATAGTGGATATCCGCTAAACAAGTGTGATATTTAATCACACTTACCACGTACATTGAAAATAATATGCACAAGACAAATAAGTAGTTTAATTACAAAAGTCAAGTTATAAAGATACAGCCCTGATTCTGCAAACCTTTATTCATACAAGCTCTTCCTCATATGGGTATCCTGTAGATGGGGCTGCTTATGTGAATACAAGCTGACTTCAACAGTCCAAATTTCTCTGACTTTCATTCTAATCTAAAACCCAGTTTCTGACAGGTTCAGTTTATCTGTTTAAGATACAGTAAGTGGGTATCATGATTAATCCCATGCTCCCAGTGACTTATTCCAGAGCTCAAATAGAGAAAACAGGCTAAAATACTCTCTAAGAGTACCAACACAGGGTGTTTAGTTCACACTTCCAGATAAGAGAGAAAAGATACACCACTGAAAATATGTAACAAATCAATATTCTGACCATGAGTCCTCTCTTGTAGAGGACACCCACCATCCACTTGGCCTTTAATACCAATGATGCTCCAAAGATCTTGGATAGTTCTAATTGTAACAGGATGTCCCAAAGAAGGTAGCTTCCCTGAGGCCCAAGGCAAAAAAATCCTAATTCACATACATTTGAAATAATATCAGAAATGTCCAGATTTCACAGAAGGCCCAGGTAGGCCATGGGGAACATGATTAAGGGTCCTACTGTAAAACCATATTAATGATTTGCAACATCTCATGCTTGTTTCATTTTTTGAACGGCCTACCAACTACCTGCTCCATGTAGAGTCACGGTATTTATTTCTTCTTAATTTTTTCATAGAAAATAATGCATAATTGTAATAGAATAGGAAGCGGGCTTCTTCTATTTAAATTGGACTTGTAACTGCTTTTTTCATCCAACCTATAGTTTCCCTGATTGCATCTGCTAGAACTGACTGAGGACAGTGCCATCACTGTATTTAGCAGACAAAAGGAATCAAATTGAACATTAACATGCCTGTTGCCAACAGAACAAAACAGTCATGCAGTCTGGAAGAAATGGCACATGTTTTTGCTCCTGGAATCCCTCCCTCCCTCATTTCCCCTTTTCTGCTCATGGTGAATGTGCTACAAATTCACTCCCACTTTGCGTCACAACATAAAACTATCACATGACTGACCTTGGTACATGAGCATTGAGAATTCTACAAATCTGCACCACTTCTTACCATAAACAATGACTGTTGTGTTCACGGCCTTGATTGATGGCCCGCTCTTCACGTGGCAGCTGTACTGGCCTTTATCAATGTCCCTCACTCTGTCAACAACGAGGATGCTGTAAAAAATGTTGGCCTCTGCATTCTTCTGGTCAATACGCTGTGTCACAGACCCTCTTTTTCTTGTCTATAAAAGCAAAAGAAATTAACAAGAAAGAGCTTAATCAAACCAATTTTCATTATTATTATTAAGATTTTTATCTTACTGTACTGCCACCATAACTTAAAAAACTCTCAGATGCCTTTGTACAGAACAGACAAGCAAAACTGGCTTAACATTTCCAGAGGGTCAAAAATAAAAAATATAAGCAATGTTATAGGGCAATTCATCCCTGTTTTCACCCAAGTTGTCATAGCATCCAAACTAGTACTTCCCAGAGGAAGAGCCTCCCTTTTGTAAAACCTCTCATATCAACGTGCCCAGCTCCCCATTGCCATGGTCCAGCACTGCTCCTAAAAATCCCTGAAGCCATGATATGAAGAGCAGCACATAGTTTGGTGCCCGGATTCAGTGCCATAGGAAGCAGACACATAGAAGAAAAGGACATTAACACAAGGAGGGGCAAATTCTGGAAACACTACAGACGGAAAAGGGACTAGATTTGGCAAGGGAATAGCAGGGTGGAACTGAAGATAATGTGACTCTGAGGAGTTATTTCCTGCAACTCCCCCTCAGCATTTGGCCTCAAAGTTTATTTAACCCAGGACATTGTTGATGTCTTATAAACACTGAACACCCTTCAGTTACCATCTAAATAAAAACAAAGCAGAATTTCACAAGTGTGGTGCCCAGATAGGGTTGGTAGGGCAGCAATGAGCAGTATAATATATTTGGAGCACTTCTTGTTGCTAAGTTGTTTATTTCTGACGTGAAAAAATGCCAGGGAAAATGGCTACAGTAAGCAATAAACAATTGCATTAATCTTCCCTATATAATGCAATCATAATTTCAGCCTGTGATTAGATACAATGAGTGACATAATAAATGATCTCGACTTGAATCACTGGCATAAATCAAACTGACATGAAAGGAATGGGAGTTGTAAACCTTAAGCTAATGTCAAATTTCTTATCAGTTTTACACGGACTCCCTGGCAGTTATTCTGTATGTGACAAATATTTATGAGGATGCTCCCAATGTGGGAGGTGGAGAAGCACATTCAAGATCACTCCTGTAGTTGTCAAAACAAGAGGATTGTTCTTGTGACACTTAACAAATGAGATTTTGGCTAGCTAAATCAAAATATCTTTTCTAAACATGCTCAAATTGGGTGCCTGACTGTCTGCCAGTCTTTGAAATGAATGTGTTAAGAAGACAGACTCACTGAAAAGTTTTTTTGTCACAAGACAGAGCCCCTGCCTGGGACAAGGTGATAAATTTCTCTCGTTTCACCAGGTAGAAAAGAAGGTCCCAGAGATGAAACAATTCTAGCATTCACTCATGATTATGCAACATAACCAGAGCACATTGTGTAAACATGTTTACTTATGAAATTAAGCATCAGAAAGAAAAAAAAGAAACCTTAAGAGACATGTCAGCAAGGGTCAAAATGATGGAATGCAAACAACGGCAAGCATTCTGAAGCAGAATTCCTCCCGGGATGCTAGATGCTGCATGATCTGTGGGAAACCTCTGGTTTCATCTTTCCAACCTCAGCACTCACCTCTCCAGGGTAAGTCCATGTCATCTGCACTCTGGTGTTCCAGGCTGCAGTGACAGTGCAGTTAATTGCTAGGCTGTCCCCCTTCAGCAGCTTGACAAGACGTGGTGTGCTTAACTGAACATCAAAAATTGTGTTGGCTGTGTGTGACAAAGAGGGAGAAAAATCAGTAATGTCAGCAAGGCAGGGTGCTTTCTGAGAGATGGGGAGTGGAGAATGCCACCTACTTTCTCTGTGTGTTAGGTATTTCGTGCTGTATGTGTGCCCACCGATGGTTGTCTCGCAGCTCAGGAGCCCGATGAATTTGTAGGTTGCCTTAGGTATTCTGAAGCCTTTCATGCTGTCCCAGATTATTGTTTTGCCATCAGGAATTAGGGTTTCTCTTGGAATCTGGAAGCGTCAAACACACACCATAAAAACAACCCATCCTCATGTCTACTCTCTAATCAAAGTAGCCTAGTAAAAATGGATAGGGAAAAGGGCACCCAAAAAAGTGCCAATCAACGTAAAAAGGATGAAATTTAATGATGCAGGTTTTTCAAGTCACATTTTCATCACAAAATAGGGAAAAAACCTGGGTGACGAATGTGAATGTTGCATTTGTTTCCAAGATTTCATTATTTATAACAGGATGAAATTTATGACACAATAGATTGACGCTATCATTAGCTTCAGCACTTGGGCTGCTATTCTGTTGGCTTCTGGTTGACAGCTGAAGTGCTCATCTCCATGAACATTTGCAACTAAGTATCCTGGTTTCACCACCTAGAAACAAGTACACATCTTTCAGCAGAGATGACAAATGGACTTAATTTGCTGTCATTTTGTGCCTTTAACAAATTCCTGGCAGGATTCAATTCCATGCATGTCATATTTATGTTGCCTAAAAGACTTAAAAACCAAACAAATAAAATATTGTCATGTGGGATCAAACACTCACTTTTGTCAGCAGTACAAGTCATATTTTACATTATGATCCTTTGTACTTTAAGCCCCATTTTAATAAGGTATCAAGAAAACCCTGTAAAGTAAAGCATGACATAGCCATTAAAGCTCAGACAAAGCCTCTCTTTTTCGGATCATGCTTTTTTGTTTTACCTTATTGATGGGATAAATGCCACCATTTGGAGAGCACAGAGATCAGACATGAGCACAAAGCCTGGATGTGACTCTACTTTGATAATGCCTGTTTTTATGGTAAAAATAAGATATTTTTAAAGATGGCACAGAGCAGCATTTAAATGAATTACTCTCCTAAGGAAAGATCCCTGGATCAACTAGGTACCTTGCAGCCCATCACTTCCCACAGTGTACCAGTCTCACTGTGTCCTTTCATCTCTTTCTTCCCCTTTATTTGAGCAGAGGACTTAAGTGTTGGCCAGCCCTTTCCTTCCTGTGGCTGTCAGAGGCAGGGGAAAGCATGAATGTCTGTCTCCTTCACGTGTGGTACAGTTGCTCTCTAAAACATGACACCCTTGATGCTGCCTGCTTAGCCTCTGCAGAAACTGCATTCGCTCATCTCGTATTTCCTCCAAAATAACTGAGTGCATGATGAATCAAATGAAAAATAAATACAGAGCACAAAATGACGTGGTAGAATTACTTATCAACGATTGATAAGATGCTATAATAAGCATGCTAATCACGGGGGAAGTGTGTGTAGCACGCACACAAGTAAAGCCCATTGCATTACAGCCTGCTGGCCACCGTTCAACAGTATATTGGTCCCTAAGAGCTCTGTTGCCATTCCTGTTCTAAACGAAACAAATTTTCAATTTTGGTTTAACTAGTTCATAGTTATGTTTTCAAGAACTTCAGCTGGATTTATCCTGCTTTGGTGGAAACCAAAGTGTTTCTGAGCATATTTCTGTATAGGTTTTCATGAAGAAAGTCAAGTCAGAGCCTTCCTATTTCCCAGGGACTGCATTCACTGCACATTCATTAGTCAATTGATGGATTACTGACTTTGTATTAGCCTTATACCAGGAACAGATAAACAAGCAAAAGACCCAGAAAAGTCCTGTTTTGCAACACATATAGTTTTGTGAGTTGTCTGGATATCCAGCAGGCTTACTTACCCTGGAGGCAAATCTTTGCCTGTACAGTTTCCTCATCTGACACCCCTCAAAATCACTAGAGGTACATCTTTTTTGTATCTTTTTTTTTTGCCGCTCTGAGAATAAGAAGTTACACCCAGTCCCCCATGAAATGTAATGCGACCCTAAGTAAAACTTCAGAAAACTGAGATCTTTGACTAGCAAAAGACCGCGGTGACGTAGCTGGTCTCTGACCAAATCTCAAGGGGAAAACCCCAAGATACTGCAACAAATCCATTTCAGAGGGTGGAAATACCGGGACTTTTTCTCAGATGAGAACATGGGTAGTGGCTGGATGCTCACCTTACAGCCCTTCACAGCCCCACCCTCTCTCCCTACTTGCTTTGGTTTCTTACCCAGCTCTTCCTCACACTGTTCCCTGCCAACCCCACTGGTTCAGATGACCTGTTTATACTCTCAGAGAACCACATCTGTTTTGTTCTGCCCTAGACCAGCTTTCAGGCCACCAACTAGAAGCATGCTATCATCACTGCATGGATGGTACAGGACAGAGGATCCCAGAATTAAACAATAATTTAGGTTGGAAGGGACCTCCAGAGGTCATCTTATCCTGTCCCCGGGCAGAACACAGCCAGTGTAATTTAAGGCAGAAAACCCATGAAGAAACACCAAGCTGGAACACTGAGACTTCTACTGCAGCAGCAGAGGATAAATTCAGCTGCAATAATAGCTTGCAGATGGGAACCAACAGCGAGTCCTGAGGCATTCAAAGAATCAACTTGTTGCGACGGCTGCAGTAAACATGGAATTTATTGTCTACATACTTATCTGTGTGAACCATATTACTGTGGCTCCCAGTGCAGTTTTGACCTTTTACCTTTGTTGTACTTTGTTTCAAATGAAACTCATTATGGTATAGGCTGTGCCTCCTTTGCCCAGTCTTTCCTGACTGTGTTTGGTACCTGGTGGCATTAACAAAGTACCGCCACATACTGAGTATGTGCATGTGGTCAAGAGTTACAGTCAGGCTATTCCCCACATCTCCAAAGGCAGATTGTATTGGAAAGAGACAACTAAAAGTTTAGTAAATACGTACATTAACATTTTGAACGCTTGTCTTTAATGTTTCCCCTTCCACCAATTTGGGAAGGATGAGGTGGCATTATTAAGAATTCAGATTGTCCATATATGTGACTCACAGCATTCCTTGGGTTTTTCCCTCTTTTTATTCCTTATACTGAAGCCTATTTACCTCTATTCCCATGAATGTCATTGTTTTTATGACAGGGAATCTGAAAGGGTAGCAAACAGATGGATTAGAATCATTGTACCAAAAGGTGATACTTTCTCCATTAAGCAAGATAAGAGCAAATGAAGAGTTAAGAGAAGTGCACACCTTGCTTGCAATAAGGTTTATCTTAAGGATATTGAATGAGTCTGCCAGAATCATGTAGATAGCAAGGATGGTTTTAGAGGCTCTGAATATCTAATTATTAAGCACTAAATCAAAACTATCAATTGATTTCACCATTCTTCATATGATAAGGAGGAGAAAAGGCCATCAGCTGCTGCAGATAAATGTTATAGTGGGACCCAAAGGCTGAATTTGAAAGAGGAATTAAAAGCTTCATCCCCATTTCCTAGTCCATGTTTTATTAATGTCTTTATTTTTTAAGATCCCCCTCTTATGTTGTATGCAATTGCCATGCTATGAAATACAATTTGCACAGATGTTCAGCCTGAAAATGAAAGCAGCACTGTATCTCAAAAGGTTTGACTAAGGTAAAGATGCAGTTTGAGTAAAAAAATAATTTGTAGTGTTGAAGATGGATAATAAGCCTTTCCCACAGTGGTCCACTAAAACTAAGATGTAGCACTGCAAAGGAACAAATGTTGGAGGCAGTGATCATGCAGCTGCAGGGAGTCCTTCCAGAAGAGGGAGATTATTAAAAATATTTGATAATTTTACTTCCTGGCAATATAGAATGCAGAACCTAATGACACCAGAGCTGGGATTTTCTTTCCAGCTCCAGAGGACTGCACTATGGGGACACTAACTTCTTCCTTTACTACTGATGGAAAACACAAAATAGCTCTTGCCATTTCTCCAACAGTAGTATGTCTGCAGCTGTAGAATGCATTTAACACATCTCTTAATTGCTATGTGAGTAAAACTTTGCTGGAATCTTCATAAAAGGGTGTCATAGAAGATAAATAAAGTAAGATATGATGTAATATATTGTAGCTTACAAGCATCAGGAAACTCTAGGATTAATTAGGGAACACATTTATTTTTCCTGGAATGCAAAACATGTAAGCAACTGATCCTTTCTTTCAAGACTTGGCTCCACCTCTGCTTTCTCCTTCTGAGAAAGGTTCTGGTTGTGTAAAGATCTGGTTTTGATGGTGTAAAGATGTGCCTTACACCACAATCCCAAGCTAAAGGCAAGTTGATATAAAAAAAGAGTAGCTATGTCTCAATCTTCTCCAAATAAGGAGAAAGAATTTTTTTATATCGTTTAATGAGAGAAACGTGACAGGAATTTTCTCAGCTAGAAATTTAATATGCTGAGATTTCAGATGCAACCCTACAGCGCACGAGTAAGTTCCCGTTTTACAACAGCCCTTCTATGGGAAGGTTGCTTTTGATTCTATTGCTACACCATCTTGTGCATTTTCTTGCAGAAGAACTGTGTATGCATGTGTTTGTGTGTGCGTGTGTGTGTACCTACGCATAAAGGGTAGATCCTGGGTCAGATCACTTTCTTTACTTTGCATTTTGTTCTCTTTCATGGGATTTAACATGGTGAAAACTAAGCAGAAAAATCAGTATCTTTATTAGCAAAGCAGCACTTGATAGAATTGGTAAAATCTGTGGCTGGTGTAAAAGCCAAAGAAGAATCAAATACTTTTGTTGCAATAGACAAGTATCTTACGGGGATATTGTTTGGCAATTGCATGTTATTCTATAAACAGAAAAAGCTCTTTTCCTTTTAACAGTGGTGAACTTTTGTTGCGACTATGTACATAACTCCCTTTATTTAGAAATAAAACTTCATTACCATCTCCACCTAATTTTTAAGAAAAAAAAGTAACTTTAAAAAATGCCTCATTCTCCGTCTTGATCCCAGGTACTTTACTACATATATACGGTTCAGTTAGTTGTCCATGTTGCTCTTAAGGCACCTAGGGACAAATGCTTTTCCATTTTTTCATGGACATGTCTATTTTTTTTCTAAAACCTGTCCCACGACATCAAACTCTGCAGTTTCCCAGCTGAGTTTCCCCACAAAGAAAAGCCATCCCTTGTCTAAATGCACTTCATATATAAAAGGAAGCAGCAAGGTCTCTGGTGGGAGTGAGGTAGGGCAAAGGCTTGCAGAGATCCTTGTACAGCCACAGAAAATCTCCAGGGACTCACCGGCTGTTCCAGAGGACCGAAGAGGAAAAGGGAGGAAGGGCAGGGGAAGATGTGGGAGGAAATCTCCTAACAAGAAATTCCTTCCTGGGCTTAAGAATCCTTTGCCAGTGAGGATTTAATGAAGCAGTATGAAAAGTTTAAGTTTCTTCAGAAAATTCCCACCCTGTGTAGGGATTTAATGAAGCCCTTCTGTGAGATACAAGATGAAGCCTCCAGGGTTGAAATATTTCTGAACACATTGACACCCAGAAACATTGCATAAGAAATATTAAATTGTTAAAATATGTCAAAAGCATTATAATAGCTGTAAACAAGCAAACAAAAACATCATCCACAGTAACAATTTCAGAGCATGCTTGGATAGAGGTACCTTTTTTAAAGTAACAGCAATGTTTGGTGCTGTGACTCTGCACGGAATGATCATTTCTCTTCCTACAGCCATGTTTATTATTTTAGGTATATCACTGTGCATGTCTACAAATGGATTGCTTGTATCTGCAAGGGAAGAAAAATAAAAGTTAGTATCTGAAATCTTAAGACAGCCTATGTGAATTGTAACAGTGTATATAGCCTTAAAAATAGATGAGCCCTGTCCACAATGAAAGCTAAATAAAGTCCTGAAATCAATCTTCTGTTTACTTTTGTCTAAATATGTTTATCAAACTGTTATTAAATATTTGAAAATATATTTTTTATTCATTACAAATATCAGTACTTTGAAATCTTCTTTAAATTTCAGGACAGTTGAAGTCCTTTTTTTCTATTACATCAACATCATTACTGCTGAGATATGTGCTTCCTATTTCAGGGCATTTCTATTTTATTATCATCAGCAAAAGCAAATACATGGGAAGTGAGCTGAAATTTGCTCATCAGGAACCCCCTACAAAGTACATGCTCCTGCTGTCTGCAAGAAAATTGATAGGAAAAATTCAAGTTGACTGCATCAGGAGAAAGAATCTGCTGTGATTATTCAGCCATATTTTCAACTCTGAGAATACAGACTAGAGAGAGTTAATTATTCTCCTCCTTCCCACTATTACAATGCCTATGTGTCTCTTTTTTATGTGACAAGGTAGATGAAAATGCCAGGAAAACATTAATTCCTCTTGACTCAATAACTAAAGCTTGGCAGAGTAATTTACCGTCCCTTGAACAATCCCTTTAACAAAGGGCATTGTCATAAATAGCTTGCGTTGGGAACAGGGAACATTGCTGCTGCTATTGTTTGGACCACTTAACAAAGAGGGGTTCAAGCCACAGGCTCTGGATCCAAATCTTCTTTGCAGGTGTTCAGATCTGAGGGTTCAATTTGACTCACATTGCAGATAGACTACCTCCAAATTCACATAAGGTTTGGTTTTTAACTCCTAATAAAAGTGGAACATTCAGATCTTAATTCTGTGCTTATCTACAGCTCTAATGTTTTTTCAGGCAAATCCCATTATTTTCACTCAATCAGAAATCTTAGAAATAACAATGGAAATCTTTCTTGGATAAGAAATTAGTAAAGCTAGCAAGAACCAATCCCTTATGAAACCTCAAACTGCAATACTTGATTCATGTGTTCTGGCCCCAAACTTCTGCATGTTGACCTATGTTCATTCCAGTAGTTCTTCAAGTAAGTTACTTTTGCTTGTCTTTCAAAAGTATGATATGCACTTCCCAGTGTCATCAAACTGTTCTGCCCTAGGATCCTCTTTTCTTACTATATGCAATAATATTTTTGTTTGAGGCATCAAACAGGAAGAGAAACAGATTCTGCTCTAATTTATACTGGTGAGAATCCTGAGGCAGAGGATCTCAAATGTACTCCAGGACATAGAAAAAGGTTTTCCTAAAGTGGTTTAATGAAACTGTTACACAAACTTTCTGAAATGAAAGCCACAAAGTATTATTTAATAATAGTTGTTAAATGTCCACTGAGATAGTAAAAGGAACTTATGAGTAATAGAGGATGCATATGTAATAAAAAATGCCCTGAGGACTTGTTAGGCTGACGTTTCCTCTGCAGTATGATTCAAGGAAAGACCAAGAATGAACCTGTTTGTAGCACGGGGAAAAGAACCTTTTTTGTTTCAGGGGTTGTAGCCACAGAAGAGGTCACCTGCCCTTTAACATCACCAGACAAACTGATTTACTACTCCCCAAAGACTCGTTTGTCTTTGCCACAAAATTAAGAGCTCCTGCCTGAAACCAGCAAGCTTTGCAAAGTGGTTTCCTGTACCATAATCTCCAGATCATTTTAAGTGTGAGGAAGAGCTGTTCTGGGGACTGCCGGTGCTGTCTGCAGGCAGAGTATCACCACTGACTGATGCCAATATCGAGGCAGGGGGGGCTGTGCAGCTCAGACCTTGCAGGATTCCTGTCCATCCAAAGTCAGGGACAGGAAACCAGCATAAAACACCGTGTTTGGCTTTTCTTTCTTCTTCTCCGGTGGAAATGCACATCCATGCCTGGAGAAGTCAACAAAGTGCTATCTAAAAGTGGGCTAAGCGCTCTGATTGCCCTTGGGAGGCTGTGAGGCTCGGTCACAGCCTCTCCTGGTACACTCCCTGCCGTGTGCGCCAAGGCGTCGCCGTGCCCCCGCTATTCGCGTGCAGAGCTCCCATTGACATCACCAGGGACTTCCGCCGTGGGCCAGAGGGCAATCGATGGCCCCAAGTGCTCCAAATGTCTTCCTGCTTTTGATTAAAAGAAATACGCATCATGTTTCCTAGCAGTTTTGTTTTCATAATGAGCGTGGAGGCCTTTCCTGATTCCCTTTGATTTTATTCTCCTTCCATCTTAAAGGCCATAATGGGATACTCTCAGTGCCTCAAGATCAGAATCTGGTGTGGGCTTTACCAGCCTGGATCAGGCAAAGCTGAAGACACAACAGTGGGAGGGCATGTTATGCCACATTGGCAGGGTTTGCCAAAAACATGGAATTCTTCTGTCCCACAAGCAATAGCTCTTCTTGATCTTTTTTCCTCTTTCTTTCCCATCACAACCCTGCTATTGCCACTAGCTCCCACTACATTTCCTCTCAATTTCTTCCTGATGAGAGGTAAATGCCATCCTTCCCCACACAGCTGGCTGGCAGCACATCTGGGACAACTTGATCTCCTGCCAGCAATTTTTGGGCCAATTCTATGTTCAGAAAGCTCTAGATGTAAAAGGAACATCACAGACTAACCTATATTGAAGACCACATCCAGGTTACACATTCAGCTTTATTGGGATTTGGAATGCAAGATCTAAGGGGGTTGACCTTGTTTTTATGAATTATTGATTTGGGTTGTTGTTGTTTTATTGTTTGTTTGTTTTGGTTGTTTTTTCTTCAGAGCTGCCTGTGAGGGTAGCAAAAGGAAAGCTGGACAGCCAGAATATTTACATATGTTAAAGGTTATTTCAAGAGGCAGTCTGGTGTATTTTTAAATCATGCCTGGAAGTAATGACTGTGTGTTGGGTTGACTGTGTTCCTTACAATATCTCTCAGTCACAATCAACATGAAACCACAAAGAGCACTCATGAAATCACAAAATCCATGAAGGTCATTTGCTATATTGTTGAAGAGCATAAATAGCAGCTTTTTACTAAGCTAGTTGGCAGCCAGATAAAAACTTGACAAGAGACTTAACACAAGCAATATTATGTCTGGTATCAGTAACCTGTCTAGTCTATTTGTGGAGTTTGCACAAACAGCTAAATTAGCCAACACTGAAATGCCAAATTCAGAAAAGATGGAGAGGGTTTTTATTTCCACAAGCTTCGGCTACTGTTCTTGGGTTTGTTTTGTTTTCAATAATCTGAGCTATGTAAGTCAGAGGACTTATACATACATTTGCAAGAAGAAAAGTCTCTGCAGGAAAATCTAAGCTCCTTGAAATCTCTGAAAGTTTATCCTCTGAAGTTCTTCCAAAATACCTACTTACACTTGGCTCATCATTAAGATTCTCTTCAGGCCAAAAGAGGTAAAATATTTTCATCACATTCAAGTAACACTGTTTTCCCTCGTGCACGTGAAAAGGACAACAGTCTTTAGTAAAGAACAGACATGCAGACTTCATTGAAGTTCATGGACCAATTGCCACATTCCCTTTCCCTTGTTGGGATTAAACCTCCTTTATTTATCCCAGATAAATTACTGGGGCTGTTCAGAAGCAATTCCAAAAGAATCTTGCACACCAGGAGGCATTCCAGCCTCACTTGTACATCTACAACACAGACATTTCTCACTGAGCTAGGAGCCAAACCGTTACTGTTGTCCCTGGTGAGAACAGGAGAATTTTGCAATGGGACTCATCTGACCTGTTTTAGACACCTGATTTACCATGAGATGAATCATGTCATAGGAAATGCATCTGTTAAACTGGTTTACATGCCTAACTTCCTTAAAGAAAAGAAATCCCACTTTGCATGCCTTATTCTGGAAGAAAGGTTGTTCCACCTTTTTTGTTTTTCTTTTTTTTACCTGGACTTTTGTGATTATTAATGTATATCTAGAGCACATTCAGATACAAAGAATTCTATTATAGTTGTACAACAATTTTTATGCAAGATTGTTTTGTTTTCATCTTAGACTAGTTATACTATGCTGTCATCAACATAGGACAGGACCATGATACAAATAAAGCACAGTTAGAATCCTTCAGGAAAAATAGTTATATTAGCCAGGAAATCCATGCTAGAGCAATTACTATGCTCAGCAAGCAATCCCTAGAAAGCCTAAAGATATTAGGAACACTCTTTCAGATGTATCCCTCCATTATGATGGTTCATCCTGGAAAGGTATTTGTTTCAGGAGGAGCTGCGAGCCTTGATGAGGGAGAAGGGCCAGGGAGAGGTGAGTGCACAGCCTTTGATGCTGCCGAGGTGTCCACACATGCTCCACTCCACACGGTGTCCTGTGATAAAAAGTCCATGCACACGCAATGACAAAAGCATGGCAATTATAGGCAATTGACGTCAGCAAGTCCTAGAGGTCTCTGTTTTGTAACAGGAACCTCATTAGAAACTAAAAATGTGTCCGCATACTTGATACAGCTGCAACATAGCTTAATTCCAACGAGTTTCCTCTTTGTAACAGAAGCACTATCATAGTATAGACTGCGATGGCATAAGCCAAAACCGTACCACTCATATGTTAAAACTGTGCCAAAAGCAAAGACAAAAAAAAGAAGGTATGGGGAGGAAGAGTTTCCCAGGCCTTAGCAGTTCTTTTATCAGTGCATTATTTGTGAATAAGAAGAAATAGGGAAAAGAAGAAAAATTTCCCTTTCTGTTAGCTCTCAGGGTGTTTTTTCTTACTGCTTTTGTTACCTGTTGAATTATTTTGACTTTGATACTTCTGATCTAAAGAGATCCTTTTGGAGAACTCTTTGGATACCCTCCATATTCTGCAACAATAGTATCTTTAGGATTACAGGAGTCAATCCATTCAAGCTAAATCTTAAATGCATGTCAGTTCTGGGGCTGGATCCAGCTATCTGTCAGCAGGAGGACCTCCCAGGGAGATGACCAGGAAGTTTTAATACACACAGAATCTGCAGCATACAACTTTAGAGTTTGAAAACAAGCTCAGAATCCCAGATGTTTCGGGATTTCAAAGACTGCATTTTGAACTATTTCCTAATGATAAAGCTCTTAATTTTGGACTACCAAGCCCAAAACACACATCAAGCCAAATACATACAATTAGTGGGCATGTTTGACATTCTAGATATTGGTGGGCACAAGTACTCTCAGGACCTGTACCTTTAATTACCCAGCTCTGATTTGTCTCGCCTGACTTCAATCATCTCAAAGCAAGAAATTTATTCTAAGCTTGTTCTCCAGATTTCTTAAAAAGTCAGTGATGAGAAGTACATATCAGAAGCTCTTTTTGTTCTTTGTTATGTATAGAAAGATAATAGAAAACTGACTCAGCTTAGATGTCTGATTTTAAAACATCGCATTCTGTAAGGAAAAGTAAGTGACCAGAAGACATACACAGCAGGATCATGAGAGAAGACAGAGAGAGGGAGAACATTGACTAAGAAATGGGCTACTGCCCTAAAGCCAAATACAATTTTACTTTGAGAAGAATTCTGTTCTCTGTTGCGGCAGAATTAAGATTGTACTCTTGTATATTACTAGCTGAAAGCTGTCTTCATCACAGAAAACAGCAGCACTTCAACTTGAACCACAGTTTGTTTAAATTCATGCAAAAATCAAGCTTTGGTATATTGAGGTAATTGAACTTAGAGGATTTTCCTCTGTCATAGCATAGGAGCAATTGTTTAAAGGCAAGAAATTATGAGAGTAGAGAATTAAGAGAACTAAACATTTTTGAAGAGAGTGAATGAACTTCAGTGATTGAAAAGTGCCTTGGAGGCATTGGGACAAAGCAGACAGAAAGAAAAGCCCTTAGTAGTATCCCCAGGGAAATTTACATAGGTTTCAGAACAGCCTGCTAATAATTCGGTGTTTCTTAAATGTCTTTATTCCATCATTATCTCTTTTCAAGCAGAAAATTCCCCATGCCTCACTGCAATGTATGCAGTGAGCGCTCATTGCAAATCTTTCCTTTTTACTATTAGGCTGCAGTTGCCTTACAAAACAAAGCTCTGAGCAGTTTTGAGTCTGAGGCAGTAGAGAAATTGGCAAAGAGGTTTTACTTCATTTCAGATTTTTCCCATGGCTCATGGGGGAAGTCAGGCCATCAGTTTTCTTGAGGCAAAGTTGAAGACTGTTAAGAGAATTAATTTCCCTCGCTTAATGTCTCAATTCTGAGCTGCGCAGGGTCAAGAGTTGCCAAGACACTCTGCACAGTTGCTCCCCTCTGCAACTCAGTAGTGACCTCTCCAGCTGAAAGATGGGTGGTGTCAGGACTACCTCCTCCAAGGCAAGACACCAGCCTGCCTCCCCTTGATCCCCAAAAGCAGGACTTCAGAAATGCTTCAAGTCATCCTTGGGCCTGTGGGACTTGCAGTCTCCTTCTCATTACCTTGTATTTTGTTTTTCTATTGTGCTCATTTTCTGCTGTAGCATACACTCATTACTGAACCAAAGGACTTACTGGGTTTATTGTGGTTTGGTCTTTTTGGTTTTTTTGGTTTTTTTGTTTTTTTTTTTTAAATCCAGTTCATATTCAGTATCACTCCAATTACGGAAATGAATAACATTTTTAAAACAGTAAGTGATGACTTCCTGTACAAACAATATCAACTTTCCTGATTCAGATTCTATGTTTGTAAATAGCAACTATTTGTTCTCATCTGCAGCATGCTAAGACATGGGAAACAGGCACCTTGGTGATCCACATGGAGCTAATATGGGAAATGGACTGACACAACGTCCTGTCACAGGAAACAATACAAAACTAGGAGGGACCCAAATTTCACAAATGTTTATTTCCTAAACACCCACGAATTAATGCAAAGTAAAACTAAGCCCAGGAAAGATAGTCTTTGCAGCAGATTTTGTTACCCCCATCTCAATCCCATTTGAGCTAGATAATTAAATTTCATTCATGTTTACAGAAACAATGACTTATAGTAAGAGATAGAATGAAAAGAGATAATGAGATAGCATAGAGAAAGAAAATACTTTTTCTAATGCTACACTTGTCAGAAAGGGTGAGTTTTGGTACTCGGTATCTTGTTTCTTTCCAACTTACTCAACAATTTTTCCTAAACTGTAAATTTTTGAAGGACTAATATACCTTTCTTCGCCTTAGGGCAGAGTGACACTTTCAACAGACATTAAAGGAGCAGTTACGTTGCAGCTCCCCTCATTATCTGTGGCTTTCCCTAACTCTCAGGTGTTCTTCCTGGGACACAAATAACGTTCAAATGTTAAGAAATTGGTTTTCAATCAAAATGATTGTCACATTCAGAAAATCAGCATGCCAAAGAGGTCTAAGGATGCTACAGATTTGTTGCTTAAACATTTTACTATTTTTTTGGCAATTAAGTTATAAAATCTAGCCATCTTTTCAACAGTGACATCAAGATTTATGACTGAATGTCCTTGAAAAACCAACAAAACCAAGACACTTAAGGCAGCCTTCTTTAACTGATTAGAGGGGTGGGAGGAGCGGGAGTAGCAGGGGACCATCCTAAAACTATTTCTGCAATGATACATTCCTCTTCCATCACCATGTGAATTCTGCAGATAACCTTGGTTCACAGTCATCTAATTGTAGGCCCCTTTCAGATGCAGGCAAGCCACATACAACCTGGGAAGCAGTGAAGAGTTAGAAAGACTGGTTGTGTCTCTCATTTGTAAAAATTGAGGCTCCAGAAAAACTAACTTGTCAAACAGGTAAGAGACCAAGAGAATGCAAAGGCACCTCTTGTATTGTAAAGTCAGTTTAGCAGAGAGGTCCTCCTCATGTGGTGAATGGAGAGGATTGTGGGTAGGTCTCAGACAGGGATGACATCCAAGGTGGGAGGTTCAAGAAGGTCCCATGATGGGAAACTTGCAAAAGGCATCCAAAGAAATTGTACGTCTTCCTAGGCTGCAGGCTGTCGGCCGCTAAATGAATATCCTATTTTGGCTATTCTTCCATAGATGCATCTGTTGTTGGATTTACAGAGAATTATATGAAAAGAGCTGGGCGACAAAAACACTCTGCAGCATATTTCAAATTAAGGAAAGTAGGATGAACAGCATGAAATAGCCAATAAGTGCTCAATAAAACAACACATAATAATGGGGGGGAGCTATCTTATTTTCCATCAGTGTTGTGAGAGATCCACTTCACTCTGCTTTTTCACAGTGCCAGTCTCACTCTTCATGTCACAAAATGAAAACAAAGGCTAATTCACTCTGATGTGAACTCATTAGATGCAGCAAACCCAGAATTTGGAAAACTTCCAGTTGCATGTTCTCTGTAATACAGGCTTTCAAAATCTGCAGATTCTGAAATACTACAGTGATTTATTAATTCTACTCAGTAAAAATTAGGAAAAACTAAAGTATTCATTAAATCCCTAAAGTGTCTATAATTTGTTCTTTTATTGTTATGTCTATTGTATACAACTCTTCTCAGAAGTGTCTGATTAACACCCTGGAAGGAAACAGGATCAGAAAGAAATTTCTTTTATAGTCTGACCTAATTCCAGCACATCCCATTCATTACACAATACTTGTTTGCTGAACACAACTCTGTGTTTAATTTGATTCCATTTATTCTAGATTTTTTAAATCTGTGTGACATGGACTACAGAGGACATTTTTGAATACGACTTCACACGTAAATAGTAATTTTTCTGCATCATGAGGTAATTCAGTGGTCTGGATAGACAGCTTTAGCATCTTTCAGCTGCCTAGAAATCACATCCCATTCAGTCATGTAGGATACGACTTCTGATAACCCATTTCACATACTCGCTTGTAGTCCATTTCCATCTGGACTGCTGTTTACTCTGGGCAAGTTGTTGGATTGGGTCTTTTTCTTGCTTAATTTTTTCTCTTTTGCTAACAGATAAAAGATTACCATTTGCATTTGCAAGTTCTGAGCAGATTTTACACATTAATTGGTAAATTAACACTTTGCAAGGCTGAAAATATCATTCAAAACTCAGCCACAACTGAATTGCCTTACTTATCCACTTTGCTGCATTGAAGAGCAAGTACCAAGAAGTGTTTAAAAGACTTAATCTTACCATTTATAAATACATAGACTGTAGATTCCTTCTTCTTTTTCGCTGGACTCGTTGGGTATTTGCAGCTGTAGTTTCCAGTGTCACTTGCTTGAGTTCTGCTCAAGGTCAGACTGCTGCAGGACTGCTTCCCATTCCTTCCACAGGCATATTTAATTACTTTCAGCCTTTTGCTATCCTTGCTAAGAGTTTCAGGCAAAGACCATGAATGAACCATTTCCCCCCTGCAAATACAGATAAGGAAGCAAAAACAATTATGTTGGGCTGCAATTATATAGCTCCAGTTCCCAAGCTTTCTTTTTTATTATATCAGGCTATTTATGGGGTTCTCTTTTATCTTGTTTTCCAAAAACAACAACAGAAACAACAAAGAACTATTAAACAATTGCCATTGAAGTTCACTCCCCACCTTTCCCCACAACATACAGTTTAGGTTTTTTTTTCTAATTTCAGTTACAAAAAAAAGAAAGTGTCAGGTGTATGAACTCCCTGCAAAATTATCAGAATCCAACTCAGCTGGTTACCTGCAGGTGAGATTTAAAGTCTGGCCAGCTTGAACAACATGCTGTATGCCATTTATACTCAGCTCAGGAACTTTTAGTTTTGATCCTGAAGTAGATCCTAGAAAAACAAAGGAAAAACCAAAACATGAACAAAGACAAATAATTCCAGTCCACTCACACTTATGCTGTTATACTGGAAAGGAAAAGAAAACTATGTGCCTCTCCCACCAGGCATACTCTCTTCCTTTGAGCCAAGTCCTGTTGTCCTGACTCAGGACTCAAATAACCTTCCAGCAGCATTACCCAGGAAAGAAAATAGACTTGAAAGCTATCAGTCAATGGCTTTGCTCTCAAATTTTTTACAGAACATACAATGAAGACAGTTCAGGACCTCATGGCTACACATCTAACCAAGGAAGTGTGCCCCTAAGTACCACTGGCTGCATTTCCTTAGGAAACACCACCATGGAAGCCCCTTCAATGGGAAGGGCAAAAGTCAGCCACTTCCATGGCAAGAGCCATGTACTGACTCCTAAAATGGCGAAATCCCATCTAAACAACTCATTGCAAAGCTAGAACTGATGTGGAAGGAGTGAAAGGGGATTAAGGATCTTCCCTTCCTGACTGAAGGTCACAGCACTGTTACCTATGGTCCCTCGCCAGCTGCAGGCTTCCTGTCAGTGAAGCAATGTCAAAAGGTAGAGCTTTACAGTAGTAAATTTTGAGAACAAGATCAAGACACTTCTAGACCAGATTTGCTGCCTATTTGAGAAAGCAAGCATAGTGTGGCGGCCAGACCACTCTGGCATGGTTGAAATCCTGGATGTGAGTGTAACATAAGGTGGCTTAGGACACTTGAAAACATCCAGGTGGGCTTTGCAAGGCCACGTGGAGGCATTTTTTAGGAAGACCATGAAAAAGCACCACAGTCAGAAAACCAGAAGAACATGAGATCTTCCCTCTCATCAAGTCGGGAGGCTTTGGCCGGAAAGACATCATGTTTTATCTTTGCCCCATAATAGGGTATGACCACAAAAGCTTTCATGGCAAGCTGACAAAAGAGCATGCCTTTGAGAAGAAACAGTGCTTGATCCAACTAATTGCCCTTGCCCTGACAGCAAAGTGTTCCAGAAGCTGGGAATAAAATATTCTGAAACAGTTAAAAGCTGAAAACCAGTTTTAGTCTAATCTGGACTCAAGCGTAATTTGTAAAGATTTCAGCATTGAGAGAGAGAAAGAGCAACTGCCCCAAACCACTTTACTCTGAGAGAAAATATTACTTTGTCAACATATGAGAGAAGCAGCGTCTCATAGTCAAGAATAATGCAGCTCTTTCTGCTAGAACTCAGTCAAGAACAGCTTGAGCTGTTAAGTCCTTCCAAGAGGTCCCAGCCATAGCCAAGTATTAACAGCTGTATGCACCAAACATAGCAGAAATACGTGAACCTTACTTGGAGGTTATGTATCCCCTATCAGAAATACTTCCCTCTTTTGCTGAGTAGAGAAGGAATTTTTGGACACCAGTTCCTGCTGAGACTGGTGACTAAAATTTGGATGTATAAACACTTCAAAGTCAATGGCTGTTCCAAATTCAGCAGCTTTTTTTTAGCCCTGTGTATCTTATTTAAGGTGTGGGTCCAGTCATTTTCCCATATATTCTGTCATCTGTGCCTATTCAAAACAAGTTTTAAAGGGTACACTTGAACATAAATGTAAACTAAATTATAGATCACTTGCACAAGCTGCAAGCAAGGGCATAACAAATTTTTGGAATAAAGAAGTCCTCTGGACTCCATCAAAAATAACACCAGAGATTTGAATGGTGACACTGTACATGTACATAGACTTCTCCTGAGATTTGTCTATAAACAATCATCTTTCTAACTAGAAATTAATATATTCTGCGAGCTGATAAGAGGGGAGAAAAATGATGCAAAAAATATTTGAAGAGGCAATTTGTTAAGTAATATATTGCAAACCTACATTTTTCTCACCCACGCTTTATGGATCACCACCCTGAAGTGCTGGTTCTCCCAAAGTGCACACTATGCTTTTACGGGACAGTTTCCCATAGATGCTTACAGTCTATGAGTCTTCTCATTCACCACTCTGAGACAATGCCTCTGAGGCTAATCACTGAGAAATTGAGAAAAGATGTTACAACATCCTAGGCGGCTCCATGGAGAGCAACCCAGGCCCTCTGGTTGAGAGGGTTTGTCAACATCCTCCAACTAAACAATCTGAAGGTTTTGTGAAACTCCCACATTCCCTCATTTCATCTGCATTCCTCTTGTCATCCCAGAATTGAAGGGTCAGATGCTCTCCCAAGAAGGCAGGATTTATATCCAGCTTTATGAATCTTGATTCTTACTTCATGGGGAAATTTGACCTCAAGCTTCCCTGAAAGGCTCCTAATTTGAGGCTCTGGAAAAGCTGAAAGCATGCAACAGTGTTTACAAGCAGTTCAACATGTATGAAAAAACATCAGTGATGATCTGCCAGAGGAAATTATCAGGATAAAAGCCCAGCTGCTAGAGCTGCAACACTCAACCTAGTTGCTAGAAAGCAATGTGTAGGTTGCTTCCTGAGTAAAACTGGTGGGAAAATGGAAAAATCCATGTGAGTGACAGGTGTTGACAGCAAGGCAGGACAGCAAGTCTGGGATGTCCGGTCACAACTGCAATGCTGAACGCTTGGCACTGGCACCACCACCATGCCCAGGAGCAAAACCAGTCATGCAGCACCATGACAATGTCTGACCTATGCTGAGACCGGGAGACCAGACCTGGGAATGTGGGCTGCTGTGGTTTTCAAAGCCTGCCAAAGGTGATGAGCAAGAAACTGTCATAAACCTTACATGGTTTTTCTCTTCATAGCGTAACAGTGACATAAACAAAGATGTGAAAACCTTAAGATCTATCTTAAATGAAGCACACAAAACAAGGTAGCCTGGAAGCCTGCATGTCAGATCTGGCTCAGAGTTATTAAAACCAAAGAAAAAACAAAACAAAACCACCTACATTTTCACCCCATCTTGTAGGCAAAAAAGAAACCCAGATATACTGGATACGTACTCAAGCTTTTGCCCTTTTACACATTTTACATATATCTAAAAGACAGCACAGTGTTTATAAATATTGTGTGTGGGATCTTAAGGAGTGCTTAGTGTTTGCCTAACTCTGTTCCCATTGACACAAGCCAGCATTTCATCATTGATTTCAAGTACATTTTAGACTCATAACTCCAGTAGTTAATCATACGGACATTCAAGACAATTTGTCAAGACATACAAGCTTGGTTACATATTCATTTATTTAGTTTTTCACTGAAAAAAAGCTGAAGTCTTATTTCAAACCAATATAGTTGCTTTTGCAAGTGTGGGAGACAATGCTTTTACCAGCAAGATGCTATGTCTTAAAGAAAAATAGCTTTATTTGACATCCTATCTATTCATGGGTCATTAGCTTCCTTACGTTTTTTAACGCTTACAAAACTGATGCAGGGTATAAATGCAATAGAGTTTGACGTGTTTACAGGGAAAGAAAAAGGAAGGAGAATAGCAGGGAAATTCCTACTGTCAATATTTAGAAGCAGATTATGCCTTCTATGTACCTTCTGCAGGCATTTTACTTGACACTGTCTTTTCTGAAGGGTCATGGCTCAACAGGACACATTCACTTATCATTGTGCCTGTCACTAAGCGACCATCAGCAGCCTACCCTCACACTGACCTATATTGAGGGGTGCAACTTCTTTTCATGCGACAACAAGAGAACTAATTAATCCTGATAACTGAGGAATCTCCTCCCGTGGGGAAAGGGGTGATTTTTTTGGACGTATTTTATTTGTTATGGAAGGCTTATTAGAAACATGTGAAAGTCAGTCAACAGGGTTGCTTAATTAATGAGCAAACATTAATTTCGATTGCAAATGTTAGCCATTCTAAGTAAAGTCAGGGAAGGACAAATATTTCTTTTTATGAAAGCAGAGAGCACTCTGTAATTTGCAAGAAAAAAAAATCTTTCTTCAATTACCTTCTGCCCTGCAAAAAAAGGCTGATACACTTCCAAATTAAGTAAATAAAATATTGAATTATCTGTTAACCAGAAAAACCTACTGACCACAAATCATGAAAAAACATAAAATAAATGAACATGCATCTATTTTTCCAATATGATATGTGTCCTGTTCTACAGACAAATCAGTAACTATGCATGCATGATGAACCTTCGGCTGACTTCAGCTAAATCTTGATTTCTCTTAAAAATGACAGATATGCTGCACTCAAAATTGGGACCATGATCTGGGTTATTATTCCCATTCAGATCTTCCCAGTTTCTACTTCTAAATTTCTTGTCATGCACTGAGAATTTCTGCTAACTTTGACTAAAGAAAGCAAGCCCAGAAGCTAGCTTTAAGACTTAGTTTAAAAAATTACAATATTAGTAGTTTTTACAAATTTCCTCGAAGTTAATAGGTTTGATGACTTTCTAACATTTTCCATAATTTGGGGCTGTAACTGTCTTCCAGCCACTCCAGTTATCCTCAACATGTCAATTAATCTTTTTTTCACCTGCACAATGAGAGGCTAAGGAGAATGATCAGTTTATCTTTGCAACTTCAATGTGTACAAAGAATCTGACCTTCTGGGTTTAAAGTGCCATCTGTGGGCAATAAAGTTATCCATCATGAAGTAATTGTTTCAGGCACTAATGGAGTTGCATTGTTTTACTGCTTGTTAAACATAACCGAGCCTTTGAGGGTTTTGCCATCAAATATAATTTCCTCCTGATTCAAACATTCAGCAAAAATGTATTTTGTAGAGGACACTCCTGCACTAGAGGGAAAGCACACATGATTTCTTATCAGGGTTTTCACCCATCTGTGCTGCTTAAAACATCAGTCATTCAGTTCAAATGCAGCCCAGGGCTTTACTCTTGCTTATGAGCTCTTCCTTACTGGTCATTCCACTGAAGGGAATGGGAATACCCACATGTGTGCAACTAATAAACAATTGCAGAATCCAGATGAAATGTGAAGTAAAATTGCAGTATCCAGTGCAGACCTTCAGTGCATCTCCAGTGGAAATGAGCTGACTCTGATCTGCAGCAGCACCCTAACCAGAATAGAGCCACTAGCTCACCTCAAATGGAGTATATGGCTTTACTCCATTTTGTGAGGAAACCTGGGATACCAGTTATTTTCTTTATTTCAGAGCTATTCTTGACAAGCTATTGTATTAGCATCACTTTGAAAGGTTCTTCAAGCCAGTCTGTAAATAAATATAATTGGTTTTTTGGTCAAACAGTTGTACCTATCCATAATAATTGCAATTACATCAATATACCAATTCACTCTTTAAAAAAAAAAAAAAAAAAAAAAGCTAGGGAAAAAATGAACTCATGGTCAACTTTTAGGAGTCACTTAAAGTTTTGATTTACATCTCACCATATGAAGAAGTCTTGACCAACAGGTCTTGCTAGTATTATCAACACTGAGATCCTCATCAGCATTAATACTTGCATTTATAGAGACAGGAGAAATTTTAGGGAGAGTTGTCTTAAAATTTGTGTAGTGAATGGAAAAGAAAATTTTGTTTTCCTGTTCAAAGTATGACTGTCAGGCCTGGTCCAGCCACTGGACTAGAGAGAGAAGGGAGCACCCTGGATAATGAAGCTTTCTGCTTCTGTGAGTGTTGGTGGCTGGGAAGAACTGTTACTGGAAGGAGACACTCTTCTATCCCCATGGCATCAATAGCCCCCATCTCATCTGTCACCTGTGTTTCTGATGCTCAGGTACAGTCAAGGAAGGCAACACAGCCTGGTTCCTGCTCCCAGGGGGAAAAGCACCAACTCCATTGCCTCTACTTTGAAACAGTCTCCAGGAAAAACCTACACTGCCAAACCATGAGTCACCCTGAGACTCAAAGTGGTATCTCCAGGTCTTTCAGATGCCATCTAAATCCGCATTCTAAAGGAAACCTCACACTCATCTAATTTCACAGCACCTCTCTGAAAAAAATCCAAACTTCACACCTGAAGCCTGCAGAAGAGAAACTAGGGCAGCTTAACTGTGAGAGAGCAAGGAGACATGCCTTTGTCCCAAGCTAACATTGACAGTTGTCCAGATGAACAAACTCATGATCTGAAGCAGCAAAATGTAACCACTATTTCTACTGAAGCAGAACTATGCAGGTCAATTAAGAGTCATGGGGATTTACAAGTGTTAAAAGACATGGGTCCCTGGACTCAGAGGTCATTTTGTATTTGTTTCCTGTTGGTTTCTGTGCAAAGAGAGGCACCATGTGTGCTGGTACATAGCTGGCAGACAGAAACACCCTCAGGGTAGAAGCAGCAGCTCAAGCTGTATCATTCCTTAACAGATTCATCACTTGCACATATCTCTGTGGTGACCAAAATATCTTCTCTTTTGCATTTAAGAGCAAGAAAATTTTTGGATGCTATTTACTTACAAAGCACATACAGGTGCAGAAAAATTTTCAATTCATTGGTTCATCCCTTTCAGATCCAGAAGGGACATTTATCAAGTCTGATGTTCTGCAACATATGTCAAGTGATTTCTGGATCAAATACTTAAGTTTGATCAATCTCAATTATAATTTAAGAATTTAAAGTACCATTAGGACATAACAGCCCGCCAAAAAAAATGATATGTTAATGGATGGCAAAGCTGGGCTGCTCTGTGATACACATTGTAGTAGAGTCTGAACAGCATAAGGTTTATAACAGTAGATTAGATGAGTTCTGGGCAGAATAAAACCCTTGACCATGACTCCATGCTGTGGAACTAAAAGTTAGTCAGCAGGGAAAATGGATGTGCAACTGCCTAAAATAGACCTTCACAGGCATAGAAAATTGTTTGAACAAGTGTGTCCCTCGCTTTTTAATTCTAGACCTCAGAGCAAGTTACAATTTATTTACTCTCTGTATGTATTTGCTGTTCCTAGATGTGTATATACATCGGTGTAAGATTAAATTAAACAGCCAGCTGTTAAAAACAGCACAATAGTTCTGATAACACTTCATAAACTCTTCTGAGCAGTACACACTATCCTACCAATATGGCCAATAGCTGCAAATGTAAACAAATATGTATTTCCCTAGTAACTGCCAAAGGCCTTCCAGTATTTGCCCTAGCTAGGTCAGGTTGGTTTTATAGAAACCTCTGGTAAAGTCATTCTATTAATGAGCAGGGAGGGGTTGTTAATGAAAAAATTTAGACATAGAAATTAAACAAACTGAAATCTCAGCTGGTTATTTGACATAAATCTCATTCCAGTCACTACCGCTTGAAATTACTAACATTTCCCTTCATAGCTGGGCAACCAAGGCCATGTAGTTCAGTGTTCTGTGCCCCACAAAACTTGCTTGAAGGCACTTGCTTCACCAACTCACCTGAAGATTGTGTCTTGTTTGCACTAAACTCATCAGGTTAATTCCATGCATGAGCATAGGCACTTTATATAATGCCAGTAAAAAATAAATTTCAATATTTAACAGCCAGAGAACCTGAGAGAAAAATAGTCTTGGTTTCCAGGTGTATCCCTTAAGTTTTAATATCTCAAGAAACACAGGATCTGAAATGAGCATCTTGGCCAATATCTAACTTGATGAATGTGCTCATTGCATTGGCGACGTAAGGAGAACATACTTTGAGAGAAGAAATAAAACCAGCCATAACCACAAACTTTTTACTTCCCGTTGAGCATATCGAATGAAGAATGGATATCCAAATATACAGTCTGACACCTCCATTATGAATCCTTGTGGGATCATCACTTTTGTAAACCACACCCAGGAAGAAAAACATACATATATGTGTGATGTGTGTTGAGAAAAAAGAGTGATACCACAGCTATGTCTACCTTAGTCCAGTCTTCACTCCAACAGAGTAAAAGCCCAGCTTAAAACCACAACAAAACAGTTCCACTGAGGCTGGCAGTAGCAGAGGTAAGCCACAGCAACACTTTCACAGTCACATGCAGCACAACTTCATATGGCTTACATACCCCTCCACCTTGATGTGCCTGTCCTGGCCCCTACATGGAGACCCTGCTCAGGCCGTTCAGATGAGAAGTGGTTGTGACTCCATCATCTGCCCAACCAAAGGGAATGACATGGGATCAGCCACTGGCATTCATCCAGGAGTGTCATTGTGTGCCTCCACACCTGATTCAGCCTGTGCTGTTCACACAGTGCAGATAGCCCTATCCAGACTCTGCCCGTGAGGCATCAGATCTATTTACTGACACGTGTCAGCAACCACTGTGCCTCTGCTCTAATTCCACAGTGACAGATCCTAGCACATAATCATCAGTTCAATATTCTTCAGGAAAGTTTATTGCATTAATTAACGAGTAGAAATTATTGATATGGTACATGAGTACCATAGTGTACACAAGTACACTAAAATTGACACAAAAATAACCTAGAATCCCTAGGAATTTGGAGTAAAGTTGTACATTTTCTTGACCCAATTAAATTTCTTTACCAGTTTGATACCTAAAATTTGTTACAGATTACCTGGCAGGACAAATAAAGCAATATAATAGGACTGAATTGGAAGACTTTCATACAGACAAACTGCCTACCTGCCAGTAATCTACCTGCTCAGCCAGCCACATGGGCCTGTCACACTCATCTGGGGCTGTAGTAATCATAAATCTGTGAGCACAGAAACAAAGTAGGAACTATGTAAAAGAAAATGTAAAGCAAAGTTGAAGGATTTCCACTTTGCTGGAAGCTGCTGGTTATTATTTCCAAAGCTCCATCATTACAGCTTAACTGTCCTGTAGGGCTCCAAGACAAAAAGAAAAGTCAGGAACTGGCTTTCCATCCACCCCACATAAACCTATAAAACAGAGAGGTGAGAAGAACTGGAATGGTCAGCCCAGAGGAGTCCCTTGCAATGGCTTGGGAGCAAAATCCACTTTGCTGTTAAATGACATCTAAAGCACAGAGTCTAAGGTACATGCACATGCAGAAATCCTCTGGCAAGCTTGCCTATGGCTCAATTACATTGGGAAATTATCATCAATAATACTTATAAAATAGATGAGGATGATTGTCAATTGCAGCACTGCATGAGACAAAGAAAGGTGGGATTTCACCCCAAACACTTTTAGCACAACAGAGCAAGAAAATTCTTTGCATTATATAATATAATGTGATTTAATTCCACTATGTAATATCCACTTACATAAACACACGCAACAATTAAATTTTAGTTTCCTTGATCCTCAGTCCCATGGTTTCTTAGTACATAATAATGGATTTTAGATCATACTAAAAAAAAAAAAAATCCCTCTGGAGAATTTTATCATATAACTGCTTCCTGTAAGGTTTCTTGAACCTTCCCTGAAGATCAGATGTTGGCATGAAGCTAAATAGAGCCCTTGTCTGATCCAGGATGGCAACTCTCACGCTTCTGTTAACATTAGTCTATGGTGATCCTGATGAGAGGTTTTTCCACAGAGGAGTGACAATGGGAACAAAAGGGGTGAATTCCTTCACTCTGTGTCAAGGAAGAATCCCACAGGAAGGACGCCTAAGTGAGCTATGTGAAATTGTGAAATTCCTCTCATGAAATGCCCTCACACTCATCCCTTGTTGCTCCCCACGCACCAAGCAGGGGGTCTGTTCCCAGAGCACAGGCTTCCTGAGAGAACATCCGAGGAGCAGAGACATCTGAGGAGCAGAGACATCTGCTCACAGTCCCCAGCTCTCAAGGACCACTTTGCCCTACCTGCTTCACCCATTTCCAGGCACAGAGGGGAACAATGTCACCACATTGCCACAGCATCTTCAACCCACTGAAATCCTAGAAGCAGTTGTCTTCTTGCCCCTTGCCCATCCTTCAGCTGCTCCAATAGCAAAGAGAACCTTGTTTCAAGGCCATAGGTCCAAAAGAAGGAATACAACCTAAAAAGAAGTTGTATTGCACAAGTGCTTACTGCCACGTATCAGTGAATGCTGGAAAAGCAGCCCCATCACCCAGAAAAGTCATGCCAAGAAAAATCAGTGTTAACAATATCACACTGGATTATGCTCTAAATATGTTACAGGGGTGACTTAACCTTGCAGATACGGATGTAATGAAAAATCAACTGCAATTTGAGGGGAAAACAACAGACAGAGTAAAATCAGGTCACCATGAACATGAACCTTTTGCTCCTGCATTAACACAAGACAAACAAAAGTCCAAGAAAGAGGCTTAATGAATTAATTAACTATTGCACAAACATCTATAACAGCCTTGAATAGACTGATGCATCACCAGCTAAATGATCCTCCTCTTCATCTTTAGTCAGGCACATCTCCACTCACTGTGCCACACAAAAAACACCCCAATTGCAAACATGGCTTAATACAGAAGAAACAGTTATCCCCATTTCCTGTCCAAGTTTCTCCATACATCTCAGTGTATATCATCAGAAAGAAGTACTTCTGAAATCTGCAGTTTCAAATCTCTTTACCCACACTGTTGGTTTCTCAGTCTGTAAGTACATTGCTTAGTTCCATCATGAGTTCATTCTTCTGGTCACAAAGGCATGATATTATGCCATGCTTGGCTTTGGAGAGAGCACTAATGCCTGCATTTTCACTTTTCCAAATTCTCTTTGCAGCGTAACTTTTTCTTTGAAGCATCAGGGTTTATGTAGCACTGATCTGCAACTGTAGGGGAATGAAACCGAACTTCTGCATCTCAGTAAGGGAAAACTGTGTGGGCACCTTCCTTGCAATCACTGCACCAATTTTAGAATAAGCAGCTCCCCATGGTGCATCAAGAAGTCAGGCCATTCCCAGCTGAGGATGCTTGGGAAAGGTTGCTTCCCAGATGCAGGAATACGTGCAGTAAGGATGCATCACTAGGGGAAAGAGAGAAGAACCTGGTTCTGTCTGTGGGTAGAGTTCATGCTCAAATATATACAGATATATTTTTCTACATTCTCACAAATATTGATAGAGGGGGGAAAAGAGACTACTAGGGGCAGGGGTGAGATCTGAAGACAAAGCATGTCGTTGGAGGGAGCACTTTGCTTCTGGAAGGTCTCACACCAATAGGAGAGACTTGTCTCCAAGGGCAGAGGTGATTGTGACTGGGCATTCTGTACTTCATGCAAAACCTACTCTTGCAGCAGCCTCGTCTTTCATTCCCCTTGGGGCTTCAGCAGGAAGTCCCAAACCATGATTCTGGGGGATTCAAAGGCACCATTTTGCTGCTGAAGTCCCATCACAGCCCCTCTGGACACAGACTTCTGAAACACCAAACCTTAACCCTCATCTGCTGAGTTTCTACCTTTCCCAATCTCAGTCAGATATGAAAACTAGCAAACTGATAAACAGTGTGCCGGAAGTTTCCAAACCACATTAAAGTGTAAGGACTTATCAACTGTCCTGAAAATCTGGACAACTTCCTTTTGTCCTATACACCCACACAGTGTGAAGGGCTACTGGTTTCAGTCTTTGAAGCATCTGACAAAAAATGGACAGCTTGTTTGTTATTGTTCGGATATACAAAACACCACCCAAAAAGCCCTTCAAATCTCCCCAACAGCAAGTTTTTAGGGTTTTAAATATATTGGGTTCTTCTGGATACGGAGATCTTTACTACACCACAGGCCAAGTCCTGATTCCACCCAGAACAAACTATAAATCAAGAAGATGCTAGCCCAGCCCAAAGGAGTTACTCCAGATTTACACCTGCTGTAAGAGAATGAAATCTAGCTTTGTGTAGAGCATATGAGCAAAACACCTGACTGGTAAAACATCAGCAAGCTGTGTAAGTGATTTTCTTTAGCAATGTCAGAAAGTTTGATGCTTCAACCCCATATACATACTTGTTTTAAATCTGTGTTTTATAGCAATGTCTAACCCTTCTGCTTTATGTGAATACAGTTCAGAATTTTTCAGGGAGCCCTGTTTCTATGAAGGTCCAGATGAAGTGGAAAGCCAGTTCTTCTGAACTTCATTAACAACTCCAGCCCTAACCCGAATTGGACCATTCTGTCTGTGTCATTGTTTCAGCAAGTATTCAAATCAAATTGAAACCTTTACATATGAACTTCCATCTGAACAAAACTTTCAGAGAAGTCAGGTTAGTTATTGTAAGAAATTAACCTCAGCACTTATTAGATTTGACCTGGAATTCTTCCTTCATTTTTTCCAGTTGACCATGAAATTTAAAAGTCCAGTAGGGATTTTGATGTTCTAGTTCCAACTGAAATAACTGAGATCGTATAGTGCTGTTCACAGATAAGACTGTAATAGAGTCTATTTACCTTCTAGCTGCTAATTGTGAAGTACTGCTTTTGTGTGGAAAGACGGAAAGACAGAAATACAGCTGAAAATACAACTAAATCATTAGTTTCTGTTTCTGAAAACATGGCACATAAGCCTTGATCCAGCCTGTAGACTCTGATATTTTCAGGGTTTAAACACAGTCCTCCACAACCCCAAATGTTAGTAATTAAAATTATATAAAGTCTAGGATTGGGAGATTGAATTTAATACAGCAATCACCTTTTCATGAGGACCATTACCAATACAGTTTGTGGAATAAATATATATGAGATATAAAGAAAACATATCTGAGTACTATGTAAAACCCAGGAAAAAAGTATTGTTCTTTCCCAAGTTAACCAAAATATGCATGTGCACAAGACAGCTGAAGTGCCCAACACTCGCATGTCAAATAAATTTAATTTCCTTAATCTCATTTTTCAAATGGGGACTCTCAAAGCTTGTAGTCTGCATGTTGCTTCGGGGAAATTTAAATTATTAAATAGACATATATGAGCTAGAAGACCTCCTTCTGTCACCTCCTTGTGGAGCTCTTTTCAGGTTCCTTCTGAACCACCGACTATTTCTGAGACTCTCCTCTAGAGCCTGTCAGCAAGTGGAAGCTCAGCAGACACCTGCAGAGACTCATTTATGAGGGGAGACCAGTGATGAATTGAATTTCCTCAAGAACACTGGAAGCAGGAAGTGCTGGGCAGCCTGAGTAAGAATTGTAGGCAAGCAAGCAGTAACAGAGGGTGAAATGCGAGGAAAAGAACAGAGAGAAGTATGGCACAAAACATCCCACTGCTGGACCAATAACTTTGAAACTCTTCATGCAAATGCAACTATGAAGAGTTTTGCCAGTGGGCCAGAAGAAGCATGATTAGTCTATTTGTGATGTCCAAACAAAGCTGAGCAAGAACGCTTTTCTAGAAAACAAACAAAAAAAGCAACAAAAACAATGAGTCTGAAAACGCTTAAATTCTGATTTGAGAACAATCTCTTGTACATTGGGGGGACATGAATTTGCAGCAAAACAGTTGTAAGGGCACTCAGCCAAACCACAGAGAAGCAGTTTTCCAATACCTACAGCACATGAGTCGACCTTGGGATGTCTGTCCCCAACACCTAGAGCACCAGGTTTTCCCCTAAGCAAGCAAGCTTTTCCCACTGGGATTGGTCTAGGGTGAAAACGAACAGGAAGGTGAACCAGGGTCTCTCTCACAGTCCCTGGCTCACAGAGTCCACCCTCTCCCTGGGCAGTGGGTTTGCCATGATCTGCACAATGGAAAACCTTTCCGACAGGAAAGAGGAAGCCAGTCCCCTAGCAAAGCTGGTCACTGCGGGAGCCCATGCGGGAGCAGGACGCCGAAGCTCAAACTCAAGCTGTGAAGGAAGCCTGGCAAGGATCTGAACCCACATTTCCTGTATCCAGGGTGGGTGTCCTATCCCTGTGCCTATTTCATCCTGGGCATAAGAATCTCCTAGGTGGAGACAAATAATGTGGGGAAATTAGCACTTTCCTGGGGAAAAGAAAGAGGGGGGCAAAAGTAAAAGAATACCTATATATCTGTATCAAAGCTGATGAATCAGCACTTCCCGAGCAGGAAAATGTCTCGTCGGAGCGGCCCCGCCAGCTCTCCTCCCGGGCAGCCTCAGGCAGCGGGGCCACTCCCACGGCCTCAGCGGCGCGGAGCACACCGAGCCCCCGGCCACTCGCGAGGGGCAGCGTGGCCGGCCGGGGGTGCGCGCCGCTAACCACAGGAACGCTGGCCTCGACATCTGTCCGGCGGGGAGCTCGGCATTTCCCTTCCCCACCCGGGGTTTGTTCTCGCTCCTCGCCGGCCGCCAGCCCCTTTCTGCTGAGCGTCGTCCCCGCGGGAGCAGCCCGCGGCCGTGCGCGCTGTCCCGGGGTGTACGCGGGAGCCCCGTGCGGGACACGGGGAGCCCGTGCGCGGAAAGACTGCGGGACCGCCTATCCGCCCCTCTCCGCCGGCATTCCCGCAGGTCAGCGGCCCTGCAGAGCGACGAACCCACGCGGGACCGGCCTTTGCCCGGCCACCACGCATCCCTGCTCCCAGGTGACCAGCCATACAATGCCGGGGCGCACTGCCCACCACGGCGCTCCGGCCCACGGGGACTGGCTCTTGGCTCAAAGTAAAATAAAACTCAATTAAGAACATCGAATCTGCAATGGTCCATCCCGGTACACGCAGCATTACGGGATGCAGGCACCGGAGAGCAGCTCCATCCTAGTCTCCAGTAAAGTCCCGCGACCAACCCCGCAGGCACCCCCACCGATGCTCCGCTGACATGCTCGGGCGGGAAGCAGCAGGACTTGGACTTTTGCGAAGAAAATGCACACCTTTGCCTCTTCAGGGGCAGAGCTGGGACACTTGGAAAAAAAAGTACGGAGGAAAGGCGCGTGCAGCCAAGACATGCTCTCTTTGCGTGATGCACCGGTTCGGACAACTCCCGATGATGTACGGCAGTCCCCTAAGCCCGGGAAAGGCTCGCCTCCACTCCACCACTGCCTTGCCTGTAGGCGGAGAGGCACCGAGGCTCCGCACCGCCGGTCCCTCCCGGGGAGTTGCTCCCGGGGCACACCGACGGGGATACAGAGGATAACTGCTGCTCGGGCATGCGGCGTTTCGCCGCTCTCTGAAAAGCGGGGATCACTTCCCCGGCTCTGCCCAGAGGAAAGGAGCGGAGCGAAGGCAGGTGCCCCCGGCTCCAGCCGACAAGCGGGTTGCGACGGGAACGGTCAGGGGCGCGGCCAATGAGGCACATCACTGGGGGTCGGTCGCGGAGAGCTCGGCGCAGAACGGGGTCTGACTGGGGCAGCGCGTCCCGGCGGACCCTTACCTGCGAGCAGAAGGGCGGCTCCCAGCAGCACGGTCCCTGAGAGCAGCTGGCGGGGCATGGTCCTGCCTGCGGGAACGCAGGGCTTTTCCCCTGCCGACGGCGGCGAGGCAGTGTCAGAGGCGCCGGCTGGGTTCCGACGGGCTCTCCTCGGTCCCGGGGGCTTCCCGCGGTGGCGGAGATAACGGCACAGCTCGGCGCGGAATCCGCATCCAGCAGCCCCCGAGTCCTACCCGCCCGCCCCGGCCCGGCCCGGCCCGACCTGCGGAAATGGAGTATCCGCTGCGGGCCGCCCTGCCAGCTTCACCTCCTGCGGGCATCAGATACCCGCCAGCGCCAGCCTCGCTGATTTATAACTNGGGCACGCTGTCACTGCCCCGCGGGTCTCCCGGTCCCGGCCGCCCCCGACCCCCAGGGAGCACGGCCGTGCCGTCCCGCCGGAGCCCGGCGCCGTAGTGGGCAGCGGGACTCGCCGCCGGGCTCCCCTGGGGAGGGCGCGCAGCGGACTTGCGATTCCTGGACTAAATGCTGAGCCGTGGGGTCTCCGTCCCGCAGAGCGCCTCTCCGGCTCCGCAAGAAAACCCCGACAGCACCGCGTCCCCGGCTGCTGAGCCGGGTGCCAGGTCGGGCCGGGGCCATACAGCCGTTCCCCGGCTGCCGGGAGCGATGCTCGGGGCGCCCAAAAGCGCTGCCCATGCGCCAGGGGCCCGGGTCTCCGCTCCCCGCCTTCACCGCGGAGAGGGAGCCGCGGGGCAGACCGTCCTGTGCGGGGCCTGACCCAGCCCAGCACGATCCCCAGCCAGCAGCACTGCGAGCGCTCAGAGCAGGGAAGCCAGGAAGGGGCAGCACTGGCTAAGGATGCTTAGGGAGTCTGCCCTGCCAGCGCTCCTGCTGGCCTTTATGGACCCTATAACATCCAGGGCAGCGCTGGAAATATATTTCTTCCCCCTCTGCACATACCTCACATTTCCCATACATATTTTATTTTGTGAAAAATCAGCAGGGAGCCTGTGACAGCAAAACTCAAGTGTTTCCACCTTTTCCCTGTGTAACCAGAGAATGGCTGTTGGGTGAGTCAGGTCTTTAGTTTGACCCAGTATGGCCCTTCCTATATTTTTATGCTATTAAAAAGTCACAAGAGTGTCTGCATGGGGCAGGTAAATGTCATCATCCCCATTTTACGGAGAAGGAAACGGAGGCGCATAGAGAGGTTAGGCAGCTAGTCCAAGGTCATAGGAAGCTGGTGACAGGAGACATAAATAGAACTCAGACCTCCTGTGTCCCACCAGACCATCCTGTGCAAGAAAAAAAAATAAGAAGATGGTGTTGTTTTTAACTTGAGAACTGTTTAGCTTTAAAGTTTAAAGTCTGTGAGAATATTTCCTGCACGAGTCTGTTCGACTCCTATTCATGAGTTACACCCTAAGCTACAAATTTAAGTCTGCTTTTTCTAATCTTCCTGCCCCCAGCTGAGACCTTGGAAACAAAATAGCTGTGGATACCTTCCCCTTCAGCTGCTCACACCATAGAGGGAAGAACCCAGAGGTTTCTTTCCCAAAGAGGATGACTCACACAAAATCACCTCCTCCACTGGAGAGGACAGCAGCTGGGAAAACAGCCAGGGAGGACAGACCAACAAGTGCTAGGACACTGGGCATCCTGACAGCTTAGACCCTCGAGGAGGAAGGGCCCCCTATGGAAGGACCTCAGGGAACAGTTTGTGCCTGTCTTTGGCCAACCCAGTGCTGAGTACGTGCTGAGTCTGAGACAATGTAGACCCCATCACAAGCTCAGCAGCTGTGCCACACCAGTTCCTCCCCATCCTCCTCAAACCTCCTACATCACAGCTGCTTTCAGTCGTGACCCTCCAAAGACCACATTTTTTTGGCAAGACATAGCTTCTTCCTCCTCCAACAGATGTCATCAGCTCCTGATCCACTCAAGTAGCTGAGGACCACGAAGGCCAAACCTGAAGATCTGCTCCTAATCTCTCTTCACTCTTTTATATACTAAAGTCAGGGAGAGATGAGATGTGGAGCTTGTAGACTGAAAAGACCCCAGTAGAGAGATCTGGGGAAGAAAGAAGAAGCAGATATTCCTATAAAGCAGAATGAAGGAAGCTTGTGCCTGGAACTGGATGAAACAGTCTATAAACACCTAAGTTGAAATGTCTGGACAGATGGACAATGGATGTATGAAGGGGAGGACTGCATGGAATGTACTTGGGTTTTTTTGTGTACTGTCACAATTCAAAACACCTAGTAGGGTGCAAAATAACTTTGAAGAGTAGTTTAGGTGCTATGGCTGGACAAACACCAAGGAGAGAGTCATAGATCTGTCCCAGGCAAAAGTCTGTCCTGCAGGCAATATGATCTCTTCATACCATAATCTTAGGCTTTGGTCTGATGCTAAGTAGTGGGTGGCATAGGTGAGGGCAAATTTATCCTTGGAATTCAACCATTATTCACTGAGGTGAACAGCTCCAGTACAAGCAAATCTCACAGCAGACCAGGGGATCATGGAGAACAGGGTGAATTTCTAGAGGCAGGGGAAACCCAAGAGAGGTCCACTAGGAGCTGGCAGCTTGCACAAGAGAGGCTGACTCAGCATGGGCCGGAGCCAGGAGTGACAGTGGCTGCCCCCACTCTGTCATAGAGAGCCCCTGGGGAGCATGAGCATGAATCTGGAGACGTCCCACTTGACTGGAGGCTGCCAAATGTCACAGGCTTCTAGAAGTGCAATAAGGATGACCCTGGTAACTACAGGTCTGTCAGGTTCTGCTGGAGAGCCATGCCACAGAAAAGGTCAATGGCAAGTTGAATGTAAGTCCACAGTGTCACTCATATTAGTGACTTGTATCAGTGAGTGCTGGCAGCCAGGAGGCCAAACATATCCTGGGGCGCATCAGGCATGGCATCACCAGCCGGCCAAGGGAGATGATAGACCCACTCTGCTCTGCACTGGTGTGGCCTCACCTCCTGTCCTGTGTGCAGTTTTATGTGACACAGTATAAGAACGACATCAAACTATTAGAGTGTGTCCAGAGGTGTGTGACCAAGATGGTGAATGGCCTCAAGAGCAAGACTTAGGAGGAGCAACTCAAGTGACTTGTTTGTTCAGCTTAGAGAAGAGGAGAATGAGGGGAGACCTCATAGTGGTCTATAGCTTCCCTACAAGGTGAAGAGGAGGGGCAGGAACTTGTATCTTCTTTCTGGTGACCAGTAATAGGCCCCATGGGAGCATCACAAAGCTGTGTCAGAGGAGGTTTAGGTTAGATATTAGGAAAAGCTTCTTCACCCAGAGGGTGACTGGGCACTGAAACAGTTTCCCCACCACATCAAGCCTGCCAGAGTTCAAGAAGTGTTTGAAAAATGCTCTTAGGCACATGGTGTGATTCTTGGGATGTCCTGTGAAGGGCCAGGAGTTGGACTTGGTGATTCATGTGGGTCCCTTCCAACTCAGAATATTCTATGATTTTATGTTTCTATGAATAACAGATATATAACAGTTGTTATGTTACCTTCAGCTCTGAAATGTGGGAATTTTAATTTTTCTAGCATTTGTTAAAAATACTACTACTAAATACTAGAAAGGAAATCAGCCAAATTTAGCAGCTGAGAGTAAGCCCTCTTTGAAACATATCAGGCAAACATTTTGCAAGACTGATCATCTGCTCAATCTCCAGCACTACAGAAGCTGAAAAAGAGAGAGGAGAAACAGCCTTCACAGTAGGCAACATTTGTTTTCAGTGTTCACTTGCAGCCCAGCAGTACCTTGTATTGTTAAAATTTTACTCTGCTCTGAAGGAAGATCAGAGTAAGGCTTTTGCTTGAACAAAAAGGCTAACAAAAAGCCTTGCTTGCAAAAGCAAGGCTTTTACTGAACACACCACACATCTGACAGTAAAGTCATCAAGTTGTCAGGCAGCAAAAGCACCAACTCTCCAACATTCATCCCTTGCCCCTCCCTGGCCAACAAGTGTCATTGGAACAACATAGAAAATGAGCAGTAGGAAATCTGATTGAGAAGGTAAGTAATGAAGACACTCAGATCTTAGATCCAGATGGAGCAGCAGACTACCTTGACAAAGGAAGAGAGACTGAGCACATAGGACTTTTCATAGCTGAAGACTCAACCAGTGCACTGCCTCGTCTCTGCTCTCTGTCTCTTGCATGTCATAGGAGTTAGGCAGAGTGGCAACTCCCCTATGGATATGACTTTGTCAAGTCACTGGAACATGTTTTGAAGTTGTGGTTTCTACCCCCCAATGGAAAGAGGGCACTTTGAACATCCTGAGTCAAGGCTTTAGCCAAGTCTTCTGGGGGGAATCGCTTGGACAGTTCCTGTGGACCTGGCAAAAATAAAGAACGTGGAAAATCCCATTCACACCAGAAGCTGATACCCTCCCAATGTGACCTCACTCTTTCTAGTCATGGAGACAAGTTCTTATTTGCACCAATACTCAAAAAATTTCCTTGTGGCACTGGTTCCAATATTCAGAGTATTACACAAAAGGCCACCACCATCACCTGAAAAAGCAGGTGGCTGCCCATAGAAGAAGACTGCATGTGTCAGAGTTACAGCTGAGGGACATCATGATGTCTGCTGTACTCACACCAGAGAAGGAGACACCTCAGAGGAAAAGACGAAACCGTCTTTGAGATGGTCCCAAGCTCTTGTTGTTGGGAGAAAAGGAAAGATGTCAAAGCAAGCACACTGGATCTCCCTCTGCAAATATTCTGCAGAATCTGCCTCTTCCAACTTAATTTAAGATGACTGGATGCTTCCAGGATTGAAAATTTAATCAAAGCAATATTTCAGTTATCACCTGAAAACATTAAAATTTCTGCAGAACCGGTGTGAAAGGTTCCAATGCTCCCCGTCTACCATCTGCCATTCCCATAGTCCCTTGTCAGTTCCACGGGCACAGCTATTTCTGAGGCTTAGAACAGTTTCTGGGGCTCAGTTTAAAACAATTTGGTGAAATCATCCGGGATGTAACTTGCATGCTTTCTACAGAGAGTCTCTTATAACCTGGGTCATTTTACTGGTACAGTGTAGAGCACATCATACAATGGGAGACCCGGTGAACTGTGAGAACTAGAAGAGTATTGGAACTTTCTATACTGATCTAACTACTGCAGAGACTGTAACCTGGAGCAAGATGTGAGGTGAGATGGACTGAGTCTGGTCTACCCAAGACCTTCCTCTGATTCTCTTTTCCTCTCTCTTTTCAATGAGGTGTTTTCAATCACCATTATTTTGACATCCTCTGGCAGGAACAGAGTTCAAGAAGCACACTATCAAGTAAATCCCATTTACCATCCTCATTATCCTTGGTTTTCTCAAGGACTGGGAGAAGTAAAAGCTGAGACCTCTTCTCTGTACTATGGTGTTTACTGGGACAGCTCCTTATGCCTGTTCCCCAGGCACATACATAGGTAAATGTATGCAGAAACATAAACTACAGCTGTGGTGGTGCTTTCCCTCAGTGAGGCTGAGCTTTACTTTATGTTGTATAGACTCTTGACTCTGTACCCAGTCAGTGTTTGTGGCAAAGACAACCAAAAGAAGCAAAGAATTAGTTCTTGGAGGAGAACATCACAGCACTGCTGTCCATCATTCACTGAAGGGTATGACAGCTCAGAGCAGTAATTTCAACCCTGCACTAAAAGCAAAATCTACTGCAATTCACATTTTCTTACAAAATACTACACAATTGATTTTATATATGCATTCAGCAATACTTTACTGAACAGGAAAATAAAAGAGTGGAACAAGAATTTTTTGTCCCTGAAAAACACAAGTACAATATAAGAATGCTAGTAAGCATTTCCACTGTATGCTGGATCCCACTCACATGCACACACACCTGCATCAATATCGGAATGACCTACTTTCAGCATAGCTGGGTTAGTGTGGTGGTGACATAGTGCTCTTGGCTTCATCTTCCAGGCATCTGAAATTTATTTCCCAACCATTTCTTCTCCTCTTTATCCAAGAGGAGATATATAGATATATATATATAGATATATATAGATATATGCATATGCATGCCTTTCCTGGAGCCATAACTATATGAATGTACCAGGATAAGTGTTTAGAAAGAGTCAAGACCACATGAAAGGATCCACTGCATATCCTCCCTGTGGCACTGGGCCAAGACCACCATCTCTCAGTGGGAAAGACAACCAGAAGGTCAGGAAAAGAACCACAAAACCAAACCAAAACATGTCAAAAGGGGAAAACTATCCAAGAAAATACTGGACCATGAAAAGAAAACCAACCTCAAGAAGAGGTCTTTTCCTCTTACCACTCCAAGCACTAGCCCCCAGAGGCTCAGTGTTTCCCTCACTGTAACACAAACCAGGCCTTCGTGCTGGGAGCCCATGCAGCTGCTGCTCACAGAGAAGCTGGTGACTCAGTGATGTGCACAAATGCTTATGCCCTGATTGTTTTGGGACAAATCAGGTACAAAATGTGAACAAAAGCAAACAGTTATCTGGCCACAGAAATGATGTTCACAGGAGGGCCTTGGGAGCTGTACTGGGAAATGTGGGATACATACAGCACAGTCAAGGTCCTGCAACACCAGAGTAATGCATATGGTTACACCACATGTGCCCCAAATAGTAGGATCAGTATACTCCCTGCCCCACGTGCTGGTTCACTTACACAATCACAAGGAAAGCCATTTCAGGAGACAGGATTCAAGACACAAGTTTGGAGCTCTGGGTCAGGGGCTAAATTTGGCTAAATCAGTAGCAATGCAAGCCTGCTGGACAGGTGGAAAGAAAGAAGACCCAAACAATGTTTGCCCAGAACCTCACACAGCTGTCTCTAACTGCAATGTTTACCCAAAACAATGTCAGAGATATCTCCAGCTCCATCTGCAAGTAGCAAGGATGATACTGTACAGGGGAAGACTAAGGAGAGCTCCACTGGTCCAGTGGGAATAACAGAGCTTCCTCCAAAATGCACTAAAATTGTCTTTCCTTTTATTCTCCAGTCATAACTGGGATTTTCAAGACAACATTTACAAGACAGTTCTTTTCCAAAGAACACTTCCTTAAAAATAAGCAAAAACAGTAAAGCATAAAAGTCTTTAAAAAAATAAACTTGCTGACAGGAATAGTTAAAAGATTGTTTCACTTCTAATTCCATGAGATACTCATGGTCATGTGGGCAGTCATTACTTCAGTGATGCAATGGTGTAATCTCCATGCTAGCATCTTTGCTCCCTTTGGTGTAGTAAAACCTTAACTGGCAGATCACCGGGACCTGCTGATACAGTTCATGTGTGTCCTTACCTTGCAAATATACCAAGTCACTTCCTGAAGCTGAGGTTTAGGTTTTTGTTGGCAAAAAAGAGGAAAGACAAGAAGAGCGGACGAGAAGATTTTGGTGATAGTTCTCTTGAGATCCTCAGAGTTTGCAATGACTTCCCCTCAGTCCCAATGGTGGGCAGAGGGAAGATGCCAGAGAAGCCAGAACTGGGCTGCAGTCACTGAATCCAAACCAATGTTTGTCTGAACAACACAAGGCAATGAAGACCATCGCATCATTTGAGGAACAATTGTGGAATGTGTATTATATTTTACACCCACAGAGTCTTTTTGTAGTCAAATTTGCCCCAAAGATCTATGTCTATACAGGGCCATGTCTTTTTTAACCCTGTAATCTCCCCTGGGGAGAACTGGATTAGAAAGACACTCAACTGTAAGTGTGTGGCTTTCTTGGGACAACCATTGTGCAAGGGCTAATATCCCTAGAAGAAACTGGTTAACACTTATTTTGTGGAATTAGACTTTACAGGTACCATGAGCTGTCAAAGGGCAGAGCTCTCAGCTCGGTTTTTGTAATTCTCTCCACTGGAAAGAGACTCTTTAGTTTTTTTCCCCCGAAGGAGATCAGCAGGCTGCGCTTCCACTGACGGAGCAGGAGATGCTGTTTCTCGCCGTGCCACCTTCCGGCCAAGGCAGCCAGAGGGACAGTGGGAGCTCAGAGGCGCAGCACTGCGGGAGCTGCGCGGGGCGGGAACGGAGGCGGGCGCGGGGCAGCGGCACGGCCCGGGCACTCCCCGCCGCGGCGGGCGGAGCGGGAGCGGCGGGGCG
>VZTX01006333.1:0-58363 GCA_013400915.1 Pardalotus punctatus | reverse complement strand
TCGTTCTGCGGATGTGTGGTGGTTGGGTGTGGGGGGGTGGGGGGGGGGGGGTGAGCTGTGGGAGGGTTGTGGAGAGAAAAGCGGGTACCGGGCTGTCCCTCGCCGTCCCTCCAGCCCATCTCAGGAGGCCAGGATGCGCAAAAGTGCCTGCAAATGTCTTTCCCCTTCCATGAAAAGCGATCACACGGCTTCGGCCCCGCTTCCGATGTGCGCAAACCGGAACAAAGACACCAGGGATTAGGAGCCTCTTCCTCCTCGTCCTCCCCCTCACTTAACTCCCCGGTCCAATGTAGATTACAAAGCCTAGGTCACCGGGAAGGAGCTAATGCCTTCCCCGTCAGTGCTGGGGCCGCCCCGGCTCCCCGCGGCCGGCCCTGGCCTGGGGGACACGGCTGCACGGTGGTACCGGCGCTCCCGGCTGGGAGCCGGGCCGTGCCGGCCCCTACCGTTACCGGCGCCCGGGGAGCCACGGCTCCGGAGGTTCTGGATGCCCTGAATCCTCTCCGCAGGCTCCCTCTCCGCCCCGACCTGGACACAGGGTACACGGCGCTCACGTCAGCTGCAAGTCCCAGCAGTTTCTTAGCAGGAAAAGATAAGTAACATCTGAAGAAGAGCAGGAGTGTTTCCAAAGACAATTTGGGACACATTCTTTCCTGTCATAGGCTTTAAAAATATCGTGGCTTGCCTTCCCTTAAATAAGTAATAAAAACATTTTATTCCTACCCTAGAAGGATCATGTCAATCCAAAAGAGCGAGTACACGGATTCTTTCAGATATATGGATAGATTCAATGTTGCTGATGCTATCTCTTGTTAAACAATTCTCATAGAATTAATCTTTTCTTAAGAGAGATTTGGAAGAATAATTCTTATTCTTAAAGTAGTTCGTATAAACTTTCTTATTAACTCCTATTAAAGGCGAGTTTCTGCCTTTCTTAATGAGATACAAAACCCATGTCCAAGGCAAGTCTATGTCCAGTAAGAGTAGTAGTAGGGTCAGTCTCTTGCTTGGACTCTTTTCTGGCAGCTGCCTGTCTGCGGGATGGAATCACTTTGGCTGACTAATGACTGACAGTGGCTCATTATGAGGAAATGCAAATCATTTTCTTTAAATGGGCCTGCTTGCAATCAAAAAGAAAACATAATGTTCCTCTTCACACATGTAGATAGGCTGAGTTAAAGGAATTTTGGGGAAAGAGGATATGAGGAACCTTCAAGAATGGTTTAGAAATCATAGGATTTCCTATGTCCAAAGAACCGAGCCTTTTAAAAAAAACAAAAAACCAACAAAAAAAAAAAAAAAACCAAAAAAAACCCAAAACCAAAAAAAAAAAACAAAAAAAACCCTAAAACCAAAACAAACAAAAAAACCACCAAAAAACCAAAAAGCAAACCCCAAAAACAAACAAACAAACAAACAATCAAACAAACAAAAACCCCTAAATTTTGCCTCTTTTTTTGTGTCTCCTTCGTTGTGAAAGCATAACAGAACAAAAATCCCAGCATAAAACAGATCATCTGGGTTTCCAGTAGCTTGCAAGGTTCTCACTGCTGAGTACAGCTGGTTGTGAAAGGTGCCTAATGTCACTGGTGGCGTTGCAACCCTACAGCTGTATGCACACACTCCTTCACCCCCCTTCACAGAGACACAGGTTTGGGTTCTGTTACAGTTTGCAACACCGTGCCCAGCTCTGGTCCGTGGTCCTTAGGTCCCGTCTTAACCTCAGAGTAATTTTTAACGCAGTCAGCATGCCAGCTCTTCATGCTCCTTCCAGGCTTTCTGTAAAGGCCAAAAATGCCGCAGGCAGGAAAAGCTGAGCTCGTTTTGCCGGTGGTAGTGCCTGCCCTTCCCCCAGCCCTTAGATGTGGGCAATTCAAGTTTATCTCCCACCAACTCCACCATAGAATTCTGTTATCTGGAAAAAGCCCCAGAGGCACAAATCCTTAAAGGCATTGAAGTGCCTAACTCCCATCAGAATGAGGGATGTAGTTGTCTAAATACCGCTGATAATCTACAAAGTTGCTCACGATTTGTTTAACAGAGATCACGTAAGTACCCATAGTCCGACACAGGCAAAGAGCTAAACTTTCCTTTATTATTGCTGCTGCTGTTGCTACTGCTGTTATTCAACATCTGTGTACTCACAAGTCCAAGTCGGGAGTTAGGAGTCCACTGGGAGAAGGACCGCAAGGAGAAAAGTCTCTGCTTATGAGATTTCACAGCCAAGAAACAGCTGAAGAAACAGAAAGTGCATTTGACACAGAAGTGGGAACAACAGGGAGATTGTCAGGAGCACAAGAACACTTTACTACACCAGTCACCTTCTGCTTCCAAGGGGTTTTCAGGCTTGACCAAAGAAGTAAATTTGTAATGTTAAAAGAAAGTATGTCTGTCCTGCCCCTCTGGTGATGGCTGGTCACTGAGTATCAGAAAATGCCTAGGGTAACATTTGTCACCGAGCCATGGAAAAACAAGTTAACCTGGCTGCTTGGGCCTCTGTTGGGAACGGGTTGGAAATGGGAGGGATCCCTTCCTTGCACCCACCCATGTCTGTGTGTTGTAGGATCTCCCCATGGCAAAACACAAAGCGTGTTTGTGAATTCAGATCCTTGGGAAGTGGCTAGTCATCCACTTTACACTGGACTCAGCCAGCAATGAAGTTATGATGTCTATCATTTTTGAGAGATGGATGAGGCTTATTAAGAGAGGAAATAGGCAAAGCCCTAAGGGATAGGATATACCAAATGAACACCTAAAAATAAACACTTTGTATTTCCTGTTCCATGAAAGCTATTGTTGAAGTTGCCACAGAAATATTTCATAATTGTGAAACAAAAAACCACCCAAATGGTAATCTCCCCTCCACCTGTAATTTCTCAGAACAGTGCAAGCTTTTAAAAAATTTCAGAGTGTTTGAAATAATCAGTGCATCCAGATGGGGGCAAATCCATAACTATTCATTATTAATATAACTAAAAAAACAAAACCAAACAACCAGCAAACCACTGTTAGTAACACATCTAATTCAAACACTTTAAAATCTGATTCAGCTGAAGGTGTCAGTTTGACTGCTTTGTGAAGGATAAATGTAAGGTAATTCATGTAAGAATGAAATGGTGTGTCCAGTTTCACACAGCATGAGTGACTGGGCCAGAAAATGTGTTCTCTTGGTGAAGTCATCAAAACCAGACCCTCTGCAGACAAACACTGTTCAAATCCTTTCACTGTGTAACAGGCTGCAGTGTTAAAAAAACACTACATGTGACCAGAGAAACTAATGAAACCTTTTTTCCTATGTAGCGTGAGGTTCCTGTGTTTGAGAAAATGTGGGCTCTGCTTGATACCTTGCCCATGGCATTTAAATGCCCGAGTGAGCTCAGGGACATGCTGGTGGCTAATATGACCATGAATTCACACTAAAGACTTCCACCTATTGCTTCTTATATGGGCTCTCTCTACCTAGCCCTTATTTTCACAAAAACTTTAGGAATATAATTATCTTTAAAGCCTTTGTATCAGCTTTAATTCAAAGAGATTCCAAAGGAATAAGGAAACTTTTGTTGAGGTAGGAACCATGTAGGTATTCATGTTGCTCATGCAACCCTCATTTCTTTAAAAAAGAATGCTAATTGCTTAGACAGTTTGCTGCCAGAGAACCTTATTCCCCTACTTCAGAGAATTTCTTTCGATTTCCAGCCTAAATTAATTCCTGCTGAGATTACGTTTTCCTGGTTTCATGATGACTTCTTATTTCAAGCTTAAATATTATTTACAGGTATTTATTCCTTGATAAATACTTATGTCATATGCAGAATCAACTTTGATTTTACTATAAGTGCCTCTTCTCACAGAACAGAAATGCCTCCATAGACATTCTTTACACCTATCCCAGTTTTACCTCAATTTTGTTGAACATGCAAAACCAGCATGCATTTTCATGGCAGTTTCACCCTGATGGGTCATGACAATTCTGAGATTCTGAATACATCTTCTTTTTTTTTTCCCCCTGTGTCATTGCCAATGTATGATTGCCAAACTTATAGCAGATATTTCTGAGAAATTTGCTCAGAACATGTCAATGAATTTTCAGCTTCCTGGATTCATGAAGTTGTGATTGACTCACAGGTTGACTCACAGATTTTTGTAGGTTATTTTAAGCATTATGTACAAAAATAGTAAATTTTGAAAGTTGATTTTATTGGGGATTTTCTGCTCTCTCATACATATATACAGATAAGTTTGCAATGTGATACTTGCAACTTGAGGGAATGAAAACTAGATCTGGCCAAGCAAAGTGATAAGCAGAAAATAATATTGCAACATAAAACAAAATAAAAGATACTGTTGTTTCAGGAGTTAAACCTCTAAAAATGAAACTGAAATAGTTTTTTAACCACCAAAGTTACTTACTTTTTCAAAAGACAATAGCAAAACAGAAACAAAAAACAAGGTGCTTGCAAAAATCCAGTCTATTCAAAAACAAATAGGAGGATCTGAAAGGGAATGCTTTGGTATGTGCTTCACAGGAAATGTACCTGTTTGCATTTCTGTCTCTCCTCTAAGGTAAGGATCCTGAAGCTATTCCAAAAAAAGCAACAGATGAGTATTTGCAACATTTTGAAAATTAGAAACATACTCATTTCTGAACCAGTCTGCTTCTCAGTGACCACATGTACTTAGGGCATGAAAAGTCTTTGCCAGCCCTGTCTGACCAGGACACAGGGCTTCTTGAAGACCCATCATGTGAAATATTTCTTCCTTCAGCCCTGCTGAGGAGATGAATCTCCAGACACTTCTTCATGTTCTTTAAGCAACCCTACCATTTTAGCCCTCACAGGGGGCTTGATCTTATTGTGAAATATAGGTGTCTAATCCTACCTGCAATAACCTGTGGCATGTGAGCTGTCCCTCCAGAAATCAATAGGTCCAGCAAGTCCAGGCCTCAGGAGCAATGGCCAGAATCCAGAAGCGATTCCCTGGGGTATGTACAATGACCAGATGTCAATGTTTGGACAACTGAGCTGTCCCTTAGGCTTCCTTCTTAGCATGTCTCAGATATTTCTATCTTCTTTTGTAGCTAAGGCATTGATGAATGCCTTTGAAATGTGTTGTGATTTAATACCACTTAATACCTGGTATTTTCCAAGGAATTTACTTGCAAAGGCCTAGATTTAGACTAGGTCCTTGTAGTTGATGTTTTCTACTGTCTGCACACCTTTGACAGCCTGGAGTGAGCCAACAGAAACCACAAGCCACATGGACCAAAGTGGGCACCCAACAACAACTGCACCAAAGCATCAGACAGACCTTAACTCATCCTAGTAGTATTGTTAACTTTTGAACTGGAAATACTGAGGAGATGAATGGGCTGAGTTGACTGAATAAAGCCAGCCTGGATCTGGAAACAGTATAGTCACATTTTGTTGATGTTTCTGAGCTAAAACACCCTACTGCAAAGTGCTCCACGGACTTGGCCTGGTTTCCACAAGGAGGATCTACCTTCCAGACGCTTTTGTCTTGTGGAGACATAATCTTTTTTTTCTTACGATGTTCTCCTAAGCAAAGATGGAATAACAGTTAAGTTGGAAGGCCTTTAGGCTGCCTGTTTCAGCAACCAAGTCTTGTTGAAGAGGGTGAATGCAGCTGCTTCATCGTCAACTAGAAACATACTTCCCAGAAGGCAAGAAAACTGAAATACTTCCTGAAACTTTTTCCTTTCTGAGAGAATAAGTTTAAAAACTCTGGTACTGGTTCTCCCATCTTTCTTTTTGGTGCTGAAAACTGTCTTCTGTCAGTTTATTATGCTGCATTGCCAGCACAAATCATGATTCCAGAAGTATCCATTCTGAACCCACCTATGCTTTTCCACAGTGAAGTCAGCAACAATCCAAACCAGAAGTAGTAAGTAACTGCTATTGATTTCTACTCCTGCTGAAATCTAAATTAAACACAACTTCTACTTCCTTACATAAAACTTTGATGATAAAAACTTGTTATAAGGCCTTATCATAATGCTTGAGTTATTTGCAAATTTATTGGGGTGGTGGTTGCCTAAATGATGTCTTTAAACCTATAAACTGGATGAGGAACATCTGATGCTGCTCTTTTCCCCCTCTCCATTTAGTATTCTGTTTCAGGGCTTCTCAGTATTTTCTAATGCAGAGAATGCCCAAACTTTTAGGCAAAAAAGACAATCACTAGTGGGGTTGTAACAGAGCTTTTCACTTAATTCAGTGAAAAGCTGGCTAAACTGCTTTCATGTTTGTTTTTCCCTGTATCATTTGACTTGCCTGCTTGAGTGGAGAATGCGTGAGTCCTTCTGGCTCAGACACGGAAATTAAAATTACTCTGTGGTTTATTGTTTCCAGGATCAAAATTAACCCATCAGTAGCTTGAGGAATTGTGGATGAAGAACTGATAATCCTTTTAGAAATTGAATCTGTTCTTCCCTTATTTGTCAGCTGTTTCTTTATTCTGCTTTGGGTAGCACTGTGGTAGGTTTGTCTGCCTCTGAAAAGTGTGTAGCACACAGTCAGATGCCACAGTTACTTTGGTCACATTTCTTTGTCATTGTGTTTACAACTTCCTTTTATTTCAGAGAACAGAGATTTAATGATGTTTCCTCACCACAACCATCAGAACATTTAAGTGTTTCCCCATAAATTAATCGTCACCTGCACCTTTCTATTTTTTTCTTTTTTTTTGGCATCTTTCACTTCTATTGTGCTGTGAAACGTGACAGTGTAGAGTACACTGTTTCATTTTCAGTTGGCACTCTTTGAGAGTGTTTTGTCTGTAGTTTCATTCTGTTGGGTTTTATTTTTAACCATTTCCAAGCTCTTGTTGTGTTTGGTGTGAATTTGCAAGTCAGAAGGCTACTGATCTGAAAGTCCACTTCATTTTTCTTTCCTTCACAAGTGATCACTTTCTTCTTTGGTGACATTTTCCACTTATTTCTTCTCTCTTGTTGTTTGTGGTTTGTTTTTTTATCTAACAGAGACTTTTAACTTTATCTAGAAGCAGTAGTGCTTCCTTTGATTTTTTTCTCCTTTCATGTTTTCCTTATATATCTAGATTTAAGTTATACTTGCTGGGAAATCAATAATGCTTATTGAAGCAGCTGAAAAGGACCTGACATCTTCCTATCTTTTTTAAAGAAATAGAAGAACAAGAAAATTGAAATATAATTGCATAATAAGAAAAAAGTCTGTCATGGAACCAAAAATAGAGTCCTTGCCATCTGGGTTAAGTATCATAACCATAAATTTATCTTTTTTTTTCAATCTCTCTTTCTGATTGCTGCAATTACAGAAGAAAAATGTACAGGTCATAAATCACTTCACTCTTTTAAATGCTAATGTTTTAAATATTTAAGCCTTTAAAATTGTTTTTAACAGCTTTATAGAGTAGTTTCTCAAAGCTATCACACAGATATTTTCCCAGAACATACCAATACCTCATTTTGTGCTTTTCCACTATGTGTTTCCAGCTACTAATTAAAAAAAGAAAACATGAAGTGTGTTGACAGACAGCACTGGGTCTGGGCACAATGACATAAAAACAATACTAACATGATTGATATAGAAATGGAAGTAGTCATTAACTAATCACAGGGAAAGAAAAATAACACTAGCACCAGAATCAAAGGATATGACAGGAGTTAATGGTGTAGAAGCAGGAAAGATTTAAAAAATAGTCCCACAAAAATAACTGAATTGGTGATTTTATGATTAATAGCAGGCAGACAAACTAATCCTTTGCCAATATATTTTTCTAAGAAAAAAGATGGAGAATACCTTAAAATCTTTTTCTTTTGCTCAGACTACTGGAAGTTGCTGGAAACAACTAAGAAAGAATTTAATTTAAATCATTGCAGTTAGCAACACATTCCCACAGCACCATAAACAGGTCTTGTAGAACAAGTTACTAACATAGAACATGAGAAAATTTAGAAAAAATATTAAAATTTATGCAATTGTGCTTTATTTTAATACCTACTTACCTCCAATCCTTTATCTTTTTTTTTCTTTTTTTCAAACTATATTTTCAACTACTATTTTTTTATTTTTAGAAAAAATGCTCAAGAACAAAAGCTACATACCCCTTTCCAGCCAAGAAAGACTGGAGTCATTCACAGACCCGTGTTGCTGCTGAATCACCCCCCCTAACTTAGCCTGACTTTCTTTTTCAACAGGGTTCTATTCAGCCAGCCAGAATTAAAGCCATTATTTAAAGACAAACCACAACTTATAACTAAAACAAGGTTATGGCAAGTCCAGACTTCAGTAAGTACAAAAATTGATAAAAAAATTATCTCACTCTCACTATTGCAATGACTTAAAGGCTGACTAAAGCAATGGATTGTTAAACTAGAGGATCATAAAGTAATGGTGTATATTCCTCTGGGTCCATGGATGTTTGTGGTAGAGCCGGAAGAATCTTCGCAGAGCACAAGAAGCGGCCATATAAAGAACAAAACAATCATATCATAATGGGCTTCTGTATCCTTGAAGGATCTTGTCAAAAACCAAGCTGTTTTATGCCAAAATGCTCATTCAGGAAAGAAACGTGCCTATCACAGCCAGAATTTCCACCACTGACAGAGTGGCATTTGACATCCTAACTAAAAATGCCCACAAAAATTTACTAATTGGATCTGGTTTTCAGAAAGCAGCAGGGGCTGAAATTCAAGACTTTTGGAGATCGGCATGTAAGCTGCCCACAAAATTAGGCAACAAAATAATCTCTGACAATTGGTAAATGTAGTAGTTACTTCATCATTTCTTGAGTAGGAGTGACAGGGGAGACAGAGATGACAGTAATATCGGGAGATAGGACTGTAAACCACAGAGATGCTGGTGATAGCACAGACACCGTTACACTAAGGAGGAAGAAACTTGAAGAGAAGTATAAAGATTCCCTCCCAGCCCACACAGTAACAGTGGAATTGCCCTACCATTCCTTCCACAGAAAGCAGTAATTGCTTGATCTCAGACTTTCAGACCATTAACAAAATAAATAAAAACAAAATAATCCACAAGAATGAAAGTGGAGTGTACAAGTCTATCAAGGGAGCTTAGAGGTTTTTTTTCCCCCTGATCAACTGTCAGATACACCATATGTACCCTCATCACACTCAGCCACCGATCTCACAGTCTCCAGCCCTGTCCAATATCACTATGAGATACTATCCAGCCCACTGAGTGCAGAAGTTCCTTGCACCAAGCTCCATCTGCAGCTAGCCCTCAGGACGGGCAAAACATGATCTTCTCTCTTGTAACATGGTGCAAGAGAACGATGCTTCTTTAACCCTCCTGAAACTCTTATTTCATTTTTTTTTTCTCCATCCTGTACTGCTGATCTGAAGGCAGACCAAACACATTCCCATTAGATGCAAACAGTATTTTTGCTAGAGGAAATTTGGAAAAGTATTCTTTAAAAGTTATAGTACCTCCTGCTGACCATTTCTGTGATTATATTGATTTTATTTTTTACTATTCGGTATGATTTCATTCCCTATTCCCTTTCACTCTAGATAATGTAACTTACTGCTCAAGATCTATCTGCCTATGATGATTTCATCTTTCTGTATGCTCTGTAGTACATGTAAAATTGTGCGGCATTTCTGTGAACACTTTGGTAAAACTTTAGCAAGTTTATCTTTATATTCTTTCTCCCATTGAAAATCATCCTTTCAAAGACTTCCAGAGCATCAGTGCAATACATAGGTAGTCATATACAATTATTTGGAAAGCAAATTTACCATAAAAATGTTGGTGTTTTTTCTGAAAAGAAAGCAGAGGCACATCTTAGTAGCCCAAATAAGGGATTAATATGGAATATATATTACTCTTTCTGCTTGTGCACTCTTCAAGTCTTCCGACAAAGACTTCCAAGCATGACACAGGATAAAAAGTTCATACTGAGGTTCTTGTCTTAGCATCAGTACACATTTCCTTCATTCTAAAGGTGCTAAGAATTGGCATTGTTAAGTGAAGTTAATGGAAGGTACAAACATTCCTCCTTTGGAACAACAGGACAGAGTTACCCATTGGTTTGTCTGGTTTCAGATATCTGTGGTTGAAGCAATTTTACAGAGTATATCTTCTGGGGTCAGAATGAAAAGAAGGTAAGCCAAAAGGAAGTTGGAACTGAAGTAAGAGGTAGGATATAGCCTCAGAATAAAAGGGATCAGGGCAGCATATTTTTAGATGCTTGGGAATGGAGCCCAAAAAGAACAAAACTGTGCAATCAAGGACACAGCTTCCCCTTCCAATCACACACACACTCTCTATATTGTATCTAATCACTCACAGTTATGGAGTCATTTCCTTAGGAATTCTAAGGGAATCACATTTGGATTCCAAAATGTGTAAGCAATGCATTAATTTGATACTATAGAAACCTGCATCCGAAGTCCTTGACCAAAACATTCAGCACTATGAGTACAGTGTCATTCTTTCAGTCCCTTCAGAGTTTTCCACCTGGTATGTTTTTCAAGGATGCATATTAGCTTAGAAAATAAGGAGAATATATTTTAAATTAGCCCTAAACTGAAAATAAATCTTTGCATGACTTCATTGTCATATTAAGGAATATCTTTCAAGACAAATAAAGGGAATCTTGACTAATTTTATTGTTTCTGCGAAAAGGCCTGTAGAAGGAAGAGTGGGTGGCTGAATAAGATCCCACAAAGCGTTCAGCAAGCGAAACAGAAACTCAGTGTGTTATCACTGGACTCATTGAGAAGCACATCTGCTGACACAGAACATAGAAAATATCTGAAATATACAGTATAATGACAAGTAAGCCCCTACAGAAACAGCAGAATATAAAAGGATTTAATATCATTACATGTAAAGGGGAAAATCAGGTAACACCCACATAATCTGGTGCTAATGCTGTCATTAGGAAAGACAGAAACAAAAAAAGATAAAGCTATTTAAAAGAAACCCCATGTGGACTGAAACATAACAAAGAGACATTTTTGCATTTTGTATTAGTGTTAATATCTGAAACTCCACCATGTTTGAAAGTCAGTATAGTTTTGAATGGCTGCCCTCTGCATGACTGATAATCCGACTGGACATATGTTACAACAATACAGGCACTGCAGTAATATATATATGGAGAAGTAATGATTGTTATTTCACTTTTAAAAGTCACTATGCCCTAGGGCACAATTAACAGGCAATAAATTCTTACATGCTACTGAAGCTCAGAGATTAGTGTTTGCCAGTCAAAGCTTGAAAACACATTTACACCTAATAAAAAGGGGACTAATTAGCTGTTTAAATAATAGGAAATGTCAGTCAGAGGCCACAAAAGGCTATGAACAATAACTAAACCCACCCCCAAAAAACTGACACGTGTGTTTACAGGCAAATATTAAGCATTTAAAAAGCCTTAAATGTTTGCCAAGTCATCCAAAAGAGAATGAACTTAATTTAAACAGTGAAAGCAACAGTTAGTGCTAGAAACCCACTGGAGTAGGGCATGTGTCGCTCCAGTCTGTGCACATTGTGCAATCTGTGCTCTTCTTCACAGACTGATTTGGGAAAATCTTGTACATAGTGGACGGGAATTCAGTGAGAGCTCATTAGAATGTGTTTTGGCTTTGTCTGGCTGTGGGATTGCAGGTCAATCAAAGAGTATATCTCAATTCCAGGCCAGGAAGCTCTATTTGGTAGTGGCCAAGGATGAAAATCTGGATCCTAGCTACTGCTATTGTTGTATTTGTCCATCCAGATATCTGATCAGTTTTTTAAGAACACTATAAATTTTTTTTTGTTAGCTTTAACATCTTCTAGTGTTCTCTTTTCTCCTATATTTCCCTAGCTTCAAATATCAGAGAGGTCGAAGCAATCATTACCCAGCAACTATATAAAGAGACTAATAGAATAATTTCTGATTGATTTCATGGTTTCATCTCCTGCACAGTGTTTATAATCTGATAAAATGAAGTTGTATCACTCAAAATTGAACCTACACCATGAAGACATGCTTTTTTTGCTGGTGTGAATCCCCAAATGCAAAATAGGTACACAAAAAATTGATTTTTGTCTGAGATACTTGAGTTTTCCAAATTCCACTGAACACATATCTTACCCAAAGCATCCAGCACCTTTCAGAAAAAATAGTGAAAAAATTGTGGCTCAGTGGAGGCACTTGGAAGGCATACCTTAAAATAATATGTTGCATTAAGCCATGACAAACTAATGAATAAATCATCAAATGCAGTTTTGAAACTAAAAAGGTTTTTGAATGAAAGTTCAAAGGCAGTTAGTGTTCACTGAATTGATGGATCTTTCCCATTCTGATTTTCTTCTTGTTTATGGCAGGAGTCAGCCCTCAGGCAAAGAACAGAAATGATCTCCCATGGTTATAAATAAATGCAGGACCTGCTTAGTGCTTGTGATTTGTACCCATTCTTCCATGTTGCTTGCTCTGCATCAGTATTCTTGTGATGCACTGAACGATAGCCATGTGCTGCATCAGTAAGAGCACAGCCAGCTGACTGAGCAGAGTGGTTTTCCCCTCTGTTCAGTATTTATGAGATAAATCTGATCTGTTGTGTCCAGTATGGGGATCTTCAGTACAAGAGGGACAAACCAGAGCAAGACCAGTAGAAAGGCTACCAAAATACTTAAGGGGATGAGTACATGATGTACAAAGTGAGAGAGAGAGAACTGGGTTTATTCAGCTTGGAGAACAGAAGACAAAGAGGGATCTGATTCCTGTCTACAAGTAATTAATGGGTGATTATAGAAAACAGATTCTTCTCAGAGAGGCAAGTTGCAGCTGGAGAGTTGTTATTAGATATAAGGAAAAAATCTTCCTAATGAGGTGCCCAGGCGGGAGAAGAGGCTGCTGCAGAATCCTCATCCTCAAAGGTAGTCAAGGCCTTGAGTTACACAGTGTAATTTCAAAGCTGACTCCATTTGGAGTGGGGGAGTTGGTTTAGGTCAGATGAGATGCTAAGACCACTTCAACTTAAATTATTATATGATTATATGATTACAGGATCATGAGAGGAACACAATGTAGGAAGACACATGCTGAAATCCATTTCTGTTTCAGTAGCATTTAAGTATGCATTTGAATTCTTGCTGAAGCGGTATCAAGACAGAAATATAGCTGCAGGATGTAGAGAGATACAGGTTCCTATATACAGGTTCCACATAGGCTGAAAATGGGAAGGATGTTCTGTCTAGCCTGCCAGATTGGAACCAAGGAGACAATTTATCATTTCCAACATATTTATAGGCCCTTTTGTGATTTGGGGCAAATATCTTAATCTCCTTATAAGTCAGCTGCTGATTTATTAAGTAAAAGGATAAATCCATTAATACTTAAATATTTCTGAATCCTTCAATAATACTTAAAGAAAATTCACACGTGGATTCCAACAGAGCAAAGGAGAGAATGCACCTCTTTAAGTTCTGAATCACTTGTCTTACTGTGAGAGAAGCTGTGCCATAAGAGTGTCATGGACAACAAATGTAGGAGGTTTGCTCCAGGAATATATCATGTAGACATCTGGATTTGGTTATTAGAGTCTCACCCAGGAAGATATGATGCAAAACTTCTTCCTCAAGCCTTCTAATGTACCATTAATCAGAACAGAATAAAAAGTAGGATAGATCTTTCTTTTCCTCAGGGTTTTAAAATTAGACTTGGTGATGGGTTTTTTTGGTACTGTTGCCAATAACAATCATACAGTTGTCCCAATGATTTCCAAGAAATAAACTTCCAGATGAAAAACAAATGGTTCCAATTAAACTTGAGTTAAATATGAGTGATTCTTGGGAGAAAATATCTTTGGAACTGTCCTAAGACAAGTACATTGACTGCTTACAAACACAGAGGTCTTTGCAAGTTCTTTAAACAGCAGAAATCTCTTTGCACTGAACTCTTTGAATGCCACAATCACCACAAAAATGAGATGTGACTTTTTCCATATAACACTTAGTAGACACTATGCCTTGTGTTTCCAAGCGGTCGTCTGTCTGCCTGCATTTTCCACAAATCCCCATGTGATTATTCCCCAGGTGAGGCACTAGGTGAAGCAATATATAAGAGAAGCAAAAGTGAAACCCCACCTACAAGCTTGAGGTCAATAAAAGAAAAATCCACCTTGGAGTGAAACTCTTCTCCCAACTACATTGATAGAAATATAAGGAGTTGTCTCAAAAGCAAACTAATTTACCAACTTATCTGCTGCCAAGATTAGTTTCCTAACCATGTTTCTAGAATGTCCCATCTCAGCTCCCTCTACTGATACCTTCCACTTCGACATTCTTCCTAGAATTACAGTTAGCCTGACTTAGTTTAGTTATCTAAAGGTGATTACAGAATTATTAGGCTTGAAAGGACCTTTAAGATCATTGAATCCAAATGTTAACCCAGCACTGCCAACTGCACCACTGTATCATGTCCCCAAGTGCCACATCAACATATTTTCTTAATACATCCAGGGATGGTGGCTGAACCACTTCCCTGGCACAGCCTCTTCCAGTACTTGACAACCCTTTCAGTGAGGAAATTTTTCTGAATATTCAATCTAAACCTCCCCTGGCCAACTTGAGGCCATTTCCTCTTGTCCTGTCACTTGTTACCTGGGAGAAGAAACTGACACCCTCCTGGCTACAGCTTCCCTTCAGGCAGTTGTAGAGAGTGGTAAGGTCTCCCCTGCGCCTCCTTTTTTCCAGGCTAAACACCCCCAGCTCTCTCAGCACCTCCTCATAAGACTTGTGCTCCACACCCTCCATGAGCTCCGTTGCCCTTCTCTGGACACTCCAGCACCTCAATGTCCTTCTTGTTGTGAGGGGCCCAGAACTGGACACAGGATTCGAGGTGTGGCCTCACCAGTGCCAAGGACAGGGGACCATCACTGCCCTGGTCCTGCTGGCCACACCATTGCTGATCCATGCTGGGATGCCACTGGCCTTCTTGGCCACCTGGGCACAGCTGGATCATGTTCAGCTGCTGTCAACCAGCACTCCCAGTCCTTTTCAACTGGGCATCTTTCCAGCCACTCTGCCCCTAGTCGGTAGCACTGCATGTGGTCATTGTGACCCAAGTGGAGGACCAAGTGCTTTGTCTTGTTGAACCTCATACAGTTTGCCTTGGCTCACCAATCCAGCCTGTCCAGATCTCTCTGTAGAGCCTTGCTACTCATGATGTAAGTATCTTCTACCACAGACTTACAGTCTTATAAGCATGTGTCTGTATTCCCAAGGGCATTTTAAATCCACATCACTCAACTATGACACAAAAAATTAAAGGTTGTAGGGCTGGTCTACAAGCTCCATTTCTTGACTTTTCTTAGGCTTGGACTATAAACATCTTACTATAAAAATGATGTTTTCACTCTCTCTGTGTACATTACCTAGTAGACCGTGACCCTTGTCTTATATTGTGATGTCTGCATATTTTATGCTAATAACAATAACAATAACAATAACTACTATTGATAAGCAAAATATTTTTCTTTTTTTATATAACAGAAAACCTGCATGGGAAGAAAATTACTCCTAGTTTAAGCAACCAGCAAAATATATGTATTCACAGATAAGTAAAATCCAGGACTCCAAATGATCACAATCCACTGTCATTGCTGGCAAACCTTAATGACCAGATGTGATTCAAAATGTTTAAACCCCATACTCATTGTCTCTTGGAAAAATCACAAGGTAGATTCAAGCAGTTAAGAAAAGCAAATATATCACTTCAACTTTTCACCAGATTCTGGGTTGTTACAAAGTCTTGGGCAATCCCAGTGAGTTAGAAGGTGTGAAGCTTGTGGGCATTCTTATGCCACTGCCTGGTTTCCTCTTCCTTGAGAACAATGCTGTGAATGGGACTGGGAGGACAGGAGCGGATCCAGCCCTGGAGAACAGTTATTCACTCTGCTCAAGCCAGAGGCCTGTTAGCATTTCCACTGTTTCACACGAGTCCCAACTTCAGACAGGGATGACTTCATTTTAAACACTTTTCTCACATTTAAAAAAGTCAAAATTAGTCAAAACAAAAACAGCAACCATGTGTGCTCAGGGATGTGAGCGGAGAAATAAAGATAAACAAATCTGCTCTCTTGCATATCCTACAAGCAGTTCATCTCAGCATGATCCTTAAAAACAGCGGGGTGCCTAGCCTCAGCTTTTATCAAATAACATTTATAGGACACCCCACATTCCCTACCAGTGGACCACAAAGAATCAACAGGGAATGAATAGGCTGTTTTTTATTCTTGAAATGTGAGGGTCCAGCTTACTCAAAAAAAAAACCATGATGTATTTTATTATGTTTTCTTCTGCTTTATAGAATGGGAAAGAATGGATGAGCAGTGACCCATACAGGCTTACTTATGAAAAATTATGGTTCATCTTGCAGGCATGTTTATGAAAACAACTGTGTGTAAGGACAAATACCCCTCAAAATCAGTTCTGCATCTGCATGGATACAAGAAGTTAGCTGTAAAGTCTGTTTTAAGGGAATGTCAATTCTTCAGTATGGGAAGAGGGAAGGCATGCTCTAGTATGTCTAGACAGATATGTCCAGGGGTGTTATCCCTAGACAGCAAAGGATATATGGCCTTTAAAGAGGACAAAGATTGGCTTTGCTATAAAAGAACAAGTCACTTCCTGGAGAGGAAGATACAATGATTTTTTAGGAAAACACAGACGCATTGTAAGCTCCAAGGAACAGTGATCTAGAAAGGAAGGAAGAGGCTATGGTGTGAGGACTAAACATTACCTACCTATAAGCTTTGTAATAAAGGCTCATAGCCTGTTATAAATGACTTCTTGTCCAATCTTCACCTAGATGACAAGAAGCAAATACTTTATGTCTTCATTGTTTTTCTCTTCTGCTTCTCCCCTGCTTGAAAAGAACAACCAGCTTATAAAGTACACCTGTAATATGGATTTCACTGTTAGTAAGGAACAAGGCCAAAGTGGAATGTTCATTGCAAGACAAGAAAAAGGCTCTGTGCTCAGGAAAAATAAAGGAAGTAAGAGAATATAGAGAGAACCTGAAACTGCATGCCGTAACTGCATACTTAGACACTAACTCGCTGGACTCTCAAAGCTTCAAGGAAAACCTGGCACTGTTGTATTCATAGAATTCATGCAGAAAAGAGGAAATGTCTTCCAAAATTTTAATAATGTATTTTGCAAAGTCAGCAAGTTATGTTTTACTACAGGAAAATTAAGAAAAGCAAGGAAAATATGTGAGCGGGAGACAATGGAAAACTGTTTTTTAGCTTTCTTGTTTCAGTAAGTAAGCACATAACATCCTTCCTTTGGCTACAAGACAGCTATGTTTTCTTAATATTTTATTGTGAATAAACACAGATGGAGGTTCAAGGAGTTCTCTTCGCTAATTATTGCTGTGGCTTTTAACTGCTGGATAAATGCATTGGGTTGAATTTCTTTCTTCATAATTTCCCAAATGATAGAATTATTTTAGCAGTGTTACAAAGACTAATGTATTGTCATAACTCAGTAGCTTGTGGTTTTAAGTGCTAGGAAAGGAAGTGGGCAATAGGACAGATGTGAAATCCTTTGAACAGAGAAATAATCCTGAAATCTACTCTTCTCTTTCTTATCGCCTAACATTCACATCTTATTATGTTCAAATATGCCAGACAGTAGTTATAATAGATAAGTGTATCTAGAATGAGGGCCAAACACATCACTTCATGGTCCTTATCTCTGTAATCTTCCTTCAGAGGAATTCTCTTCTGCTTCTGGAATCCGGGGCAACTTTTCGGGAAACCACAGTGATACCAAACTCAGTAAGTTATCAGTCCTTACAACATGTATGAATTGTCCTGGAAGCAGAGCAAATGAACATATCAACTCACAGCAGATTTTTTCTGTAATATCTGTCACTAGACTAAAGAAAGTATGAGCTCACAGCATATTAGGTATGAAATGATGGATGAATAACTTCCCAGGCTTTAAGGAAAATTGCCAGGGAAAACATTGGGAAATGTGGCATTGAAACAGAACTGTAGATTATTGCATTAGCCTCTCACTATCAGACTAGTAAGAAGCTAGCTGAGGTCACAGAATCACACAATCAATTATGTTGGAAAAGACCTTTAAGATTATCAAGTTCAACCTGTGGCTGAACACCACCTTCTCAACCAGACCATGGCACTGAGTGCCATAACCAGTCTTTCCTTAAACACCTCCAGGGATGGTGACTCCACCACCTCCCTGTGCAACCCATTCCAATGCCCAATCACCCTTTCATCATTAATGGATTAATTGATGGGCTCATTAGTAGACCTTCAGGAATGTATCTCAAAGAATGAGTGCCATTTTCAGTCTCTCTTTGAAAACCACCCAGGAATGTGCAGAAGCACATACTTTAGGCTGGATCTGAGCACTGCTTCAAGGAATAAACAAAATGTGTTGGCATTCTGAGCTAAATAAGAGTAATGCAAAATGCTAAGTAAGCCTGATGTCTACAATTGTTTCTTTATTAAAAGATTGGGAAAATTCTGATCTTTAGAGTTTTGGAAGCACACTGAATATACTTTTTTCTAGGAATTCTTGGAACCAACACTGGCATAGTGTAGTTATTGCATCTGTATTGTGAGGCCTGGTGCTTTAGTCTTGTGTTCATAAAAATGGGTGCGAAATAAGACAGAATAGAAGCATATTTAAAAATATCTGCCATTCAGAGACAGAGAGTAGTTGAAATACCTTATCACCCAATCCCAGTACTACTTCTCAACACATAAGGAAAAGTAGGTTGTTTCTCTTGGACACAGAGCAGACCCACATGTTTCCTCTACTACAAAAAGAAAAATCTGGCCTCATTTAGCCAAATCTTGTGCACTGAGAAGCTACAATCCAGTATATCATTTAGGGTATGATCCTTATTTATGCTCTTTAGACATAAATATCCCAGAGGAGAAGGCTCCAGACACTCTTCCTTCCTCTCTTTTTTCAAAGAATTTTTTTCATCTTTTCAGGATGGTCAGCATGTTATTCCCAAAGAAAAGCCAAAAGCTATAGCTTTTACTGCAATCAGCTTCAGTAGGAATCTAGAGGGAAAATAAAATTTGGAAAAAAATAATAACCATCATTTTAGTGCAGATATAGCCATTCTTGAAATCTGGTGTAGATCAAATTTCTAGCCAGGGCAGAGCCACCAAGAATGAGTATTCTTCCTCAGTTTTCAAGCAGAATGAGAAGGTACAATGTAACAGGAAGACTGAATAGTAATTTTGTGAAGAAATCTGTAGAACTGGAAATGTCTATTTTCAAGGTGCAGAAAATTTTTAAGAGCTGAATAACCAAAATGTCATAATTTGGGTGATTTTCCTCCTCAGTTCTCAAAGACTCAGGACCGCAATCACAAATCTTACAATAAGGGTTTTCAATAAATCTTACAAATATTGGTTTTCTCTGTTAGTTTGTGGTACACCGAGGAGCTTTATTTAGGAAAGCAAGGGAAGGAGTATTTTAGATAACAGTAGAGTCAATAATCTGATTATAACAATATGCATAAACCTTGGAAGGTGTGTGTAATTAGGCACTGGGTAATCGGAAAATAACATAGACTGAAAAAAAAGTCAATTTTCAAGAGGAGGCTGAGTCATAGTGATAGAATATCCTTTCTTGACTGTGAAAAGGAAGTTTTGAAAATAGCAAAGTACAGCTCTCATCTAGGATAATTTTAGTTTAGCATTTGATACAACGTCACAAGGAAAGTGTTTAAGATTGAGAAGAAGGGTGTTAATGGTAGAATTGAAATTTGAATAGAACTTTACTCAGAAGACTACAATGAACTGCCTTGAAATGGGATGATTCAGCATATATTGGAGTTCCTTGGGATCTGTTTTTAGGATCAGTCTTATTTAATATTTCTATAGCTGATGGTCCCTCAAGAAATAGAAATATGTTAATTAAAGTTAATGGTAGCCCAGAAAGTCACAAGGTCTCAAACCAGAGGAACATCAGACTTATCGCACATTAATTACATGAGAATAATAGAAATGTAACACTATAAAACAAGGTTTTTGACTAGAGATTAAGAACAAGACTTCCCACAGCAAATTAAGTGCTTGCCAGTTAAACATCTGTGGTGAAGGGAACGCCTGAGAGTATCCTATGAAGCACCAGTGTGAAGCAATAATAAAAAACCCCAAATGTGATCCTAAACGGTATGAGAATAATTGTATTACTGTAGCTGTGTAGGCACTGATGTGACCTCATCTGAAACGCTCTATGAAAGTTTGACTACTCATGTTCAAGAATGTAAAATCTGAGCATGTTCTGGGAAGGGTTGCTGGGGTTATCAAAGGAACAGATGACTTGGAGTTTAGATGTTCTCTTCATGGAGGAAGAACCCTGTGAGCCAAAAGCCACCAGAATAAATAGGTATAAACTGGCTCTGAATGATTTCTGTCCAGACATGAAGTTTCATGACCAGAACAATGAGGTTCGAGCACAACTTCCCAGAATAAGAACAGTCAGGGAAAAAGGAAGAGGAATGGGAGCAAGTTAACTTAATATTCAAGTTTATTAAGATGTTATGAAAATAATTATATAGTATGACTCTTTGTAACATCAGTGGATAGGACTCAGTAAACCAAGAAGAGCCCTTGAATCCAAATGTCAACCTCCTTCTCCCTCCTCATCTCCCTTGAGCTTGTATATTGCTTTGATCTGCCCACTCTGATCCTTCACCACAAAGGTATTCACACAAATTTACTCTCAGAGGAGGATATGACAGTCTGTCTTGAAATGTCCACTGTATATATTTCCCAAACCCTTTCAGGACTGTTTGCTTCTTCGAATAAATGGCTTGGGGTTTGTTTTTCCTGTAATCTTTTGTAACTTAAAAAAGTCCTTCAGAAGAAGAAACCACACAAGTTTTCACAGTTAATTTGCATCTTCTTTGTTACAGCCTAAACCTAATTATTTAAATTTTTTTTTCTTTTCTTTTCTTTCTTTCTCTCTCTTTCTTTCTTTCTTTCTTCCTTCCTTCCTTCCTTCTTTCCTTCCTTCCTTCCTTCCTTTTTCTTTTTTTTTTTCTTTCTAGACATTGAAGGGAACTCTGAAGCTGATTCACAATCTTCCTTTGTAAAAAGGGAGCTAAAAATAGAGAATTTGCCCAGTGGCATTACCTTAATTTGTTTTCCTTCTCTTTAGTTTCACTTCAGTATGTTAAATACAAAACTTTCTACAGCTCTGTAATGGTAACTTTGTGCAAAAAACCCCTTGAATTGGCTCTTTGCTGCAACATTGTTTACTTAGTAAGTGTAAAGCTGCCACTCTTTGAATTCTCTGACAGTTTCTGTCTCTAGCATGATGTGATATAAACTGAATAGGAAATCTTATTGTAACAAAGTTCCAGCAACATACAATCAGCATCTCACAGCAATAAACTGGAGCATAGGAACATGACTTAAGCTGTTAGCATACGACATATAACAAAAAAGTAATTCATGTCATAGAACAGGTAGCTGTAAAGACTCTGAATTAAGAGATCCAATACAAAGAGCAAAAGAAGTTAAGCCCATTGTGTGGAAAACTTGCAGTAAGGAAGTACGAATAAAATCATCCATGGAAAATATATAGTCATAGATTCAAAAAAAAACCCTAAAGTAGGAACAAAAACTAAAATTTGCAATACAATTAACTACCAACACCCTTTACAATATGAGTGTTGAAAGTATTAAAAGCTTTTCCTTCAGAAACAGTACAATAGTTCTCCATTAGAAAAAGAAAACTGTTTTTTGCTCCCTCAGTGAACTCCGATCTCCAGTCTGTGGGATCACTGCACCTGCGTGGAACCCTCTGTAAGTCAAGCAAGCCCCCTATGAGTGTCAGGGCTTGCATGTAAGCTTACTGTAAGCTATGACCTCTGTCTACTTACAAGTGAACACACTGCAGTTTTCTGTCAGAAATGAGTCATCAGATTTAAACCTGAGCCCAAGCCTGGCCAATGTTTGAGAAGCTCTAGACCTATTTCTGATATTGCTAGCTAAACCTAGGCACTGGCTGGCTCACATCCTGAGGAGTTCAACACATAATTGCCTTTGAAGATTTGAGCCTTAACTATTTCTAAGCCAGACTCCACCACGATATCTGTATGCCTAATTCTTAAGTAGCACATTGTGTCCGGATCAGAAACTTTGTCACAATTTCATTCCTAAAATAACAGAAAATGCACATGGAGAAAATTTTCGATTGATAGTTTCTTAGAGGGAAAAGAAAAAATATTCTTAGTGATGCAGATATTTTTGCTCAAAATGCCTGTTTTCTGTGCAGAATGCCAGCTTTTCAGTTTAATGATTATGGGTTCATTTATTGTATTCAGCCATAGGAGGAAATTAAGGTGATTTCTGATTATTTTGCTACTTAATGGACTCCCCTTTTGCTGCTGGGCATTTTGGCAAACTCTTGCATGATTTTTTTTCCTGCACAGTAGCAGGACTAGGAAGTAATGTTCCATTCAATTATTTCAGCTCTGACTACCATTAATTAAATTCAAGGTTTCCCGTAGGAAGACACTCTCACAGGAAACGTGCTCTTAGTCTCACCTCTGTGTTCAGCGTGGTTATGCTTCTGGGAGACAAATCACTCCAGACTAAGGGGAAAGACAAAAATATTTTCCTTTGAATTCTCATGAGAAACCTGGTTTCAGACCTCAGCAGTGAGGTCCTGACTACTTGAACACTGCTTGGTTAAACCTTGGACTCAGACTGAAGGATTAGTTTAAAATTAATACTGTCATAAGGAGGCAACATAGCTTATAGAAAATAGTTATCAATCCATTAACTGGGAAACAAGCCTACCAGCATTCTGTCAGGCACTGCCCATAGAGCTTCAGCTGCTGCGCATACCTTGTTTTTTATCTTTTGATCTTGATTTTTCATAATTCTCACAGCACTGCGGGCGAAAAAGTACTCAAACCAAGCCAGGAACATCTGAGCCAGGCTGAACAGAGGTGGCTGGTGAGCGCTGAGGGAGGCAGGTGCTGAGTGTTTGGGTACTGAGCATCCCCTAGTGACCGGCTCTCCCAGTGCAGCATCCTGCTTTTCTGAGTCTGCACAAAGAGCGCAGGGAAGCCCAGATTCGCAGAGTACAAACAACGGATTAGTACAAATAAAGTAGTCCTAGACTTACAAAAGCACTGACAAGCTACATAGTAAGTCATGACTTCCAGAGAACAAGGACTCCTTTTAAATCCAAGTACATGACTTGGACAAAAAGACAACTGGCTTCCCTTGTCTGACATACCAAAAAGGAACTGAAGACACTTACACAGATATATTATTTTTTCACTTAAATTTCCACTGATGACTTATAAATTAAATAAGAAAATGAGGGACTGTTATTATTTCCTAGATGCTACAGCATGCTGAAAAAGTCTACATTCATATAGAGATCCCAGTGTTCTCTTTCTGGTCATCTGTTGGACTACTTGCTGCTTTTTAAGGATAAGGATGGGAAAGTTTTCACTAAAGAAGAGCCTACAAACTGTAGAGTTTGCTGGTAAACAAACAGGAAAAAATACTCTCCTTCAGCAACATGTGAGACTTTTTTTTTTTTTCTCCCTGCAACAGCAACATTTTTCTAAATACTTTCACCAGCTTCAGGAAAGGGTGGGTTAGAGACAGGGGTTTCCTGAGCCCTTTTAGAACATGGTTTTAATGAAGCCGTGTGTTCAGAAGAGCCCCTAGAGAGTCTTGTTTTGGAACACTCTGACGCCTACACGTTATTATCTTTGCTACGTTTTGCAGTTTTGTGTGAAATTTATTTTTAATCTTTAACAAAACATGCCCCTGTTTATCTTAAATTCAGAAAAGGTTTAATAATGTAAAACAAAATAACTTTTAAAATAATTAGATGTACAATGAATGCCAAAACATAAAAGTATAAAGTAAGTTAACAAGAAAGGAGTTCTTAAAGATCAAAGAAAATGTGTTTATTTGATTTGATTAAAAACAAATAAAAAGTACTTTCACTTTAACAAGGCATAACTGGCTGTTGACAGAAACCAGTGAAAGAGTTTCCCAGTCCCACAGGATAAAGGTTTTCTTCTGATAGAGGTTCACGTAGACAGAGCAGATTGCTGACACTGATATGTCAAAGGAATTATATTTTGAAAAGTGACAAAGCTGCATGAATATTAAAAAACATGGATACAAAGACAAGTTTCCTTGGAGAACATACTCCTTTTGCTACAGTTAAGTAGGAGTAACGGTGCAAATCAATAGTTACTTCTGTCTTTCAACCCTTGCAGACAACAAAGCTCTGGGAATAGGAGAGGTAAAAAGTACAACTTAATTTAGTGAAAAATCAGAACATGTTGACTCAAAACCTGCTCTAACACAGCAGTAGAGCTCCCAGAAGACAGCTGGCTTCCACAGATCCCCTATTCCATGGATAGAGGAGGCTGGTATGGGGCAGCCTTTGTCCCACCCAAAAAAACTTTTAGGGTTAGGGTTACACAGCAAAGGGGCTGCTGTGCCTGGTGCAGTGCCTGTGGGCTCCTCTCTGCACTCTGGTGACCCCGGTGCTGGTGGCAGCCTTGAAATCACCTGCAACATGCAGAGCAGCCATACCCACTGCTTCTGAGAGCACGGGCTCTCATTTCTGATCACAGGTTTGGCCAGCACAACAACTGCTCATGTAACTCTTATTTACTTCCAGTGGGGGTGCAGAGAGGCATCCAATCAGCCACTGTTGAAATGCTCACTGTAAGATCATTAAACAAAGTTGGTTGTGAAAGAAATCAAGCCTCTCTCCAGTTTGAAATACTTGGTAATCTGATGAGAAAAATACGTGTGTGATTTGTGTTTATGTCTGGAAGTTTTCCCTAGTGTGAAAGCTTCTAAAGGAAAAACAGCTCTTTCTTGCAATGTATGTCCTTTTATGTTATGCAGCCTAGACTGTGGATCGCAGTGATGTCAAAAATGTACATGGAGTGATTGCATCCGGTCTGTGTCCTGCAAGAATGACTTTGAAAGTTAGATGTTTCATCTCTACAGTCATATCCTGATCAACAAACTCAGTCAATAAATAAATACATTTAGTGACAAACCTAGCTTTCTGTAAGCTGCAGTTAAACAGGAACTTGATTTGTTTTTTGTATTCACATCTATTCTATAATAATGAATCCAGCACCACAATAACCAAGTACCCATTATAATTATAAGATCAGAGAAACCTTTGTGGTACTCATTTTCCTAAAAATGATTTAAAAAACGCCAGTCCTCAGTCTCATTCTTTTGAAGTTTTTGCTTTAAACCTAAGACCTAAATACAAAGGGCCAGAACTTGGGTTGAGAGTGGGGGGGATGGGGGGTGGACCAGAGGTGGGGCTTAAGAAGTGGACAGATTTTCCCCAAGAAAGTGAAAGAGAGTATGAAGTGTATGAATGTTCAGTCATTCCCACCCCCCAAATCCAAGTGCCATTAAAACATACATAAAATTCCTATTTAAATATTGCCTTTGCGTGTATGAGAGAGAGATGGTGTTTAATTGTCACATATAAAATTTACAGCACCAGGACAATTTGGGTTACTAAAGGTTAAAGGGTTGAATGAGCTACAGGTCTCAAAAGAAATATATAAAATAGGTATCCCAGACACACACCTGGAGCTATGCATTGAAATATGTGCAAAACTCTCTCTTGATTCACAGATAACATTTTAAAGTTTTTTGAGTGCAAGCTAATACTAATTTTGTTACCATGCAGATACTGCGGCTATTAGTACCTGCCTACTAACACAGCAGCTTTTATCCACCACTCTCAAAACTCACTTCCAAAGATTAATCTGCTGCAGCCTGTTGGTCACTTACCCTGTTGGTCACTGACAGAAGACAGGGCCTGAGGGCTGCCCGAGGTCCCTGCCAGGGCAGTTCATGCCGACACGTCCTGTTCACACAGTCCTGCCCAGCGTGGCTCCATGGCTGACCCAGCACCTGAGGCTGTGTTTACCTCTGGAAGCATCACTGCCTGGTTTCACCACCTCAGGCTGTCAGCACTGTGATGTTGAGGATGGGTTGGTGTTACCCAAGCAGCTTTTACTGCCTGTGGCCGAGCGGGAGAGGACGGCTTTGACGAGGAAAAGCTCCCCACACCAGGCACCACAGATATGACTGCTCTGGTCCGCTAAGAGAAGGTGTTAGTCAGCTTCAGCTCCTGCTTGGGGCCACGGTGCTACTGAGACTGCTGGGCTTTGCTGGCGTGTGGGAACGACCTGGAGTTTTAGCTTGGAGAAGTGGAGGCTCAGGGGTGACCTTATTGCTCCCTACAACCGCCTGAAAGGAGAGTGCAGCCAGCTGGAGGTCGGCCTCTTCTCACAAGTAACAAGTGAAAGGACAAGAGGAAATAGTCTCAAGTTTTGTCAGGAGAGTTTCAGCTTGGACACGAGGAATTTCTACACAGAAAGGGTGATTTAACATTGGAATGGGCTGCCCAGGAAGGTGATGGAGTCACCGTCTCTGAAGGTGTTTAAGGAAGGACTGGGCGTGGTGCTTAGTGCCATTGTGTCATTGACATAGCGGTGTTCAGTCATAGGATGGACTCGCAGGTCTCAGAGGTCTTTTCCAACCTAATTGATTCTGTGCTTCGTGAACAGTGCGTTCAGTCAACAAGAAACAGCCCTGCGAGCAGGGAAGCTACAGCCAAGGCAGGCACAGGCCGGACCATGAAACCCCCACCCCTCACACCAGCCAGCGCCGAACGGGGCAGCCGCCATCACACCCCGCCCCTCAGCGCCCGCGGCCCCGCCCCTCGCGCGCCTGACGCACACGGGGGGCGGGGCGGAAGTGAGAGGGCAGCGGCGGCGGAAGTGGCTGCGCGGGTTGGGGGCTCAAGATGGTGAGTGCGGGAAGCGGCGGCGGTAGCCGGACGGGGGTACTCTTGCGCCGGACCGTACTGGACTGGACCGCGCCGGATCGGACCAGACCGCCCCCCCCCAGCCCCCCACTCTCCTCACCCTCTCGGTGTCCCCGGGGCCGGCGGGGCTGTGCTGAGTCACGGGGGTCCGGCGTGGTCATGGCGGGCTTCCTCATGGGCGCGGGGGGTGCGTGGCGGCTGTGGTTAAAGCCCTTCCCCGGGAGCGGGGCGGGACGGGGAGCCCCGGCAGTCCCCAGCTTCCCGCAGCCTGCGTTTTCGTGCGGCGCAGCTCTCGGGGAGGGTGTCACGCCTCGGCCCGCCGCGGTGGGCAGCGGTGCTTGGGACCACCTGAGACGGGCCGGGCACTGGTGTGACTCCAGAGTGTTGCATTTGGGGAGTGTTTTCTGGTTTTCTCCTTGCGTTTGACTTCAATCTTCCTTTTTGTCACGTGCCCCAGGTAGTGTATCTTTAATGCTTTCATTTCCTGCAGTCTCACAAAGGTCTGGTCAGTGCTGAGTGTGTAAACTGGTAGATGCTTTATATGCATGCAACAACAGGTATGTTAGGACTGTCTTACAGCTTTTACGTTATTGAACGCTTACATGTTAGGACAAAAGATTTTAACTGTAAGCATGAGTTTTCTGTTGGATCTGCCAGTGCTACTGGAGAAAACCCTTGCGCTGAACTGCTTGTCACTGTCACCTTCCAGAGATTATTGCTGTCATTTTCTGCTGTTTATTAGACATTGGCCTATTGGAGCAATTTTTATGAGCAATCCTAAAATCACTTCAATAAAATCGGGTAGGTTAGTGTGAAGTTAGTGGCCTAGGTTACTAGTAAGTAGTACTTAGTAAGTCTGTGGACTTCTGGTGATCCACTACAAGTTACTATTTTCCTTCGTTCTTTCAGTTTATTGGCATACGAGACTGCTTGAATACACCTTGTCCTCCTTGTGGCAGCCTCAAACTATAGCTCAATTCAGTTTGTTCTTGATTGTGTCAGATTTGCAGTAACTGAAGGAAGACTCAGACATCTTCCTTTCTGTCCTGTCAGCTGTCAGGACTTGCCTTTTTTCTTTCCATCCCTGCAGCCCAGGGTGGGAAAAAAGAGGGGGGGTAATTGTGGATTTAATATGATCTGGGTCAGCCAGATCCAAAAATTGTGCTATTGGTACCTTTAGTTTTTATCTGACTCTCTGAAAGAATTCCATTTTAGTGTAGGGTTTATGTTTTGGGGTGTGTGTGTGTTTTTGTTTTGCCTCTATTTTAAAGAAACTCTAAAGTCTGGGGCTTGTCCAGGAGTACATTAAGGAGTCTTTGAGTCTTTCTTTCATTTGCCTGGCCTGATGGCCCATACAAAAGTGGTCTGGTTCTGTTGAAGTAATCCTCACTTTTTCTTGTTCCAGAATTCCAGAGGCACTGCTTCTCTGTTGAAGGATAGTATCTCATTTACAGATGTTTCAGCTTCAGGGCTATTTGAAGGTCATGATCTTCTGCGCAGAGGGTATGCTTTGCTTTTGCTTCCTGGATTGTGTCATTGACAATGTTGAACTTCAGTATATGTTAAGTGTTGGCTTTTTGAAGAAGTTTCTTAGAAGGTGTGTTGCAAACAGGCTTTTACCTGTGTGATACTGTTCCTTACAAAACAAAGAGCAAAGTATTGATAATGGTGAAATATCTGATAGTTTTAATATACATTTCTATAAGTGTGCCATAACACTGTGGGAAATGGTTAATTACAGCATTGGTACAAAACCCAAAAATAATATAATAAGAATAGTTTGGAGTTTGCCATTTTTGCATAGTGCAAAACTTATGTCTCTGTCTTGGATAATGAATCCAAAGGGCAGAAGGTGCGTACAGTATTCCACTGCAAAAGCTTGGACACTTTAAAATAAGATACAGTATAACAGACACTTTAAAATAAGATATAGTATAGCTTGGACATAATTAAGTCTGTTTAATTTATTAATATTTTCATCTGTTTCTAAAAGGAATCAAGGAAGAAAAACACATTCTGTTTTGTCAAGCGTAAAGGATGCCTGAAACTTTTTCTTCTGATAGTGCCATACTTTGAGATTTTACTTGCTGCTTCACTGTTAATCTTTTTATTTCTGTAGTCTTCAGACTTGTGCTAGTTGTGTGTCTCTGTGGGCTGGTGTTTGTATCTGAGATTGGTTTTGGAATGCAGCTTAAAAACCATATCCCAAATAATTTGACATTTATGTCTTTTCTACTTGTTCTAGCTTTACAAGTGTGAAAAATGAATTGTTGCCCAGCCACCCACTGGAGCTGACAGAAAAGAATGTAAGTATAACATCAAATGTAGCCTTCTTCACTCTTAACTAGATACAAAATTTAAATTAACAATGTGGTTATCTGGACTGCTTTGTGCAGTAACAAGTGACAAGCAGGGTCTTGTCTTTAACAGAATAAAGATGTTCAACAATAGTAACATTTTATTTATATGAATAATATTGTTGGCAAATTTGTTTAGTATTAACCTCTTCCTTGTATCTCTCTCCACTTCAAGTGTATAAGCCAGCTACCAAGTAGGGACTTGTGTGGTCATGTTTAATCATCCAGAAGTTGTGTGCAGACTCCATAGGTAGGCTGGGGGCACACCTGTCACTGCTGGAAGGCTGATCCTACCATATTGTTTGTAGGTTTACCATATCTCTTCATTTTCAGACTTTCGGTCTGTGAACACATATGTATTTTTCAATAAATTGCTTGATCCCATCTAGGCATTTTGCGCCTGCAGTTTGTTGTAAATGTTTGCAACAAATGTTTATCTGGCTTAATCATCACTTGAAGACCATTATAAGTGCTCTGTTGAAGTTAGAGGGAGACCAGACTTGCTGGTTGAACGGAATGTCTCTGGTGCCTGTTTTGTCAGCACAGAAGATACGATGTATTAAACTACTCTGAAGCAAAGACCTTATTTGTATAGAATGTTCCAATTTGCTAAGTTAAGCAGCATGACAAGGTCTGACTATAGTGTCTAATACGTTCTAGTTTTAACCAGTGTTAGTGTTGCCTTGCGTTAAAAGGATGGTGTTACTGTTACACTTTGTGAGCTTATTTATAAATGTTATATGTGTTTCAGAGCTATTTGTTGATTTTTTTTTTTTAAACTGATTGTTCTAACTTAGTTTTTAAATGCTGTTCTTGCTATATGAAACCTGCATAATTGAAAGTCACATGCTAAAGAGACAAAAATGCACAGAAATAAGACAGACCATGTGATCCCCTAAGAAGTATGTGAATCTTCTAAATTGTTTCTCCCACAACTGGGTAACTTTTCTGTAAGTTTAAGGCCAGTTTAAGAATTATTTTCATGTACATTTGGATGGGGAAAGACTTAGCTTAACCTGAGGTAGTTATGGTTGTTTTTACTGTTATACATGTTAAAACAGTTATTCAGGTAGCACTGGTAGAAACCAAATGTTTCTGCTCTCCAAAAATCTATATATCTATAAAATAGAAGAAATGGAAAAATAATGTGACCAGAATTATAAGATTAAGATGAGGCATATAAATAGTATTTTCTGCTAACTTTTGAAGAGCATTCAGTAGAGATTGTTGTGAAGAAAATGCTTGTTATGCCTTTGACTTGTATTTTTCTGTTGGTTTTTCAGATCCATTCTCATAAATGGGTTGATGTTCTCATACTAATAGGCTTTTGTCATGGTGATGGAGTACAGATTTTAAAAATAGAGATTGGTATTTTTTTGATTATTTTAGCTTAAGTTTAACGTTAAGTAGAACCTACTTCTTTGTACTCCAGTATACGTGAGCAAGCACTTTTTCTTTAAAAAGCCTCTATAAATAGATGTTCTTTGTCTTACTGATCAGTTTGAGAGCACTTGGTAAAAATATGAGTTTTCATTTGCTTTTTGCAATCATAAGGAGTCTAAGTGGTGCTCTATTTCCTGCTTGATCAGATAAGAAGCATATCAAGTGTTTTCAAGTACTCTTTAATGACTAACAATGACATCAAATTGTGGCTTTTGTGATCTTTAATCGGGATTTAGCTTCCTATTCATCCAGACAGTATTGTAGTAAAGTAGTGCAAAACTATGCCACTTGGTGGTGTTACATGTCCTGTTTATCAAAAATAACAAAAAAAATTGCTGCTATTAATTTGGAATAAAATCCAGCAAAAAACAATTTCAGCTTTGTAGAGCAAATCTTACTGCATCACTCTCTTTCCTGTACTCTTGTTTGACATGTTTGATGGTACCACTGAATTTGCACATACAAATTTAGTAAGTAGGTTCATTTAGGTAGGATGTCACAAATTTCTTCTATGGCGGTACTTGAAAGTAACTTTTTCTAAAATAAAATTGAATATTGTTTGTGACAGTTCCAGTTAAATCAAGATAAAACAAACTTTGCCACGCTGAGAAATATTCAAGGAATCCATGCACCTTTAAAGCTGCAGATGGAATTCAGAGCAGTGAAACAGGTAGGCATTTTTATCCAACTGGTATAACTTAAACATTTTTTTCAAATGGCTTATCTCGGAGCATGCTTTCAGAGACACATGTTTCTTTGTTGAGATATCTTATGTTTCCAAAAGAAATTAATTCATTGTTAAAAAACTGCTGTTAAAACCAATGAACCAAGCAGTGCAATTATTAGTTTTTAGAACAGTCAATATGCTAAAGCCTTTCAGCTGCTGTTCTTTTATTGGTTATTTGGTGAAGTGGTAACTGCTCTAGCTTTTCTGTGGACTAGCTTCCTGTAAGCCTTCAGAGAAAAGCAAGAGGAATTGAGTATTAATTCCTAAAATTAATACTCACCTCTGCGGAACATATGACCTTCATGGGAAGGAATTTCTGTACCTGTAGGGAAAAGAGACTTAGAGGTCTGAAGCAGGTAGTGGTTTGGGAGTAGATACAGAGGTAATTCTCTGAAATGAGAATTTGCTATGTGCTTATTGTTCCACAGCCTTTGTTGTAAAATCAAGGGAGGTCTACAGGGACTTAAGTTCAAAGGTTTTAACTCTTAATTGAGAAGCTGAGTCTGTCTCCTTTTCTTTCTCTCCTCCTAGGATTGAGGGTAGCTGGAAAAGGGAAACATAGAAAGCTCATTTGGCCTAGTAAACTCTTTTGTCTTCTTGAAGGTTGTCAAGCTACTAAGAGTAGGTTTTCCAAGTGAGTTAGAGCAATTTTGCACTCCATTTGAGTGATCAGATGCTAATAAACCATAGTGAGCTGCGTTAAGCTTGGCAGAGGTTACTGGTCCTGAAGATGTGAAAGTCAGGATGTGACACAGGAAAACATCCCTTGATCTCAGTGGTGCTTTCTTGAGGAAACTTTTAAATAACTTACATTAGCGCATTGCAGAGAATGAAGGAGGTGAGGATATTCTGTTAGTGTGTCTCTAGAGGTGGTTTTGGGAGATGGGTGGGGGAAATATGGTGATCAGAAGGTTTTTCAGTTCCAGAATCATGTTGGGTGTACAGGTTTTCTTCTGGTTTAACTGAAGTATCTCTAGTAGTAGTGAATGCATTCTCAGATTATTTATGCTCTGAATTCCATGTGTGCCACTTGAACTTACTGTAAATGCTGTAGGTACAGAAGAGTGTTGAAAGTAACTGGGAATGGACTTGAAGCTTAAGAATTGGTTGAGATCAGAGACATAATCATGATTTAGATTAATTGAAAGGAGGATTGTGTTTGAATGTGGAAGTCAGTATAGCTCTGTCACTTGCATTCCTGACTTGTGTCAGAGATATAGGGGACTTAGAATGTAGTTTCCAAGCTCTGCAGTATACATCACTCTCCCAGTACTGAGCTCAGGGTGTGGAGGTTTGCAGTGAACCTCCCCAGCTTTATGTGAGAGGAGCTTTACAGAGGAGAAAAAAAAGTACTTCTTTATTTTTTAAAGGCCAGTATTTGCTGTAGTTGCTGCACTGAAGTGAAACATAAAAATCTATTAGAAGTCTGTTCTTTTCAAACAGATAACCAAAAGAAGATGGTGGTGTTTGTGTGTCTTTGCCAGTAGTTCTCTTATTTCAGCGTTGTTTTTTCTGCCTGTTGACTTTTTTCAGTCACTTCAGACTGAGAAATCCAAATATAAACCCTTTAAATTTTAGACTTGCAGAAACTTGAACTCTTGTTTGAACTCTTTTTACAGGTCCAGCGTCTCCCATTTCTTTACAGCTCAAACATGGCAATGGATATTTTGAGGGGAAATGATGAATGCATTGGTTTTGAGGATATCCTTAATGGTAAATATATTCTGGCTTTAGTGCTATGGAAACATTTAAAGGTAAAATTTGGGACATGTGAAGTTCTTTGCCTCTACTGAACAAGAGAGTTAAACTCACAAAATACAAAGAACAAAATTAAATTCTAAAAGCAAAGAAGCACTGGGGAGGGAGAAATAAATGTGGTACAGCTGTAAGTTGTGTGGAAATACTGAGCTGAAAATATTGAGCAAGACAATATTTTCTTGTAGGCTGGGTTTCTAAAGGTGTAGATTATGTAGGTTGTATGCCTCTTCCCTTAGAAAGTTTTGAAGTACTTGTGCAGATTTTGACAAGCAGAGGTTACAAAGTTTTTTGAGTTCTGTAATTAAGAAGAAAGAAATATTAGAGAAGAGATACAGAACTAAAGAAACAGACACTTAGCAAAGGAAAGGCTCCCTCAAATTAATTCAACAGGCTGCTGTTGTGTGGTGGTCTGCTGACTATTAGTATATGTGGAATAGAATAAACCTGGAAAAATGGCTTTTGAACAAATTATTTCATCTGGTTGTTAAGGACATGGAAGGAGGCAGAGAGTATTTTCAAGTGGGATTGGAGAATGGAAATAGCTGGGGAGGAAATAATGGAGGAACAAATCTGAATCTAGAAAGAAGTGTGGTATAAATCTGAGATTATTTTCTGAGATGAGTATATAGGGATTTAGGGTAGGAATCTTAGGCTATTGTGGTTCCACAGGGGTAGAGCAATGTCAAACATAATTTGTAGAAATTTAGTTATTTGCCATTGCTCACAACAAGCTGTTAGATTTGTGCTGAGGAGTGAGCGGGTTACAAGTGTTTTTGGTAAGGCTATATTTATCAGGTGGGACTGGATTAGATATTTTTGTTGTCTCTGGAGGAACCAGAGGCATTAATATGTGTTATTTATGGACGGAGAACATGATATATGCACCCAAAAAGAAAAGTGTATTTCTTCCAAACAGTCACAACCTCTGCTCTGGCCCTGGGTTTGGCTTGCTGGTTTTTTTTTTTTTGGTTGGGTTTTTTTTCCCCTTTTTTTTTCTTTAGGGGGGTGTGGGAGTTGGTTTTTTTTGAGTACAGGGGCTAATGTCAAGCATAGTTTACAGAATGGGGGAAACCTCAGGGATATTTAAGGGTGTAGAATTTCTGTGAAATGAGGCAGTTAGGTGAATAAAACAGGAGTATGTCCCAGTTAACAGGAGGGAGGACTGTGAACTCCTGTTGTGCAGAGAAGTAGTATTGGAAAGAGGTGTAGGGCAACTATGGAGAAAAGCTTCAGTCAGACTTGAGTTTTCTCAAACACTACACTTATAGTGTAATCCCCTTGAGATTCAGGCTGTAGGAGTCCATGCTTATGTAGAGCTGGCTGGTTTTACTTTAAATGTGTGCATGTCCTTATGACAAGCTGTTCCACAATATATGTGTTTGTTCTCTGATCAACGCTTTGGATAGAGACTTCTGAGTTACAGATCTGCACTCTGCAACACTCAAAAATCAGTTAAGTAACTGTTACAATAAGCATTACAATGAAAAAAAAAAGTTCACATTCATAACTGTTGTTGGTCTTCATAGCTCGGTAAAGGCCTTATGCTGTCAACTTTTCTTTTTCCAGATCCTTCCCAGAGTGAGGTTATGGGAGAACCACACATGATGATGGAGCACAAGCTCGGTTTACTGTAACAAAATATACTTCACAAAAGTGTTTTGTGTGTGTCTTTCTACTGCAGATCTAAGTACATGGTACTAAATTGGCACTCACAGTGTTAAGCAGTCCTAGTTATCACTTGCCTTCCTTGATGAAAAGGCACATTAAATGTTTAAAGTCTATAAATTGTTCTGTGCTTGTTATCAAATCATGCAAATGTCCTGTAACTAGATAGTTTAAATAATGCCTTTTCATAAACTGCTCAGGACAATAGCTTCTTAAATATGGAAATACTATATATGTCTACATGAAATTCAAAAATACCCATGCGTTTTAAAACTGACTACTGTAGGTTAATGCATTTAATGGAGGAAGAGGAAGGTATTTTCCATTGAGTAACTCTTTGTTCATGAAAATTTCCATACACTTTTTAAACTATTGAATAAAAGTTTGCTATAAATGCTGTTGTGTTCCAAAATATATTTAATGCTAAATCAAGAATCTCTTATCCATGACACAGTGTTGTCCCTTTTTCTTGCAATATCTTTAAAGGTCTTTTAACTTCGGTGCTGCCAGTGGTATCCTGCTACATACATTGTATCCCTCTCTTTCACAGTTGTGTATGAGTGAGCTATTAAGCTTTTGTGTAGAATTGGCAGTACTGCTCTAAGGATCAAGTTAAAGGCCTAGATTTTCTCATGTGTGTCCCTGAGAGGTATTTTGGTTTCTGAAAGTAGAAGTAAGTGCCACTTGGGGTTTAAAGAGATGTTTTAGAATGTTTGTGAAAATAATCCAAAAAAGCACTCCCTGGTCTAGGTATTTTAGTATTAAGAAGGAATGCAGTGCCTAATTATGAAAGTACCTAATAAAGCTACTGCAGTAAGAACATGAAGATATGGTGAAGATACAGAAATAATTGTGGGTTTACAAAAATCAGATCTTAATTAAGGAAGAATGAGAGATTTATATTTAAATACAACTTTTAAAAGGAGCAGACCACTGGAAGGGTTTTTGTGTGCCTAAGTGTGTTTATTTATTAAATTTAGGGTTGTAACAACTCCTGGTGTCATACATGTGTATATGTTACATAAATCCTGCAAGACAGCTAATACAATGTGGCGTATTAGGAAAAAAAGTCTGTGGTTCAAAAAATGGTATGTCTTGTCATATGTGAGCAACTTAAAACAGTATTTCTAAAACAGGAACTGACTTTATTCAGCAGGTTTTAATGACTTGGGTAAATGTAATTAGTGTTCTGTTGTAGATAATTTTAGTAGAAATGTTGCTATAAATGTCTTTTTACAATTGCAAACATCTCTTGTGCTTTTCAGTGGGCTTATAGCTACTACAAATTCCCTATCAATGTCGGCCAAAGTCTCTAGCTTCTGTCCTGTAAATTTTATAATGCTTTTATGGGCAAAACATTGCAGCATTTTGTAAGCATTTAAGATGATAGTATGACTCACTTTAGTGGTGGTTTTATTTGGTTTTATATTTAAACTTGTTTTATTTAAGAAGTGAAGCTTCTAAAATTATCTTTTGCTGGAGACTTGCAGAGATTAGAGGCTTGTGCTCTGCAGTACAAGGTATTTAATTTGGGTTTTTTTTCCCTTAGGGAGGTTAAACAGAGGACCGATAAATTGAACATGCTAGTGCAGACCTACTCACATTTTTGTTTTCCACAGCTGTTGTCATCCTTCTGTGAGCTGATAGTCTTTATTAAATATCAGAGTTGGCTGCTGTTTTATAATTGACAAGTTCCTCTGCAATTTTGTATAAAGCAAAAGTAAACTGGTGGTATAAAGCAAGCTTGGGCTCCAGTAGGCTTTGTATTGCTCAAGGCTCAGGCCAGAAAAGCTGAGGGATGACATTGCCAGGTCTGGCACAAGTTAAAGGTGCTGGAATGGGTTTTTAGGAGGTCTGCCATTTTATCAGCACTGTTCAAGAAAACAGAGAGCCATCCCACAATTGTACACAGTTACTGGTACCTTATAGCTCCCCACTTCAGTGCGTTGAGCTGGTTGGGCTTTCCTAGTGCTGGTTGAAAGACAGCTGCTGTTGCATCTGAGCAAAACTACATTAAGACAAGTAATTTAGCAGAGTTTCTTACTAGTGCTGTTTAAAACCAGAAGCAGATGAGGAGGCTAGATGCAATTTCTAGCTGGTTTTGTTCAATGATTAGTATACTTTGTAATAATCTTGGGTGAGATCAAGCCATATTCAGAGCTAGGAAGTTGCATTGTTCATTATGTCTGTGAGGAAGCTAATCCTAGGGGTTAGCCAGGCTGGAAAGTAAATAGTATGTGTAAGAGGCCCATGCAAGAACTTGTGCTGTTAGTAGAGAAATGGGAGTCAAGCAGGACTGAGGCAAAAAGCTTTTGAGATAAAAAGGAAGAACTACACAGGCAACAGTTTAAAAAAACAAACTTTATTATTATTATGTCAAAATAATTTGTATTTATACACAAATAAAGAAATTGTTATAAACTTAGAAGATTTTGCTTTAATAATCTGAAGCATATTAGTACTTTGTTCCTCTGCTCGCACTGTGCTAGGCATTTTAAAAACACAGTTCTTATCCTCCATGTTTTGACCTTAATTTATAGCCAGTTCTAAATGCTCCATCTACCAGAAATACTTTGCTCTACAGCACGTACGTCATACAGTAAAATCCAACCATAACAAAGCTGTTCCTGAAGTGTACGTGCTTGTCCTCACTTGGACCGACACAACACCACTGTGGAACTGGCTTGCTTTGTTGGGAGCTTCTGAGTGCTAGGAGAGGTATGCACTGAAGAAGAGGAAGTGAAGGTACACTTCTTCATTTACTTTTTTATTTCCAGGCAGTTTTGTGTGAAACAGTTAATTTCATAAAGCCTTATATAACTGCATAATGAAGAGGCAAGGAAGACAATGTAATCTTTGTGCTGAAATCCTGCACATCAGTGTTTTCTTAATCTCTCTACAAGTACTCATTATATTTTGGACCCCACTGGATATTGCAGAACTTAGCTCATGTTTCCAACAAGTTGGCAGCAACCTGAGCACCTCAAAGGCATTAAGCAGTTTTATTTTGTGGCTCATATCTAAGCTACTGAGAGAAAGCTAATGACCTTTAATTGCCAACATCAGTCTCAGAAGTTCCAGACAGAAGTCTAAGAGCTGGCTAGAGGTGGTAGCTTGTTCCCTCTGCCCTGGATAAATGGCCTGTGATGAGCAGTGATCTCCTGAATAGTGTAATCTAATTTATTTGAACCTTCTTCCAGGCTTCTCTGTGATCATGATACATAACTTTGAAACAGTGCAATCGTTCAATCTAAAGGATCTACAATAATACCATTATGATTTGGTATTACTATTTTTCAGTGGAGTACCTCTGAGAAGTTCTGCAGGCGTACTCTGTTCATATGCTGGGTATCAGTGGCTGTAAGCAGGTCATTGGCTATGCAGCACATGCTATGTCTGTCTGCATTTTTATCCTATGCTCTGTGTGTGTGGAGTCATAGTTGCTTTCCTAGAGGTTTCGTTCTCTAAAGAGCCACTTTATATTGTTTTGCTTTCTCTACCTAATCCGTTTTGGGGGACAAGAGTCACATACAACTTTCAGAGATCAGAACAGTATTGTCTGTCAAACTTAACAAAATCAACATATGGGAGTGGTCCTTAACATGGTGTTATATTTACACTTCTGCTGTGCTGTGCAGTCCAGAAGTTAATACTCAGGATAATTTCTACTTAAGTATCTTAAGGGAAAAGGTGAGGAGTCAGTGCTGACACTGGTTCCTAGGTTTGGCAGTCTCACCAGTTTACTCTGGGACCCTGTACACGTCACTTGTCATCTGTTAATTTCTCTCTCTATTCAACAGGGAGGATAGTATCTATTGTGGAAGGACGTTTTGAATAGTATTTGTAAAGTGCTTTGAAGATCAGAAGTGCTGTTTAAGTGCTCATAAATTATGCTGCATTCATTGCAAGATTATGAGATTCATGATTCTGATTTTGTCATCTCATTTCAGGGTTGTTCAAAAAGATCTACTGATACGAAATGCTATCACAGCTTTTCACTAAACATTTAAGCCAAGTACCAACTTAACTAGAAAACAAGGAGTACCTCTGGGTCAAAACAGATATGTTTGTATGCAGTTCTTAATATTTGGAAAATGATACGTGTGCAATATGGCCTCTGCAAAATGTAGGTTGAGGCTGAACTTCACACTCTGCAAGATGGAAATTTTCTGACAGTTTTGTGTGAAAATCCATTTCAAGAACCAAGTCACAGGCAAGGTCCACACATCACACGGTAAACTTACACAAACATGCTGCTAACTGCAGAGCAGTAAATCTGCTTAGAGAAAGTGTAAGTACTGCCTCAGTTTGCTTGCTTTCTGAAAAAAACCTATATTTTAGTTTAGTCATTAGACTGTTTGGGGGCTTCACTGTTAAGATACGCCTTTCAAGATGTACACGCTGGACCATATCCTCAGCTGGCACAAGCTCCAATGCCTTCAGCAGAATTGCCAGCATCCTCTGAGTTGATAAGCTTATCTCTGTCACCCCACTTAGAGCGATAAAAGATGTATCCCAGTCCACAGCTGACATTCTCAGACTTGAGAAAGGGTAAGTGGAAAGAGTATCATCCTACCTTATTTTTTCCTTCATGCTGAAAGCAGCATTAATCTCAATTGCCAGCCTATTTGCATAGTTAAGAGCTAGCTTTAGTCAAGTGCTAAAAGGAGACTGGGTATTGAGTGGTACCAATTTAGTGCTTATTGCTGCAGGGCCGCTTGGAGATTGTGTTATCTCTGTGGTTTCTGTGTGACATAAGGATCTCTGCCACTGCATGTCAGATTAGAAATCCCAGGTACATGGATCCTTTGTTCAACTGTCAGCACTCTCTATGCTGGATACTTCTTCAGGTACCAGCAGAGCCAAGTCCTCCCCATTCCAGCTTGTGCACAGAAGCCAGCTGCAAGACAAAGATAAGACAGGTATCTTTAGCTGAGACAGTTAAGTATAGCATGCTGATTCAGCACCAACAAACACACTGGATAGCTCTGTACAGCCCTCCTCTGGCACAAAGCTGTTGATGTGTCTTAGTAAACAAAAGCAATTACACTATTTGCCCTAATTACACAACTCAAGACAATATCATTACTGCTGTCTTGGAGCACAGGATTAAACTACTCTGCCTATTACAGACTGGAGCAACTACCCTTTCTGTTCTCCAACTGTAACATTGCATGAACCTCTAAAAAGAAAGGTGCAGAGAAAGGTTATTCAAAGGGTCATATATCTGAAATGAATGACAGAAGGTGAAGAAAAATAACTTTCAAAAATGTATGGTGATAATGTACTACAGTACTGATTGCAAGATGGACTGATTGATGGTAAATATCTGTTACCTTTTCTGCAGAAGAGTTTGCTTTCTTAACAGAAACTTTCTCTAACTTACAACACTGAACTAAAGATAATATTTAATAGAACAACTATTTACTGTGCCTTTGTTAATATCTCAATTATTTTATTACTTTACTGAAAAGTACTCTATGCACACACAGAAGCCAATTTGCTTTAATTCCCTCAAGTGTAAGACCCATCACTGCCTTCGTCTAAAATTATCATTAGTGTAGCTTCCCTGTAGACTGTGTAAAGCACTGTAATGAAGTAGGAATAGACTTGAAGTTATGTAAAATATTCTAAATCTACAGCATCATCACTACCTATTTAAATCTTAAAATGCAGCTGATGTAGAGATAAAAGGTGACTGAGGTAAAGTCTAAGTACTAGAAATGTACAAGTCTCTAGCCAGAGTGCCACCCTCTTAAGAAAACCATCTTTCCCTACAACCATAAATCTATCTAATGGAGAGTGATTCTTTTGTCACTTAGATTTTTGTTGCAGCATCCTAAGAACAAGTAATTTATACTGGAAATAACGTAAAGTGACCTTTGCTTTATGAGTACTTGTGAATGGTGTTTCACTGTCAGTATTACTAGATGGTCACTAGATATGATTAGACACAACTGCTATAGAGGCCTATTTTTTAAACATGTTCAGAGGTTTATTCTTCTGGGCCTTAAAATCTTTTACAGATTTTAATGGCACTGGGTCACAAGGTACCCATGACCAAAGACCAGGACAGATAGCTTGCCATTAAATCCAGGGGGTGACTAGTCATGTTTATAACCCTCATTAGCATCTAGAAGAGCTCAGATTGCAGAATTAAGCTCATGCCTTTCATGTGATCTGTGGAAAAGGCTTTCCTGTAAGAAAGACTGGGTAAAGGTCTCAAACCAAGGGAAGGCACACATGCAGTCAAGGCTATGGTGTATCCCACTGGCACTACATTCAGGGTAGACCTCAGTTTGGGGAAAATTCACAGCACAGAGCTGAAGGAAGGTAGCTGGATCAGGCAAAAGATGTGAAACTAGAGTCACCACAGCACGCAAGCAGATAGGAAAGTTTGAGAACTACCACACTAAAATATTCAGTTTCAATTCACTTCAAAACAGAAATTACTGGCAAAGGCAGTCAGACGAACCCTCTTGATCCATACTTACCAAAGCACAGAGAGTGGAATTAGACAAATGCCTGCTGATAGGAGGAAGCTAAAGCCTGAAAACCATGCAACAGTAGTTGCATAGAGAATATTAAAAAGTGAAATTGACATAGTGCCGGTCACAACTTCTAAACAGGCGATACAAGCAAACACAGCACCTGCCAAAAATAAATGGGTGAATTACAAACAAAACAAAATAAAACAGAATCTCTTCAAAGTACTGCAGTTTTTAAACATTGTTCAAAAGATATATCTATTGACAGTATTTTTGCAAGTATGCAAGTAACAAGCACTAGAGGATCATACTTTGCTATGAAAGTATCTTCTGTGGCAACTCCTACAAAATGCTAGCTTTTTTTAATGTAAAAAAAAAAGCCCAAAAAACACATTTTGCTGAATGGAAACTATTCTTTACTATTATTCTGTCACCATGCCTACTTTCTTGCATTTGCTTATCACATGAAGTTTAACCTGTTCATCATCACTAAACATGTTGTGTGTATCTCCATCATTTACCCCCTCCAGTTCTCAATTCTTATTTTTCCCTTTCTTCACTCCTATATGTGGAAAAGACGGATCCAACAAGGACTGCTGGTTCAGCATATAACCATTGCCTTCTCATTTTTGAAAAGAAACAGACAACATTTTTTGGACTGAACTACCCTTTGGGGTGGCACTCTTATCCCATCACATTTGCCCCAGCTGCATTCATAACCACAGGACCATAACCCAAATCACACTAGGTAAGCAGAAAAGGGTGACAAGAGGCAACCTGATTCCTGCATCAAACTACTCAAGTAGCCAAAGCCCTGAAGAATGCCAAGACACTGCAATACCAGAGGTGTATGTTAGCACAGCTATTACAAAGAGATCTTTGTTTTAGTGTAAAAAGATTAATCTTTTAAACAATAAAACAAATCAACTCAGAAGAATGTTTCTAGAAAGTATGCATTTCCCAAAATCTAGAAAATACATGCTCCCCAAAAGCAAAATATGGGATATTAGAGCCACATTTTGAGGCCTGACATACTTTTTTCTGTGTTCCATTAGGAAAGGACTTTGAGAAGTACTATCTTACATTTCTTGGGACATGTTTAGAAACCACAGGTGTGAGGTTGGGCTCCTCCTTGTAGCTGAGCATCCAAGTCTAATTGTTTCCAAGTGCTTTGAATATCGACCACCTACTGCTTACCTTTCCAAATTAATGTGTTACATTGACTTAATAACAGAAATATCTTTCTCTGCATGTAAAAATATTTTGAATGTAGAAGCCCTTATGAAATCACACTTGTATAAATCTTGATCATTCTTCTGCTTCAAGTTCCCTGTGGTCTTTAATTTAAGAACTGTATTTCATTGTAGTAGTTTTTAACATAATGTTTAAATTCAGAACCAAAAGCCATTAATGTCAAGACACAGGGTCATATTATATAGAAGTTGAAAGAAAAGCAGTCTTAAAGTATCAATACCAATCTGTTTGTTTAAAGGTAATCTTGGTGCATTTCTGTTCTGAAGCTCCACATTATTTTTTTGTTTAAAAACAAATTCTACTTACCCTGTTCACCAGGGAGAACCACTTTTGACAGCATGGATCGGAGAACAGGAATAGGCATAAAGCAGAACAAAGATGGCACTCTCACTGTAAAGCAGTCATGAGACATTGAAGTAGTTAAAATCCAGGATTTTACAAATATATTGCACATATGTAGAATATGACTAATAAATGTATTAGTCATATACTTTTGAATGCTTAGTTCCCCAAATAGTAAAAGGCAACAGACAAGTCAGACTAGACACGCACTGAGACACAATTATCCAAGCACAGAGAAATTAATAAATCAAATATATTTCTATGGCACTAAAACCAAATCATAAGCGAGTAATTCTATTCTCTCTCAAAGAGTTTCTAGATCAGTCTGATCAGCCATGTATATTTTACCTCTCTATGACCCTTTCATGGTGGTACGTTCAATTATCTGATACCTGCATTCACTACAGATAAGACAGCAGTATTTTCACATATATTGTTGACTATGATTCTGAACTCACCTAAAAACATGAGCAGGGTAGTTTTGGCAAAGGCAGCCATGATCATTCCTCCAATGTAAGAAAACATCCCAATAAAGACAATATAAATGTCTTTGAGACATTTGGAAAACAAGTAAACTCCTAAAAAGCTGGTCAGAGAGACAGAAGTGGATGCAGCTGCTCCATATCCAATGTATACTTCATTCCAGCAGAGTGGCTCATCCAATTCATACAGTGTAAAAAGCGAAGTCCCACCCAGCAGAGTAAACAAGTAAGTCATAAATGTAAAAAGTAACACAATTATTAAAATTCTCTTTTTGTAAGGGGCAGTTTTAAAAAGCATGTACACTCCAGAAAATGTCTCCCTAAGAAGTTCTTTCCAGGATACTGGTGCCTCATGCTGGAATTGAGATACACCTACAGTATTTTCCAGAAAAAATACAATATAGATGATATTAATGACATGGAGCAGAGATGCTGTCACAAATGTCCATGCAAAGCCTATTCCTCTTAGAAAGTAGCCAGATAACAGTCCTGCCAATCCAGATACAACTCCAAAAATCAAATCCACTACAGCTATTCTTGTTGTTTTCTGTTTCTCATCATTACACTCCTCTGCTATATAAGCAAAGCCTCCTCCAAGAAAAGTTGCTATACTCCCAAACAGTCCAGTAATAAATGCGACTGCAAATAGGACAGAGAGTGACAAGGAAAAATATGATATTGCAGTGAAGCTAATACCAGAAATCAAAGCTCCCATTGATGGTAAAACTAAAGACCTTTTGTGTCCCTGGCGATCCCCATTAGCTACAATGACAAAGGCAACTGTAAGGCTGGGAATGGCCCTAGTTAAGTCCAACTGCATATTAAAAACAGAGGCTTTTTCTTGAACTTCCTGCAAAGAGAAAATAAAAATAGTTGTAAATATCATAATACATTGGGGAAAAAATCTGTAACAATTTTACATACATAATTATTATACAATATAACAAACAGCACAGTACATGTTTATAGATTATAAATGATACTATTATAAAACATAATACATTCAGTGTAATTTTGTAAGATTATATGACATTATGATATATTAAGCTATAACAAAATGCAGTGAATTACTAAATCTTTATAAGAATGCATTATATTCCAGTAATCACTAATACAAAGGAATTGCATATTCAGACTCCTGCTTTTGTAATTTGATCTTCAATATTCCTCAAATACCCCTTGTTTCATTTTAAACCAAAACTTAGTGCTTAAGACACAGCCTTACTAGTACTGTTGACAGAAGTTTCAATGCAGACAAAAGAACAATCCTTTTCAATGTGCACTTACAAGAGCTGTAAGTATCTTAAACTGCATGTATCTCAAACTGCAAGTATCTCCTCCAATACAGGGTACGGCAACAGGGCACTGGGCTATTTCAATACCACTCAGAAATCAGTAGTCAACCAGTGTTTGATTAAGGAGCACACCCCACGCTCCCTACTCACAGGAGATCATTTTTCCTCCCAAATAACTGTACTGAGGGGGTTACAAGAAACAATTCATAGACTAGAGCACATTATGCAAGAAAACTGATCAGGATTTGCTCTGACATCCCACTGTACAATGTTACTACTACTACCACTAACAATAATAATAACCACAAATGTGAAATACAACTTTAATATTATACTGACTCACAGATACGTGAATTAATTGATTTTGCAAACACTGTAAAGCTCTGGGTTCAGAAACCGTCCATATCATTGATGTCTCTACACATACACCACAGCAGGTATTCACATATGGAACAGCAGCTTACACTGTAAAAATAAACTGTAAACACCCATTATGGGGAAAAATTCAGACATTTTTAATAGAAATATAAAAATCTAATGTAGCTGAAAAACAACTATTTAACACAACATGGATGGCTGCAGAAAAAAAGAACTAAAGAAAGGTTAATTTAAAAAAATATTGTTATGAAGCCAGCTGCTAAAGGACACTCAGCAAGCTAATTTGAATCCTGTTTTTAATGCATAGATGCACACCTAACCAGAGAGCAGACACAACACAACCACCTGATCAGACAGAAGAGCAGAAGGGGAAAAGGAAGCAACTTTATCCACACAAACCCTTTATACTCTCCAAGATAAACTTTCAGACGCAGAGAGTAAAGTGGGGGCAGGCATTTTTTTGAGTGGGGCAGGCATTGTGCTCTTTAGTCAGCAACAGGTACAGCTGTGCAAGTCTGCCCACAGCACTCTCAGACTGTATTCAATCCACGTATATTCCATGTTTCAGGTGTCTTCTCTGTAGCTAACATTATCCAAAACTATGAAAAAGCCCTAGAACTCATAGGAATGTACTTTGGGCAATTTTAAAAGCTGCTGAATGCTTTATAAATTTGTATTTATATTTACAGGCAGAGACACGAGTTTCTATTTCAATCTCTTCCTTTGGTTACAAGATACCAGGTTTTATTGCAAGAGGAAAATTCAACTGATCCTGAGGTTTTCAAGGAAAGCCTTTAAGATCCCCAGCACTCTCAAGTCTTTTACTCTCTTCCTTTCTTGTGTCTGATTGCCTTAGGATACATGATGTCCTGTCCACTGGCCAGCACTGCTGTCACCCTGGAAGGGTAATAGCATGAAGACTGAGCAAACTGAGATGGAAAATGTTAATCTGATCTTTAACTCCTCTGCTGCTGACAAAGAGAACTCTATATAGTTGCAGACATCGCTTCTTTACTAGGATCATCACGTTCAAAGACATAAGCATCAAAGAAATGCTACTGCATTAAAAATAAATGTTATTATGTATCATCTCAAACCACATTAACCACATAACACAAATATTATTGCCAAACCATAATGAAGTGTAAAACTGAAAGAATAAAAAAGCAAATATTTGTGTGTTCTTGTTTTGGAATAAGTTGTGCAACATAAAAAACACAGCTACAAATCCAGATACCACACATGACCATGAACTTGCTGACTTAAAAATCTTGATGTCTGCTGACAAGACTGAAGACAGAAGTACAGGAAAAATCCATTTAGAGTGTAAGGCATGCAACTGCCCACTCCATAGTTTTATAAAGCCAAAGGAAAAGAATATAGAAACTGATAGGTCAAAACTTCAGCTGCTTTAAAATCACATAGCTCCATTAAATAATCAATGGAACTACATACATTTGAAGAGAAAGGTCTAGTTTTTTAATTTGCAAATTCACTCTACTCTGAAAAATTACCCATGGTGGACAGAAATAGATCTTAAAATCACCTATTTCGATATTAAAAGAATGAAAATGAAGAAGCAAGTGATTTATATAAGCATTAAGAGAGAAGTGCAGGACCTGAGATTGAACAATATAAAGGACATGGTAAACTGACAGGCTCACAAGATAAAAAAGTATTACTGAGTAGCAAAGGAAAATGCATGGGTTGGATAAAAAATAAATGGGGTCATAAAAATATTTAATGATTAATAATATAGCTCTTTCTGAGATATTAAAAAAAGGATTATCCATGTCAGTGATCAGAATGCTTCAGCTTGTATTCAATTCACCTTTGAACTCACTTTATTATAAAAAGACGAATTTTCTTCAAATTTTAAGAAATAATCTAAATTCTGCAAAGACTAACCATTTTGAATTATATTTTACCTTTTTTGCAGGCTCCAAATGATTTTTGTCTTCAATTTCCTTTTACATTTTGCTTTCAAATAGGTGAGATTTGTATAAAGCTTTTTCATTCTCATAACATAAGGACATACACTAAATTAACTGCTAAGAGATATGTTCTTTTAAACATTAATGCCAAACAAGGCCTTCCAGCAAAAGTTACAACATCTATAAACCTCAGCCAGTTAGGATGGTCTTAGAAAATCCAGAACACCTACTTCACACTTTTTCAGGAAAGGGCTTGGAATTAAGTTACTGGATCTACTCTTTGGCCCATACCTAGGGCTATTACTCAGCACAGAGCCTGGTTTCCACTTAAATTAATGCGTGTTTTGAGCATTTAAATCCTTATGCTATGGTAACAAATGTGGTACAAAAATGCAGCAAGGCATCCAGACAAGAGCGTAATTGTTCAAAAGCTCATTCCCTACTGGCAACCACTGAAATTGAGGGAAGGGAAATTTGGCAAGAAAGGGAAACTAAGAAGTTCTGTTGGCAATTATTCAACCGCTGTCTTGAAGCACTCATGCTCTCAGATATCAAGTTCGCTATACTTTGTAACCAAAAGACCAGTCAAGTGTGAATTTGCCATCACATCAGAGACGCTATCTAAACTTCAACTGAAATTAATCACTCTGCTTCAGTGTTTTGTGGAAAGAAATACAAAGTCTTATATCCTGAACCACAGGTGATGGCAATTTGAAAATCAGGTTGAATTTGAGGAGGTTGCAAAATGCAAAGATGTATTTGACACACAGATTTTTTTGATGGGCTCAGCAATTAGAATTGCATGCACCATGTATGGTGTTCTTAGGGACAACAGCCAGGCACACCCCCAAATGGGAAGCCAATACTAAGGAAAATACTTCATGGGAATAACATACAAACATTACTCGAACAATAATTGGTAATTACCTCCATGGGTCAGCCCAGAAGCCATGTTGGATCACAATTCTATTGACCTTTTTATTTTCACATTCTTTCTACTAAAACCAGCTTCTGTCACACGACAAAGAACATATGCCACACCAGAAGTCCTGAATTATTTCTTTGATCACCTTCACTGGAAGCATGTACCATTAACAATCTCCTTTTATACATGACAAATGAGGCAGATAAGCTCAGGCATTCAGTCTTGCACATATGCAGCACATATGTGTGATTCAATTATGGCATGGGAGCAGAAATTTTCAAGTGCCACCTCTTCAGCAGTGTAACAGAATGCCAGTAACCCCAACTTCTGTGTAATTTATACTCTGAATCATTTGCTTTTCTGACTCTACAGTGGTTTCATCATAATGCAACCCCACTGCCAGTTGTTGTTGACAGGTGTGGGTCTATTGCACCTTTTCTGAAAATATGTTCCCTCTGCTATTCCCATGTTAGACACAGCAATCATGTGGCCACTCCACTCAATGTGTCAGAGCAGCATACTGCTTCAGAAAAAAAAAAACAACACTCAAAAAGCAATAACCCCAAAACAAGAGATAGATGAGCTTTCTGTTGAATCAGTGCCTCACTCAAATCCAAACCACAACCTGTAACTGCAGAACTGCGAGATAAAACATGTGGGGTGAGATGGGAAAGGGAAATAGAGAATGACCATCTCTTCTGCTGGCAGCTCAGTTCATTCTGCTTAGGTGTAGCATTAAAACTCCACTGCAAGTACAATGGGAGAAGTACCAATCAACAACTGGCTATCCAGCACACTGAACTATGGAAAAGTGCTAAAAATGCACCTGACTGTGGGATCTTGTCATCTTGATGTCTTTATAGTTCAACAAAGCAGACTAGTGCTCTGAATGGCAAACCATCAATTATATTTGATTGTGCAGAGATCAGTTAGTTTTTTTCCACATTTTAAAACCTCAACAATTTTTAATTTCCCCTGTTCCTCATTCTTGTAATTCCTCTGAAATAAATGTATTTTTAGCTAGATCTTATTCCTCAAAATTACAGGACATTTCCTAAACTTCACATGGTTACAAAGAACAGTAGGAGCCACAGAGCCAAAAAGTGGCTACAGAACATGCACAACGGTCGTGGGAGGAGGAGCCTCCAGTTGTACCCACTGTAATGTCAGCCCAACGCTAATTTGGTCCCCGTTCTCTCAGATGACTTCCAACTCCCGCTAAATACGAATTTATCTCAGCATCTTCCTGGAGACAAATCTTTGTCTTTAAAGCACTGTCACTACCTAGAGCATAACATTAAAGCGAGGAGACAGCGAAGTGAGAGCAGGTTACAAAACTACAGCTTTCCGGAGAATAAAAGGTTAAGGTTATAAAACAGGAGGTTATACTGAGGCAGCACCTCCTGGCTGCAAGTTTATCTACAATTATTTTTCCTCCCCCGCCACTTGCCTTCTGTTTGATATAAGCCGGGCTGCTCTTATTCTGCTCGCAGTGACTGACATTGCTGTCGCTCACGAAAGTGGAGTTGTACTCCTGCTCCCACAGCCGGCGGTAGATGAACTGCTGCACCAGTGGGCTCGTCAGGGAAGACGCAAAAATGTAGATGAAAATGACGGGCTCCACGAACAGAACCTTCTTCATTTCTGGGTCTGGGCTTCAAAGCCTGCGCCAGAAAACAAATCTCAGGTGCTCACGAGGTGCGAAGGGAACAGCCGAGCGGCGGCCGGCACACTGACAGCCCCATGCGCGGGGGAGAGGCTCCAGCAGCCCCGGCCCGGAGCGCACCGGCCCCGGCCGTGCCCCCNGCCGCGGCCCGGCGGCGGAGCGGGGTCCCTGTGCCCGCGCGTGTCGCCCGCCGCGCTTTGTCCCCACGCCGGGGCTGCTGCCGGAGGTCAGGACACAGCAGCACTCGGGCGAGTTCTCCACCGGCCGCACGCCGCTCCCCGCTGCTTACACAGCGAGGATCTGCGTGATCAGCGGCATCTCTGGCCTCGGTTAGCACCGCCACCCCGGGCTGCAGCTCAGCCTGCCCAGCGGCGAAGTGGCCGTCGCTGGCCGAGGAGGAACCCGCGGAGTGCTGCTCCTCCGTGCTGCTCCTCCGTGCTGCTCCTCCGTGCTGCCGTGCGCTCCCCTCTTAGCTGACATGGCTTAGGGGTTTTATTACAGCTGTTCCCCTTCTGTGTGCTTGTCAGCATGTGTAAAAGTAACATTTGTCAGCCACCAGCTGGTCCCTCATTAACAGAATCACAGACTCGTTTAAGTTGGAAAAGACCTCTAATGTCATGAAGTCTGACCATTAACGCAGCACTGCCAGGAGGAGATGGATCTCGTTCTCTCCGAGTCTGGCATAGCTGGTGCCTCGTGGCCTGTGTCCCTGTTGGAACAGCTGCTGTGGCACGTGCTGCAGCTCCACGTGAGAGGCTGTGCTGGTGCGGGCCCGCACTTGTGCACTTTAGATCTACACAGCACAGGGAGCATGCCCTGGCAGCTGGTGCACTGTCCTGCCAAGACAGCACTGGGTAATGATTCCTGCCTCATCACAGGTGTGGTACGCCAAGGAGAGGTGACATAGTTGGGGAGTCCCAAAGGACCTCCCTTCAATCTTAAATACTGGTTTTCCATTACAAGTACTGCAAAAAGTCCTTTTTGCTAAAAGCACATCAGAACTTCCAAGTTTCGCTGATGTATTTTGCTCTCTTAAAATAAGAAGGGCAGTTTAGAACCTTAATGAAAATTCAGTTCCTTGATAAAGTGATTTGAAGACAGATTATCTGCAACATGAGTCACAGGATCTTGAGTAATGCTTTAACTTGTTCACTGCCATGTGACATGTCATTGAGTCCCACATTTAGGGGCAAGACTGGCTTGACAAGTGTCTCCTACCATAGAATCAACCCAATGTACAGGCTCAGTGGCCTTGACAATTTACTTGAGCTTCTTTGGTCTGGCATATAGGCTTGCTCACAGAGGCACACAGGGAGACTGATTCAAAAAAAGTGCCACTCTGGCATGAGATCAACTTGTAGAGAGTAGTGTCCTTCCCCTCGACCAGTCCAAGTCCAAAGTCTGACTCATCCTGTGACAGCATTTTGTTTGTCACAAGGTAAAGCCAAAACAATCATGTGAGGTTGCTAGGTGAGAGGGGCTGTTCAGGTCACTCATCCAGCTGTTAACATTTATTTGAGCAGGGTGAGGAAGGGATTTTAAGCCTGTTGGATCTTTCTGGTGTTCCACAGAGAGGTATATTGTCCAGAGCCCCATTAAGTTTCTTGCCAGATCCAGCTGTGCTGAACAGTGTGTTACAAAGGAACTCACGTGTCTGAGTGCAGTCTAGGTTGCTGGCCAAACATGTTTTAACACACAGTTCCTTCAGGACAGCCTTCCCAGTGCCAAGAAGTGGAGCTCTGGATCTGTGTTCTGGAGAAGTCCTCTGCTTCTCTCCTTCCCAGTAACTGTGTTTAAGTTTGGGCTTGGGTTTGCAGAGCCAAGTGGCTCCAGCAAAGTTGAGATCCCACCGGTGCTGAAGGCAAAGCTGCAGCCTGAGCTGGTCACCTTGAAGCACCTTTTTACCTTTGTGCAGCAGCTTGAAGCCTGTTCATTAATATCTTCCAGTGCTGACACAACATATTCCCCTCAGGCAGGTGCATTGTATATGTAAGCATATGTAAGGCATCAGGATATATTTACCCCATTTGTTTCCAGTCCCGCTCTGCAAGGGGAACTATAAGCAGTAGATGCAAGTGGACTTTTAAGATCAGGCTTAGCTGAGTCATACTTATCGTTTGAAGCTGAGCATTTCCAAATAACACAAAACATGGCAAGCTATCTTCCTCTCTCCTCTGCCACTACTATTCACACTGGCCTGAATTTGAGTGACATGCTCATGAACAGACTTCACAAAGGTCACAGGCATGTGGTGGCTGCAGCTTTACAGTTTGCACTGGTTTGCATTTTGTTGACTGGCATGCTCAATGTGTGAAGAATTGAAGGAGCACATGCATTCATTGTAGAGGTAAGGCTTTCAGGGAGCACTTTTTAAACTTCCAATAAAAAAAAATTAAAGCCGAACAAATTACTGATCTATGAAGGTGGTATATTGCTTGTCCGTCAGGGTGTGCAAAAAGGGAGGCATGCAATGAAGTCTGAAGTTCAGAACATTTGAGAGATCCCACCAGTGCTAGTCAAATGTTACCTCATGTTACCTTCAGTGATAAAAATGTTCAAATAAAGCCTCCTGCACTTCAAGGAATTATGTTCACACAAATCATTGGTACAATAAACATTTTTTCTTAGCAGATCCTTTTGATGAAGATAAAGACATTTTTGAGAAATGCTCTGCTGAAATATTTTGCTGAAAAATCATTAGTATTTAATAATACTGCCATGTAAAATGTAATTTTAATGGTGTTCTAAGAAGTTAAGTACTTTTTAGAATTGAGTTGAATTTGATTTATCATGTTAACAATCTACTAAAAACCTTAACCCTCTACATGTCATTTGAAGATTACAGAGTGACATCACTGTACCATCTCTACTAATGTTCAACTCGTTTTCAAGGCTATCTTGATAACAATGGTTAACACGAATTTAAAAAAGGAACCTAAAAAGGGAAGAGAAGCACAGTTTTGGCAGAGAGTCAGTTTTATGCAAAATGCAGTTCTGCAGAAACCTTTAATACCCTGTGTCACCCTCATGAGCAGGGCAAACAAAGATATATGAAGGAAGTTCTCCAAATACTTCCACCAGGAGAAAGGAGAAAAGAGTAAGTAATGTAATTCTGCAGGGGCATACCTAAGTTTAGATGTAACTGCAAAGGTGTGGGCAAAGACATCCTGCTGACTTTGTGTTCCTGAAAATGGGGTGTTCTGAACACCTCTGTCACAGCACAAGCACTACCACTAACTGTAGTCTCCATGCCATATGGCATTTTTACTGTTCTAAAGGGTTGTGTTGAAAATTTGTGCTTGTTTGAATCCTCAAGTATATGTAAGGCCACCAGGATATATTTATTTTTCCTGAATAAGACAGTCTTAACAAAATTGGTGTTCTTGCTGTCCTCTCACCTCACATACCACATAACAGCTACCATTTCTGAATGGTGTGGTTTATTCAGTAGTTTTGCTTTTCAGTTATTTACCTCTAACACTCACATATTTACAAGTCCTCAGTGCTCATCTCTAATTCTTTCATATATCAGATTTAGATATTTCCATTAAAAGCCCTTCACCCTGGTGGCTTTTCTGTTTAGATGACTCAGTGGAGAAGAATTTAGCAGCTCTCTTCACACTGTGTTCGGGTGCAGCTTGTGCAGACCACTCCTTGTGATTTTGCCCAGTCTGAAACAAAGCTACAAGGAGCTACTAGATCTGCTGTGACTGGCTTTCGGTTTACTTGAAGATTTGAAATTTATTTTATGCAGCTGCTTATTTCTGTTTGTGATGATTTTGGTGTTTTTTTTTTTTTTTCCCCTTCCTGTTTTGCTTTCAAACACATTTATGCACTAGGCATGTGATAGCTCTTCACTGTAGATAGCTGATGTAAGTTGTTTACGTCTGGCTGCATTGCTTAATACAGAATTTCTAGTGAGCCATTTTACAGCTCCAATTCAGCACCTTAGTCGTGTCTTGAAAAATAACTCGTAGTATTGGTAATGCTGTGCCGCCTGCCACTCCCTGTCCCCTCCTTTCGGAGCTGTGTGTTGGGTGGCGATGATCAGCAGCAGCGCTGAAGATATGCCTGGGTACCGTGACTCAGCAAAGTGCTCGCCTCTTTGGTCTGCATTTCACTTCACCCATTTGCAGAAGTGGACAAAGGCATCCTTCTGCCTAGAAGAATCTTTTAATCTGAAACGGCAGGTTTATTTCCTTTTTAAAATTTGCATGTATTTAATGTGAACAGTTCCTTAACACGGAACTGAAAATAAGAAGCTGAGGAAGAGCTGGAGTGGCTGCATCTGAGTCACATGCTGTTCTGTTGCAGGAGATGATTACGTTTTTTCTGTTCTTAAAGTTTTGCTAAAGCAAAGTGGTTTTCCAGTTGTTGGGACTGGCCAGATGCATTCCCTTTTCAGAGATAAGGACTTATCATCTACCATCACCCTCACGAGAAGCAGCAGCTTTTTGGGGAGCGAGTATCATCAAGAAGGTGGTGACAGATTACGAGTTCCCTGGCACGATTCTGCTGTAGATTTATGAACATAAGCATCACTGGGTATTTATCTCAATTACACTTCTTTTTTTTTTTTAATTTTAAATATTTGCAGGAACAGTAGGTCTCCTGGTGGTCTCCTATGTATCACACAACAGCAGCAGAAAATTCCCTGTGTTCTTTCAGATTATCACAGTGCCAGAAGCAGATTTATCATTTACTGTTTTTAGACAAGTTCCTTGCAAGGTTTCTTATACAGAAAGATGGGGCAATATTGCTGAAAATATATCACTTGGATCCAGCTTTGGGCATCATCATAAATTAATTTCTAGAATAGTGTTGAATGCTATTTATTGCTCCCACAGGGAAAGTAAATAATGAAGCAGCTCCATTCCTTTGGAAACTGGAACTCATAAAGGAGAGGTATTGAGTTTAGGCAGTTGAAAAATANTCTAGAATAGTGTTGAATGCTATTTATTGCTCCCACAGGGAAAGTAAATAATGAAGCAGCTCCATTCCTTTGGAAACTGGAACTCATAAAGGAGAGGTATTGAGTTTAGGCAATTGAAAAATAAGTGTGAAGACTCAGGTTAAGCACCTTAAACAGGTCCTTCGGGGACCTATTAAACCAAATAACCTAACCATGACAGATGACCTTCTTGGTTCAAGAAGTTCCTGAGCTGATGATTCCTGGAAGTGGGGAAGGTATCCTGAGAACAGTCAGCAGATGTGCTTGTTCTTTAACCTGTTTTCTGAGCGTCTGCTATTTGCCACTGCCAGAGAAGGGAGTTTGAACTCCGTGGACTTGTGTCTACTTGATATGGCCATACTTATTTCAGTAGGACTGCAGTGCTGGCAGAAGAATTGAACTATCATTTTGAAAAGATTTTACAAAAACTGGGAGCGTACAAAGCAAAGGCTGTGTAAATGAACAAAAAGGAGAAGGTGCTCAAATAAAGTTACACAAAGATGCACTTTGGGCTATAACACTTACAGCTACTTACAGGCAGTTTTGCCCTGAATTGTTCAGCTGTATAAATGTACTACTTTGCATAACATCCTGGAAAAACTTTTTACTTTTTGCATGGGCCTGGGGGTGGTTGTTTTTTCTATGAGAAGGTACAAATATTTTTCAGACAGCTTTGAAAGTGGCTTCCTGAACATGATCAGAACTTGCTGAGCTCTCAGCTTGTCTCTCTGTGAGCAGCAAGTTTCACCTTCTGTCTATTTCAAAAATTAGGTTTGTGGTGGGGGAACTGGAAACCAGTTCTCAAGTGTTTTTGAATAACAAAGTTGATAGTGACAGTGTGCCTTACAGACACTGAACCTCCTGTTCATAACTATGCTGTCTGCTTTCTCTGACTGTATTTGTATGGCATGGCCATGGCTGTTAAAACTGCTTAATGTGAAAAAGAACAGATAATAAAGCACTTAGGGACTTAATTGCAAAATTAATTTGGCAGGCAGAAAAAGTACTGCCTGACTCTCAAAGATCTTGTTTCTTTTTCTTTTATTCTCTGCTGCCAATTCTAATTGACTCTGTTGTAAGGGTTTCCTTTTTGCCGCTCCAAACTCCCTGCTACCCCATGCCCTCCTTTGGTACATCTTGTGCCCAGCTTCCTACATCCCATCTCCTCTGGCCACTTCTCTTTGGCTGAGGCCTTGTGATGGCCTTGGAGCTCTTGTCTCCCTGGCATGCCTGAAGCCTGGGAACACCTACTGTTATTTCCATGCCTTATTCTCCAGCATTGACACCTCAAAGAAGCAGCTGGGCCTCCTTCCATAATTGCTTCCAGCTGTTTGCAGATGTGTTTCCCTCTCCCTGGAGACTCCAGCCGCCACTTAACTGAACTGTTAACACCACCCTGAACCACAGGGTCTGGGTAACTGGTGCCTGCAGTCCTGTTGGAGTGATGGATGTGCTCTGGTTAAAGTGGTGATCCCAAAGAAAGAGCTGGTCTGTCTCTGGAGGTCCAGCAGTGACTCTCAAGCTCTTCTCCTCCAGGAATCCCCTGGCCTGGTAGCTCAGTGTTCCAAAGACTCAGTTTATATGCAGGTAGGGATGTTCAGCTCCTCCCCTCTGAGCAAGACATCTCACAATAGGGTGATGTCATTCTATGAGTCATTCCTGGAGACCTTGATGGCCCAATAGCAGAGACAGCCCCCAGGTGGTGTTATCAGGGCTGGGTCCTGCTGAAGACAAAAAACACTGCCCCACCTGTTAACGGCTTGTGGAGATGCCCACAGAATACATACTTTTTTGTTACACCTTCTATGGGACCTAAGACAGACGTATTTTGCCTAAAATTTGAGTTCCCCTTCATATCTGCAATTAGGAGTCTAAAGCACATATATGCCACTTACTAGCAGTTTAGGAGGCAAAGAGAGAGATAAGAGGAATTTGTGGAAGTTAAATTTTTCTCTCTCCCCTTAAAACAGATATAAAACCAATAAAGCAAAGAAAGCTATGTAGAAATTAGAGCCTTTCACACCATGTTCCCTCTCCCCTTGCTAATGCAGGCATAGGGTGTCAGGTACTGACCCAGGCTTAGCGGGCTGCAACAAAGGTGAATGAAGCTTGGAAGAATGAAAAAGAGATGGAAACCAAAAAGCCACGCTGTCACCAGCAGATCAAGCTGCTCTCCATGAAACCAGCCAGTGTCATTAGCTCCCCAATGGGTTTACACTGGTTTCACCCTCTGCCTGCCCTACTCCATCCACACATATTTCAACACTGACAATCCAGTCTTGGTGTTGAAGTGGTTGTGCCTTCTCACAGCTTTTCTTTTTAAATTTGAATAAGCTCTGTTTATTTTATATTGACAAGAAAACCCTTTACAAGTATAATATTTTGAGCCTGAACTTGCTTGCCTTCTCCAGGACAACATGGGAAAATTTCCTCTTTCAAAACGGAACATTTCTGTTATTTTTGAGGCAAAAAGACATTAGTGAAGACATCACTAAATATCTTCAGTGATTCAAATAGATTCATAAAATAGATTTACAATATCACATACTGTATTCAAGTATGAATGATGTTTACCTCAGAAAAGCTAGTCATGAAAGAGTAAGTATTCAAAATGCCCTATTTTTCCCTTCTTCTTTTGTTCTAAACTTTCTGAAGACTGGACTGACATCACAATGCTCTTGTTTTATAAAAAATCCTGGAAATGTTTTATGAGATAAATGGATACACACTCATTCAAAAATACCACAGCTTGAAGTTTGACCTTTTTAATTAAAATTTCCTGACTGTGGCTTTTGTTTAGTCTTTACAAGATTACATTGCTAGAGAGCTCCCCATTTTGTGCTTGTATCTGTGTTTCTTGAGGGGCTGGCACTCCCCTGGGGCTGCAGAAGAGCTCTGTCAGTGCGAGAGGTACCAGCCTTGCCCATGTCTACAACCAACCCACCCATAAGCTTGGGTTCATGAGAGGGTGACAGGTGAGCTGTGTTTCTTTGGCCTGGCTTTTTGGCATGTTCAGAAGATATCAACAATGAATGTAACTATTTCAAATATCTTTACTTATTTACTGTATGAATCAAGGAGAGATTGATTTCTGATATCTCCACACTCAGCTATTTATTTCTCATCTCTGAATATGAGTAACACTTCAGACTATCACTGTTATTGTCCTCAGGCCTTGGTTTAATAAGAGAGGAAATGCAATTTTAGTATGCCTCATCCCAATCCAAACCACTAATGCTACTTTACACTGATAAGATTTATCGCAGATCAGATAGTGTCTGACCAAACCACTCCAAAGCTTTGCCTGCATGACAGCCACAGGCTATCTTCCTTTGCCATGTAAGTTAAATACTACTTTTGTTCATGATGTGACAGCAAGGCTTGTGGTTAAAAGGGCTGAAACTGTTAATTAAACTGTACCTTCTCTGGCTGTTACACTGAAGTCCTCTCTGGATATTGTTCCTTGTTGCTGTGAGCAAATTCAGCTCATGCTTGTAGGAGATCTGACCTGATTGCTGTTGCAGTATCATTTGCACTTTTCATCTCTTTTGGTTGTATGCAAAGCACAGGCAATGTGCTGTATGCTGTTTGTTGAGTGCTCGTCCAAGCCTGGATGAAAAGAGGTGAAAAGTGGGTGAGCTCGGCTGGGTTGTCTGGGGGTTCCCATCTCTCTTCTCCCCATACTGTTCCCTGGGCTTGTGGTATAGCCTAGATACCTACCTTTGGGATGATTGAGATGAGGTGAGATTGACTTCGTGCTCACACTTCCTTGCAAGTGTTGCTCACGTCCAAAAATGCTCTGGGGACAAAACAGTACAC
>VZTX01006329.1:57208-158734 GCA_013400915.1 Pardalotus punctatus | reverse complement strand
GGCCTCTGTCTCCCGGGCCCGGGGCTCCGGTTCCCACGGGGCGCGAGCTCCGCCCGACTCGGGCGCAGCGGCAGTCAAGGCACGTCCAGGCCGCTCGGGGCTGCCGCGCTCGGCCTGTACGTGCCGGCGCGGGGCGGGGGCCTGCCCGCTCGGGTCGCCGTATGCGGGGCTGCCTGCGGTCGCGCCATTCTTTGGGCCCGGTGCCGGCCTCTGCCCCTGGCCCACTCTCCGGGGTCCCCGAGCCAGGCGGGCCGAGATTTGTGAAGCCCCCACGGTGTGCGCAGTGTAGAGCGGCTGCGGACCGCCTGCAATAAACCCTTAGCGTCAGCGACCGTGTCGGGGGAATTCCGGTGCTGAGGAGTTTCACGCTTTGCAGTGTCACGAATCTCATTAAATATTTCGTTATGAGCAATGTAAGACACGGACGGGTCTTGCTGTGCGCGGCACAGCACTGCTCGGTGTGTGGGGTAAACCGAGAGGCTGCAAGACACCTTCAGGAGGAGCTGAGCAGGAGCTGTGCAGTGCTCCTCAAGGCTCCCCGCTGCTCTGTGCCCCAGGTTTGTAGCTGTTCGGCCTCACTGAAAGTTCTGCTTGAACAGACGGTGCTTCAGCTTCCTGGCTGTGAATATCTTGAACGCCTGTGTTACCAGAACAGAGGAATTTCTCTGATACACCACATCCAAATAGCTTTAATTATTAACCCTAGAATAGGTGTTTTTTATGTACTGAAGCAATTAACTGCCCATGATAAGAGCACAGCTTTCACCTTCCCTAAGTATGGAATTAACCTTAATGCAAACAGCCTTTGTGACAATGGAGTTAACTCTGGGCAAAGGTGTGTTGCTGGTCATGCATGCAGAGGTACTTCACTGCTCAGGGCCTAAGCTTTCAAGGGTTGGGTTTTTTGGATTGGTTGGTTGGTTGGTTGTAGGGCTGTCAGTAGTTTCAGGTATTTCTACAAGACATTGCCAGCATTATGTGTTTTAAAATGTCAGCTCTGAGTATTTTTAAAGGTCATGATCCTGCAGATACTTGACCTGGCTTGGCTAGGCTGTGGGTCTCTAAGTTGGATCATCCTTGCAGGCCTGCATGCTGGGGAGACATGAGTTCCTGCCACTGGCAATATGATGAGCCATGTTCTTGTCTGTCAGCCCAGCACTACAGAGACTGCACCTGCATCTTCACCTTTTGTTTAAAAACCAAAATGAAACAAAACCCTGACGCCCAAACACGCTCTTTGGTTGGTTAATGCCATACTGAGTACAAAGTTAGTATAAGAGCTAGTCACACCTTCTCTCTTAAATGTCTGGTACCTCAGAAGGAGGGCACAAAGAATGTTTTTATTTTGGAGCACCCTTATCTGAACAGCACTGGAATGATCTGCTGGGGAACTGGAAAACAATTTGCTATCTCATTTCTTATCACTGATACAGGGCAGTCCAGGGAGCTGAATCAGTCCTGGGACATCAGAGACAAGGTCTATGGCTGCATTTAGGGTTGTGTATCAGCAGATTCTGATTGCTGCTGGGTGATTACAGTAACCTTTGGTATGACTGTGTAGCAGATCTCAGCTGCCCTTCTTGAAAGTGCAGCAGGAAAGTCTTTAGCTGCAGTGGCTGGCATGTACTTCCTCCTGTATCTGTGACAGGACTACCAAGCCTGAATATTCTGATTTAAAGCCAGAATCACATGTGTGTGCATGTGCCAGAGCTGTATTAATGCTCTTGTCGCCCTTGGACAACACAGTCAGCAGTATTAACTCAACACTGAATTTTCTTGCTGTGATTAGTGAGAGGTGATGCCCATAGCGCTCTCAGAATCTGGGAACTGGGCTAAATGTGTGGTCTCCATGAGCAGTTAGCTCAGCAATCAACAGAGACAGAACCATAAGCGTGCTGTGGTTGGTGTGAAAAGGCGTGGGCTGGGTGCCATGCAGGAACCTGTAAGGGTTCTGTAGTGGCAATTGCCACTCACCTGGCGTAGGAGCCCCATGACAGTTCAGCACCAGAGCTGGCTTAGGTGTGGTGTGCAAGCCTCCTGTCTCTGTCCTTAGATACCAGAATAGAGCTCCACTTGCCTGTGTCCATTTAAGAGCAACAGTCTGAGTTTTTGATGCCTTAGTTATGCCTGTAGCTAAAAGTTCTGTTTCATCAAGAGTCTAGTCACTTAGTATAAGTCTAAGGTAAGGGATCTGCTTTTAAAAAAACTAGAAAAAGGTTTTGGTTAACCCTCTCCCCACACCTGAAATCATGAGGCTTTACTTTTTAACACCATGGGTATGCTTGATCTATCAGTGGCTGTCAGCTTCACTGAGGCTCTGAGTTTTTACCTGGTTTGAGTATGGTGTGTCATGGCCTTGAGACAGGGCAAGGAAGAGGCTTTTTCTCTGTGATAGGAGCAGGAATATAGAGAAGCTGTTGCTTTCTTAGTTCTTAGGGCAAAGGTTTTCCTGCTGCTTGATCTGTTTTTTTTCCAGGAGGGAGGGGAGAGTAAGGGATTGGAGAAAAGAACCCTCCTCCTCCTGCATGATTAGCTTCACTTCATTAAATCATCAGCCATCAAGCTGATAGTGTACCTGCCAAGGGCTCGTTCTGCATTGGTGTGCTGAGGCAGCAGGACACAGGCATGAAAACGGTTCCTGAGCATGTTGGGAATCCTGCTGTTGTCCTCCACTGGAGGTAGCAGAGTTATATGGAGCACACAGTAAATGCCTCTATAGCCAAGTCTGCCAGCGCTGTTCTTCCCTCTAACAGTGAGCACTGATGGTGAGTTGTAGTTCTGACTCTTGCTGATTGAGACACTTCAGTGCCAGATGTACGCTGTGCTCTGAGGATTTTGTGAGAGAAGCGCTGGGCTCGGTGCATAGGATTAGGATGGAGGAGCTCATCCTTGGTGTGGTATGTACAAAGTCCAGGCTTGCTGTATCCCCTGTGTGGGTTCTGTTGGGTCACTGTCCGTTCCCCTGGTAGTGCCCTGGCGTGACAGCTGATGGGCTTGGGTACAAGCAGTGCCCGGTAGCATGGCTGTGGTTCTTTGTCTGATGTACTTGTGCTCCAGCGCTTTCTCTGAACACTTAGCTGTTGCATTTCCTGCCCTTCCTGGCACTGTGCTGCTTTTCTGCCTGGACTCCTGCATTATTCTACCCATATTTCCAAGGGCATTTCACAAGTAGCTGGATTGTTCTGTGTCTTTTGCACTTCCCACTCTGATCGGATGGATTAAGGTAATCTCCTGCTGTTGTTCCCAATGAGGGGATTCTCACCTGCCCTGATGCTGTGCTGGCAGCAGGCTGATGGCTTTGGGGTGTGCCTCCTATTGCTGCCGGTGCACTGGGAACTGACAGCTGTATGTGGCAATGCAGTCTCCTGGTCTGTCCTGGCTGTAAGGGAAGGCATCACAAAGGAGGAGGAAATCCAGTAACTCAGTCTAGTGAATGCTGGAAATCATGTGAGAACATGAGAAGCAACAGCAGAGAGTGTCTCATGTCCAGTTTTAGGAAGTACTTAATAACACGAGGTGTTCACAACATCCTCTCCTCAACGTTGCCCTTACTTACGCAGAAGGAATGCTTTTGGCCACTTTATAGGTAGGAAGAGCACAGTGAAAGACAGCTGCTTGACACTTGTGTGGGTGCAGCTCAGGTCAGCAGTGAACAGCTGCGTCCTTGGCATGTGCAGGTCATTTGAATGGTGTGTTCAGACTGTCCTTTCTGGGGTAGGAAGTGCTGCTCTTGTAGGTGACAGTGGAGGACATGCTCCTTTCCTGGCATTTCTAACTCATAGCATATATTCAGGCAGCCAGTAAAGGAGGTGATTGTTCCACTCTGTTTGCACTGGTGCAGCCTCACCTTGAGTTCTGGGGCAGTTTTGGTCTCTACAATATAAAAAGCAAGTTAAGCTTCCAAAAGAGGGCCACGAGGATGGGAAGGGGTCAGGAGGGGCCTTATGAGGAGAGGCTGAGGGCACTCAGCCTGGAGGAGACTGAGGGGAGACCTCATTGCAGCCTTCAACATCCTCCTGAGGGGCAGCTCCGATCTCTGCTCTCTGTGACCCATGACAGGACCTGAGGAAACAGCTGGTGCTGAGTCAGGGGAGGTTTATATTAGGTATCAGGAAAAGGGATTTTCCCCAGAGGGTGATTGAGCACCAGAATAGGCTCCTCAGGAAAGTGGTCACAGCACTAAGCCTGTCTGAGTTCAAGAAGCCTTTGGACAATGCTTTCAGGCACATGGCAGGATTCTTGGGGTGTCTGTGCCGGGCCAGGAGTTTGACTCAATCTTGATGGGTCCTTTCCAGCTTGGTGTATTCTATGATTCTATGCCAGCTTGCAAACCCAGACGCCCTGACCCGCAACCCAAACTGTTGCTGAGGCTCCGTTTCCTCTTTCCTTGCCATAGAGTTGTGACTTCTTCCTTTTCCCTCCTCTGTGCAAATTCCTGCACCTCTCAGACTGTTCTCTCTGTTACTGTAGGTCTTCTTGAGCTGAAAGGATGAAAATTGTTGATTGGAAAGTCACTGTCCTGAGCTTTATCCTGTCTTCTGGAGTCCCAGTTGATGTCGTTGGGCATATGAGTCTGCAAGAGCATCCTTGTCCATGATTTAGGCAGCAGCTGGACATGCATCACTGTAAGGGTTACATGATTTCAGTGCTGGTGATGACACTGTCCCAGTGCAAGAGGGTTAATTGCAAATTGGAGCTGCTTATCTAAAATGATCCAGAATTCCAGATCCCCTCCCACCCTGAGAGTGTCTTCCTACTCCCTCCTTTTGTGCTGGGCAGCACCATCCCTGGGCTCCCTCATGCCAGAGCAGTCCCTGCGCTCCCCATCATCACCTGCTTGCATCATGCAGCTGACCCTGGGATTGCCCTGCGTCTGACCTCTCTCCCTTTTGCACGCTGTAATTCCAGAGCGGGATGGTTGGCCACCGAAGCTGCAATGTCGTCCCTGACGACCTCCAGTGAGGGAGAGAACTCCACTCCCAGGTTTGTTGTCGGTTCCAGAGATGATGAGACAGAATTTCTGGGATCAAACATGAAGACAGACGAAACTGATTTCTTTGAAGATGATGAAGAGGAGGAGTCGGTAAGGAGGTCCCAGCATTCTGGGCTGGAGCACCTGTGTGGAATCCCTGGGTCTCAACCAGGTTTTGCATGGTTACTGCTGAGGCAGTTGGGACTGCAGGGGACACAGCAACTGGCTGTGTGGCACAGCTGTGTGACACAGCAGTGGCATTTATGGCAGAATACATTATGTCATGCTGCTGTGTTCACTGCCTCAGGAAATCCAGCCTTTTTGCTTGCAGGTCTGATTTGGGGACACTAGTGCATTTCTTTGTTCTAGAAACTTAACCTGACACTCCTGTAAACCTTTCTGTTTCACCAGGGAAATTTTTGAGGAAAACTCTGGCACCTGTGAAAAGGGAAAAGGTGTCTCTGCAGAAAGAAAACATTTTTTTTTTTTCTGTAACCTCCAGGAACAGGATGCAGAAAAAATGATCTCAAGTTCCTGACTGCTTTTGGCCTCTATTCAGTGTTATATTAAATGCTACTAAAGTGATCCCTGTCTTCCCTCAGCCACCGGAACGGCAGATCGTGGTGGGAATCTGTGCCATGACCAAAAAGTCAAAGTCAAAGCCCATGACACAGATTCTGGAACGTCTGTGCAAGTTTGAGTACATCACAGTGGTGATCATGGGGGAAGACGTTATTCTGAACGAACCGGTGGAGAACTGGCCCTCTTGTGACTGCCTGATATCCTTCCACTCCAAAGGTAACACATCTGTAGCAGGCCTTAGCTTCCTTGAGCTGTGGGCAAGGGAGCTTCGTTTCAGCCCTCCCCTCTGTCCTCACCCTGTATTTCAGGATTCCCCCTGGATAAGGCGGTTGCTTACGCCAAGCTGTGCAAGCCGTTTCTGATCAACGACCTTGATATGCAGTATTACATCCAGGACAGGTGGGTATCTGTGAGCCACTAAAGCCCCTTCCCTCTTCCTCTGATTCTTCTCACCATGCTGTGCAAATGTCATTTTTCTGGTTGCAAGCAAAGGAGTGAGGTTAGGAGGAAGGGGACCTTAGCAGTGGCTTTTTGGGCTTTCTCCAAAGCATGGAGGGGAATAACTTTGAGGGTAAAACCATTGATATAATGTAAAACCATGTTTCATTTCCTGGTGCAAATGTCTTGTAAGGAATGGCTGGGAAGTAGGAAGTAGGAGTGTTCTCACAGAACAAGGCTGCACGGCTAAAGCAAAATGACTACTCTCTGAGAGCGAGAGCCAAGCTGTGAGGTTGGGCTCTGGGTCAGAAGTTGGGAGCAAGGCTGGGTCAGAATCTGTGGAAAGTGTGTTGGTCAGGCACATGAGGTTTCTCAGTCACGTGTTGGTAGAAGCCACCAGCAGCCACGTACTTCAGCTCTTACACCCAGGCTGCTTTGCTTGTGTGTGAGTAGGGCTCCTAACAGATCCTAAACATCGTGCCCTGTCCTTGGGGTGGTGATCAGTATTATGTGGGTGCTGGCAGGCATCCCAAGGTGTAACTAGTGAAGGAACTGGGGTTTGCCCCTTGACACAGGATGAAAGAAAGCTTCTGCCTGGCCTGGCCACTGGATAGCTTGGCATGACAGGGCACTCTCTGAGAGGGCAGGTCTGGGCAGGTGCTGTGTGCTGCTATGCTTTGGGCACATGGTAATAATTGAGCATCCATGTTTAGGCCAGGTAGAGATTTACTCTGGGGCATCTGTGTTCAGAGCAGGACTGAGGCAAACCCCATAGCTTGTAGGTCTTGTCCAGAGAGCATATGCTGAGAAGTATATGCAGTCTGTCTTCATGCTATTTTGTATTCCTTTGACTCTGTTCTTCATCAGTGGGAGTGAAGTCTTTTCCTTGACGTGTACTGAGGACATTTCTAGACTCTTCTGACACGGCTTCTATCCTCTACAGGCGTGAAGTGTATCGGATCCTTCAAGAAGAGGGAATAGACCTGCCCCGCTATGCTGTGCTCAATCGAGACCCTGACAGACCAGAAGGTCAGTGTGCAAGCTCTGCTGAAAGCTGCTTCCGCAGCCTCTGCTATTTAAGATAGACTGCAGAGAGCAGATACTGGTAGTCACCTCGAAGAGGCCTGACTCATAAGTCTGTTGGGCTTTTTTGTGGACAAAGGTCCCAACAGCGCAGCTGGCTGATGGGTCTGGAAGGGGCTGCAGCTCCACACTAGGGCTGTCTCACCTTTCCTGATGTGCTGCTGCTGTGCTCTGTTTTCAGAATGCAGCTTGGTGGAAGGAGAGGACCATGTGGAGGTAAATGGAGCTGTTTTCCCAAAGCCATTTGTAGAGAAGCCAGTCAGTGCTGAAGACCACAATGTGTATATTTACTACCCGACATCAGCAGGTGGGGGCAGCCAGCGGCTCTTCCGTAAGGTGAGGAGGGGTCTCCTGGACTGGTGTTGGAACCAACAGATCTGTGGGTCTGAGACCCATGTGGCTTCAGGAAGGAGTGTTGGGGCAGGTGAAGGGGAAAGGAAAGTTTTATGTTGGGGAAGTTTAGACCTTCTTGGAACTTTTATTTCAACCCTATCTACCTGGTAATCACAGAAGGACAGATTTTAGTGGTAGTGCTCACTTCACCTTCCCCATCCTCTTGGTGACCTATATCTTGGTGAGTATTCATGGAGCACTGTGTCTCTTTCTGAATTGCATGCTGCTTTTTCCAGATCATCTCCTGGGTTTATTAAGATGAATTAAAAAAAAAACCTTACGTTCCTGTCCTTTAACATCATTCTTGCCCTTCCCAGCTCACACATGTGATAAAGGCAGTATTTATTCCTAGATTCCACAGGAAATCTGCCCTTACTCACTTCCCCCACTTTGCCAGTGAACAGTTATAGCTATGATGTATCTTTTTTCCAGTCAGTTACACATCTGCCATTAATAATCCAAAAAGATTGTTCCCTTAGGTAAAATACAGGCATGCCACTTGAGATTGTATCCAAAGCATTACTAAAAATGAAAACAACATCATCCTCAATGTTGATAAGATCAGTCATAGTCCTAGAAGGAAGTTAAATTGGTTGGATTATCGCCTGTCATAATTTATTTTCATTTGCATATTAGTTAGAATCCTTACTTTGTAGGTCTTTGTTCTCTTCTGTTTTGTTCCATATCCTTGAAGTGATTGGAGACAAGTTAATGGTCTATAATAACTTTTCTCCTCTTTAAAGCCTGGAAAATCACATACTTGCTGTCTGCATTTTACAGTCTCTTTTGTTCTCCATTAATAAGTGTGCTGTAACGACTGGGGGGCCTGAGTTGCTAATCCACTAAGTCCACTAAATTCTCTACGTATGGGATGAAACTTCTGCTTTCCTGCTTCCATCTAAGAAAAGGGTCCCCATGCTATTCACTGAGGTGTTTATTCTGTGCTCTCAGATTGGCAGCCGGAGCAGTGTGTACTCCCCAGAGAGCAGTGTGAGGAAGACAGGCTCCTATATTTATGAGGAGTTCATGCCTACAGATGGCACTGATGTAAAGGTAAGGAAGAGCCTGGAACGGTGCCTTCCTTCGCCAGGCCTGGGGGAGCTGTGGGTTGGGCAGTTCTGCTTAGTCCTACTTAGGCTCTGGAATGTGTGTTTAGGCTTTGAGGTGCTGACTGTGCAGTTTGGGCCTCAAAGTGGGGAGTGGGTGCTCTGTAGATCACACCAGGAGGAATGTGTGAGACCATCTGATCTCCTTTTCTGTGTCTGCAGCAGAAATACCTTCTGGACGCTGCAGTTAGTCTTGGTGGCTATGTCAGGTGTAACTCACTCTATTTCCAGGTGTACACTGTTGGGCCGGACTACGCCCATGCAGAGGCTCGCAAATCCCCTGCTTTGGATGGGAAAGTGGAACGTGACAGTGAGGGGAAAGAAATTCGTTACCCAGTCATGCTGACTGCCATGGAGAAACTCGTTGCCCGTAAAGTCTGTGTAGCCTTTAAGGTCTGTATTGTCTTTCCTGTGCAAGGAGGACTCCACAAAGGTCTGATCTGTGCCAGATTTGTTGTTAAAACTTGTACTCCTGGCACACCTCAGGTGTGGCAGTCCTCCATGTCTGATGCCAGTTGTTGGTCCTGCTGGTCATGGCTGTTTGCTGGGCAGAGATGACTGGGATGGCAAGAGGGCCTGCAGCAAATGCCCTCTGTGCTAGGAGGTGCCTGGTGTCCCACACACCTCTGAGCATTTAATACTGGATCCTGAATATGCTGCTCTCTATCTGACCTGTGCTCATCCTGTCTTGACTGTCCTACTTTTGTTTATGTGGAAAATTTGGTCTTATTTTCTTGGGATTTTTTTTTCTTTTTTCATTTGGGTACTTGTGTTTGGTTGGGTTTTTTTTTTGGTTGGTTTTTTGTTTGTTTGTTTTTGTTGGTTTTTAAAATATACCTCTGGTGCAAATTGATGTTTTATTTTACAGTTGGGTAGAGTGAGTGTATGAGTCTAAGTATAGTTCCGTTACGTGCTTAGTAGTGTTAGCGGAAGAAGCATTGGGCTCCTTGTTCCGGGCCCACTGCAGCTGGCACCCCATGCAGTTGGGCTGATGCAGATTTGGGCTCTTTTCTACCTTGTAGCCTTTTCCATTTAGTGATGGGCATCTTTGCCTGCAGCACTTCTTGTTTGTGCTTGTCAGTCTGCTTCAAAACAGTTGTATTTGAAACGAAGAGCAGGATATCCCGGAGCTGCTCTCTTTTAGGCCTTTAGAGCTCTGGGAAGTTGGGGGTTGGCCGTGATCACTTCATCTAGGGTCTTGTGGGTAGGGCCTTTGGTGCAGCAGTGGGGGTGTAATGGTTTGGCTAATGGCATTTGTTCGCACTTGTTCAAGGCTTCTGAGGTGGGCATAGAGCGGAGGATGGCTGTAGAATCAGCAGGGCTGAACTGGCCAGTGTTGGCTGGGTCTGTGTATGCCCCACTGGCAGGGCAGCTGTTGTTCCCCCACTGCTTTCTTACTGTGTGCCCAAGTCCCATATCTTCTGCTTCCTCCTGCAGCAAACCGTGTGTGGGTTCGACCTCCTGCGGGCCAACGGCCACTCTTTTGTTTGTGATGTGAACGGCTTCAGCTTTGTGAAGAACTCCATGAAGTATTATGATGATTGTGCCAAAATCCTTGGGTATGAGCAATTCGAGTTTTGATAAGGCAGTAAGGTAACTCACAGCAAAGTAAAATGAGTGTGGAGTCCTGGTCAGCATGTCAGAGAAGTCTGCAGGTGGTTCATGTGGGTCGTTTGTTCAGCAAGTGAAAGCTTAGCTCTGGGAGGAATGGGTTAATTATTTTCAACCCCTGGAGCTCCTGCCTGCATTGACATTAGCTGTCTTTGTCTATAGCTAGATGTATCTTCCAGGACTTTTCATTGCATGCTAAGCCCAGTTGTGGTATTGGTGATGCGAGGGAAACTGGTACCCCTTTGGGGTGCCCTAACTAGCCCACAGTGCGATAGGTACCTCTGCAATGAAAGGGAGGGGAAATTCTGTGGCTTCTTCACATCTTTCAGCAGGTACTGCTAAGGAAGAGTTGGAGAACCAAGGGAATGGATTTGCTTGTGAGTGTTGTATTTTGTTTTCTTCCAGAAATATAATCATGCGAGAATTGGCTCCCCAGTTTCATATCCCCTGGTCTGTCCCAACAGAGGCAGAAGACATCCCCATTGTCCCCACAACTTCAGGCACCATGTGAGTACCTGCCATCTTCTCAAAAAGAATACATGAGGGACAAAGTGCAAAAAGCCCTGTCCAAGGGCCTGACACCACTAGCAGCATGGCATCCTCCATCTTCTGTGCTGCTTGAAACCCTGAAATGCCTGTGGAAAGGCTTAGCCATGCATATGGAAGTTGTGACAGACTGGAGAGTAGTTGTAGTTTTGATGAATGTGGATGAACAGTAACTGAAGAAATTACAGAAGCTGCTAACAAGGCTTTCAGAGGGTCCAAATTCTTCATCAGGACAGGAAACAGATCAGGACAGATGCTGTAGCTAGCTGCTACATGAAGAAAGTGCATGTTGAGCTACCAGTGAAATGGGTGGAAACACTTAGCTGAAATATTCATATTAACCATATACTTGGCAGCCCCTCATTTGATACCTTTGGCCTTACTAGTTTTCCACCACATAAGGTTAAAAGATCAAAGGTAAAATTTCTTTGTGACCTTCAGCATACTTGTACACTGATATGAAACCAGACAACTGCAGAGCTTTGACTGCCTCTGGAACCTTGGCACTTGGGCCTGGTTTAGTCTGGGAGAAATTCTTCCCCTGCTGAGGAAAGCAGCTGTCAGAAGAGTGGAACTGAAAGAACAACTGGAAGCTACTTCCTGGTGGCAATTCTGGAGTGTAGGGGCCCATTTGTCGGCTTTATTTTGTGTTTCCCCAGGATGGAGCTTCGCTGTGTTATTGCAGTCATCCGTCACGGAGATCGCACCCCAAAGCAGAAGATGAAGATGGAAGTGAAACATCCCCGGTAAGAGCCAAGAGAGGAAGGTGCTGTGCTGCTGGGAAGGGACGAGGGCTGATTCTCTAAACCAAGAGCAGGAGCAGAGGGCTGAATGCATAGGAGGCAGTGGTTTTCCTGACCCATCCAAGCAAATGCTTTCTGACCAGTTGAGAGAGCCCCCTTTTCCCACAAGTATCCTGGCACCTTCTGTGTGAGCAATGCAAGGGAGGGTGAAGGTGTGCTAGGTGCTGAAAAGGGAAGTGCTCCACTAAATGGGAAGCAAGTATCTGCTTCCTGGTTGTACATTAAAAAACACTTGTTTTTTAAGAATTTCTGAAGCACAGGGAGGAGCCAGAAGGCTGCTGGTTCTCCCTTAAGAACAGAGGCTGAATGCACATGTAGGGATGACACTCCTTGTATTACTGAAACAGCAGAACATGGATCAGCATTCTTTGTTGTCTGTTCAGGTTCTTTGAATTATTTGAGAAATATGATGGTTACAAGACAGGGAAATTGAAGCTGAAGAAACCAGAGCAGCTACAGGTGAGGAAGTACATTCTGGGGCTACTGTGTGGGACATGCAGGTAATACAGATCCTGGTGTGAGGCAATTCTTTGGGAGGGTGAAAATGTTCAAAAGGGCAACAGTCCTGTCACACAGATACTTCCTGTCTCATTCCACATCCTGTGCATATTCTGCTGGGTGACAGGAGGAGAGCAGAAGAGAAACTTCTGCTGGCTGATGTGCACACTGTAGGATGCAGATGGCCTGATGCAGCTTGCCCACCAGCTGTGGTTGCCTGTAGTGGCAGATGGGTCCAGGCTAGGGATTGGGGCAGTTGGAGGTACCTGCTTGGTTCTCAACGGGGCTGTAGCACAGCATGGGGATGAAGCAAACTGCAGTGTGACAGTTTGTCCTCCCTGAGCTGTGTCTTATGAAATTACATGCCTCTGAGGAGTGTCTGCGTGGACCTGATGCTGGGTGAAGCTGTCAGGAGGCCTTGCCGGAGTACAGTGGTGAGTCTGAGGCAGAATTGCTCTCTGCTTTCCAACAGGAAGTGCTGGACATTGCACGACAGCTTGTGGTGGAGCTGGGAACCCACAGTGATTGTGAGATCGAGGAGAGGAAATCCAAACTGGAACAGCTGAAGAGCGTCTTGGAGATGTAAGCATTCCTATCTTGTTGCACTGTGGGTTGCGTTAGAGCATGCGATAATGGAAACAAGCTGTGCTGCTGGGTGTTCTGGCCAACTGGTGCCCAGGGATTGGGGTCTCCTCTGTTGCCTGTTAGTAACTGTACATGAAAGGTAACATGCTCCTCACCTTTTCTCCTTGACATCAAAACTCTGCTGATCCTTGTCCCAAGTGTGTCTGGTGTTTGGCTAAACAACTTGAGCTAAATTTTGTAATTTAGCTTTCTTTGCTGCAGGACAGGAGCTGGGGTCCTGTAGGGACCATGCTGATAGGAAGCATTTTGATATATTTGGAACAAAACTTGTTTTAAATAATGTTGTCCTGGTGCAGCAAAGGTTTAGCAAAAAGCAGCTCAGAAAACATGAAAAGATGTTTGTGTCCTCTGAGGTTTTGTACAGTCAAAATAAAAATATGGTGGTATCAGCATGTTCAAAACAAAAACAGGGTTCCTCTCAGGACTGCAGCTGGCTGTGGCATGCACAACCAGGATCAGTGTTCAGGCCATGTCTCTGGAGCACAGAGGAGGACTTTTTGCTGTGATTTCCCTCCTCTGCTCTTTCTACTCATTGGAGATGCTATCCTCAAAGCATCTGTCAGAATGTTTTGTTCTGTGATCTCATTAATTCACTTGTTAAAGATGTAGATAGAGATTAGAGCCCTAGTGAGGAATGACAGCGCAGAGTGCTCTTGGTGGAAGAGCAAGGGAATGGATCTTTGAATTTTGTTTGAGGGAGCTGTTTGGCTTTTTGTGGGAGTATATGCTGGGTCATAGGGAGATGACAAAAATCACGTTCCATCGCGATGGGTGTTGCAGCAGAAAGTCTCTTGCCTGTGCTATACTTTTACTGTGTACTGCCTAGGGGCCTCTAGGCAAAGGCTGGGTAGATGATTTGTTTCAGATTTTTTTTTCTCCCTGTCTTGTGACAGGTACGGACATTTTTCTGGCATTAACCGTAAGGTTCAGTTGACCTATCTGCCTCATGGACATCTAAAGGCTGCAAGTGAAGATGAAGGTAAAGAAACCTGATGTTAATACCCTAATCTTTAAATCCAGAGTTGAGGCATGAGTGCAGCTACCTTATAGGCCTTAATAGGCCTCTGGACACACAAGCAGAATCAGTGACCCATATCTTATCTTTGCTCACAATGTAGGAAGGGTTGGAGTGATGCCAGTACACCCTGGTTGGTTCTACAGGGCTTGCACTTCTTATTTTGTGAATGTCAGCCTATACTTTCAAAAACTAGTGACTCTGAGTTTCCTACTTGCTGATTTGTTTCCTGGGGATTTTGGGTCAGGCTTGTGTTGAGAACACTCTGCAAGGTGCTGATGACAACCTCTTCTTCCTCCCCTCCTCTCCCTCTGCAAGCTCAGCTATGAGATCTGATGTAGTGAGTACTTGTTTGTCTCCTAGAAGCTCGCCGAGAGTCCTCCCCCTCCCTTCTCCTGGTGCTTAAGTGGGGTGGAGAGCTGACCCCAGCAGGAAGAGTCCAGGCAGAGGAGCTGGGGCGAGCCTTTCGCTGCATGTATCCTGGAGGCCAAGGTGAGCTTTGTCCAGGTACCTCTGGCTCTGCCCTGTGGCTGCCAGGCTGCCCAGCCCAGCCAAGAGTTGCTCAGGCATCTGTGGCTGTGTGCAGCCTCTGGGATTAGTTTTTGTTCTTTTCAGTTGGCCTCATAGGGCTAAATAATTCATGTGGGTTTTGCACCCAAACATTCCTAAGCTGACCAGAGAGGTCTGCTGCAGTGGTTAAACTTCAATGTGTCTTGGAGCACAACAGCTTTCTTTAAATAATGTGCCAGGATCCAAAGAAGACAGGTGGTTCTAATAAGATAATTCTGATGCAGAAAGTACAAAATTTATGGATGGTTAACAAGGAATTTAGGTCAAATGTAGAGAACAGAGATCTGTCTTGGAACACAGATAATTCTGCCTGAGACAGGAGAATAGGAAGGTAACGTCTCCATGTTTTCTCCACCATAATTCTGTGATGCTGAAAAGCATCTAATATGCCCACAAATCACCAAGAGCCAAAAGGGAAAAAACAAAAAAGGCTGAGATTGCCTTTGAGTCAGGAGTACTACTGGACTGATCCAGTGAGCCCAGTATTGGATATGCTTGTCTTTTACTTGTATGTTTAATTAATTAAATTTAATTAATTATATTTCGAATTAATTAAGCAGGTTTAAGTTGGATTGGGGATTTCCTTCTGGAATAAGGAAGAGTTACCCTTGGTGGAAGAGGATTGGGTCAGGGGACACTTAAGCAAGTGAGCCCAAGTGCCGTGACGGGCTGCACCCACGGAGCCAAGGGAGCAGGAAGGTGTTCCTGCAAGGCTACTGGAGACTCTCTTTGAAAGGCTCCGAGGATTGGGGGAGGTGCCTGAGGACTGAGGGAGAGGAAGTGTTGTTCCTATCTTCAAAACCGACAAGAAGGGGAACTCAGGGAACTGCAGCCAGCTCAGCCTCAGCACAGTCCCTGGGACAGTAATGGAGCAGCTAATCCTGGAGGTCATTCCTGGCTGCATGACAAGAGGCAGGTGACTGTGAGTGGTCTGTTCAGTTCAGTTCAGTGAGCATGGATTCACAAGAAGTCATGCTTAACCAACCTGATAACCTCCTACAGGGAAGTGACCACCTCACTTAGATGAGAGTCATTCTGAGCAACAGCTTTGTAGACTTCTGCTCCATGTGGTCATTCACAGAGAGGGAGAGATCTTGTTTTGCAGGGAAGCGCTGTGTTCCCAGGTAGCATTTCATGCCTGGCAGCTTTCCCAAGACATACATCTTACTTCTGGCTGGTGCCTGTCCTTGTCTGTCAGGGTGTTTCTCTGAGTTGTGAGCTCAGAGCTGGGAGTAGTGTTCCTGTCTTGTCATGCACTGTGACTCTGTACTGTGCAGGATTGCCCTGGGATTCCAAGTAGCAGCAAACAGTGACCACTGCACTGTCTTTGGAGATCAGACTCAAGAGCTGCATGAATTGCTTTCCTCCATTACTGATCTGACTCCTGGGGTTGACCCAGCCTTGAGAAATAAACTGGCAATTTTGGCCGCAAGGTAATCGTAGCTGCACAGGATCTGTTTTGGAAACTGTTGCCTGCTGAATAGCTCTGCCTGCAGTTCTGAGGGCTGCAGGACCTGCTCTCATGCAGAAAACAAGCAGAAGGAAGTGATTTTTTTGTGTGCATCTTTATTCTGCACCAGGGTATTCAGGCTGGCAGAGCTACTACAGGCTGTTCAGTGGAGTTTGCTGCAGAATTTGGGCAGCATCAGAGCTGACTGGTGAATGCTCACTTTTTCCCTCAAAATGAACTTTCCCAGGTTAAGCAAAGCCTTTGTTACATTTCTAGTCTTCTTGTATAGTTAGAACTGTCTGTTTTGGAGCAGTCTAAATGCTGCCTGTGCAAGTGATTAATTCTCTGTGTAACTTTGTTACTACAATGAAGTTTATTTGTCTAAACCAGTATATTCAGCTGATACTTTTGCAGGTGTCAGAATATGAATTTTGAGTTGTCCTCTGTTCCAGGTGATTATGCTGGTTTCCCTGGCTGTGGCTTGCTCAGGCTGCACAGCACTTATCGCCATGATCTCAAGATCTACGCCTCAGATGAGGGGAGAGTTCAGATGACAGCAGCAGCTTTTGCAAAGGTCCTTCTTCTCTTTTGGGCATCTGTGTGTTCTGCTACATTGCTCTTAAAATATGCCTGTTCTAAAGGAAAATCTCTGGTCATGAGGAAGGAGCTTTCCTAGGATATTCCCCCTCTCTGTTGGATGGACTGGTGTACACCATGCTAATAGCAGGTGTATGGGGCAGTACTGAACATCTAGTGTGTCTGCACACATCTGTCATCTTTAGTGTCCTATCCAGGACAGGACTCTTGGCTGGAGAAGGAGTTATGTATGGGCTATTGCTGATGCTTGATGTTAGAGCACAGCAAATGTGCTGCTGAGTATTAATTGCCTATAGAGTGAATGTTTCTGGGATGGCTGCCTAGCCAGAGGGCTTATTCCTTGCCTGCTGCATTTAAAACGGGAGTGAAATGTCTTTGGTGCAGTGTGGGGTGGGGACTGGGGAGAAGGCAGGTTCATCTGCAGCTAAAGCCAAGGGGAATCCTGTCGTGGCCTTAGCTGGTCTTCAGAGCCTTTACTGCATCAACATTTTCAAGCAAACTGTGTTGCCTGCTCAACAATTGCCTGGACAAATCGGGGGCTGCTGTGGGCAAAGCTGTCCTTTGCCTGAACAGCGCTAGAAGCATGCCAGAGTAATCTCTGACTAGAAGGGATATTGCTGTAAAACTGCTCTTTGAGGACAGTTGAGATTTCAGTTTAATTGGTTGAATTATGGCCATGAAACTACCAGAAAGTTTTGTTGCTTGGGTTGCACAGACCTGAAATCTTGTCCTGTATGGTGTGGCTTTAGGGTCTGCTGGCGCTGGAAGGAGAGCTAACCCCCATCCTGGTGCAAATGGTGAAAAGTGCCAACATGAATGGTCTCCTGGACAGTGACAGTGATTCCCTTAGCAGCTGTCAGCACAGAGTGAAGGCACGACTGCATGAAATCATGCAGAAGGATGCTGAGTTCTGTGAAGAGGATTACGAAAAGGTAAAGCACTGGTGTGGCTTCATTGCTCCCTGTACCTGGAAGAAGAATAGCATTGCTGCAGTGGTTTGATGTGAAGTGTGTAGTATGTGTACAGTAGTTTAGTTAATTTGAGTTCTGGCCAAAATGGCAGGATATGTACAGAAGTGTACAGGTTAATAGCCCCCTGCCCTTTTTCAAGTGAGAGTCCTCAGTGTTGCTCCACTGTCCCCTTCAAGATTGATCACGGTGCCTTCCTCTCCCTTTGGAATTTCCAGTGCGTTTTGTTCTTGTGAGTATGCTAAAAGAGCTCTCGTTTTTTCCTGCATGCTGCTCAGATCAATCCCAGCTGCTGTGGGCAGGGAGTCTGTCTCACTGGATTTTAGATCCGTGCTCTGTGCACGTGTGAACAGGCCTTTTGGTTACAAGTCCTTGTGTGTCCTGTCAGGGCCCAATAGCTGCAGAGTAGAGAGCCTGGACTGCATCCTGCACAGCAGCCTGTGAAAGCACTGTCGCTTGCTTCTCCAGCAAGTCCCCAAAATACTGTTTTTCCCAGGCTCTGAAATGTGATTACTGGACTGAAATCTATCAAGGAACATATTTATCACCTCAAAGAACTACCTAAAATGTCTGTCAAGCCCTTCGGCTCAAGCACAGAAGCAAAATGAGACAAGAGTGGATGTTGTAGGTGGAGGGAGGTCCGATTTGATGGGAGTGGTTGTTTGCTCCCTCTGAGTTTGATCCTGAGGAAGTTTTTAAGACATGGCTGAGTACTCCTAGGAATAAGCCGGCTTGTTGTGCACAGCTGGGAGCACAGCTTTTGTCCTGAGTCAGAAAGCAGTACAGCTGCAAAAGGCGGACATTTTGTGTTCCCAGTTTGTGAAGGCTGATGTCTGCTGGAATCTTCTTTCAGCTAGCACCTACAGGCAGTGCTTCTCTGCTCAACTCCATGGCCTTCATCCAGAACCCAGTTGATGTCTGTAACCAGGTGTTCACCCTGATTGAGAATCTCACCTCCCAGATACAAAAACGTCTGGAAGACCCAAAATCTGCAGGTGAGCAACAGAACTGGAAAGGGCCTGGAACAGATTCATTTGTTGTTACATCTTCAGAGCTCCCAAACACAGCAAGGGTTTATGTTTGTCTGTAGCAAAGAAATTGTAAAGTGTAATTCTGTATGTGCTATTGATGTGGAAGGCTCCTGTTCCACATGCAACTACTGTTAAAGAGAGCTATAATGTAAAGGAAATTATATATGCATCTTGGTTTAGAGTGGATGTAAACAGCAGCAGTATATCCTGGAGGGATCTGCCTGTGTTTTTTCAGGCATTTTCTGAAGACTGTAAACAGCAAGTTTTTCAGTCATGATTTGCTCATCTCTAAGAGCTTTCCTAATAGCAGTGCAGAGGTTTTACAAAAGCATCTTGGGGACATACCACAGGATTTATGGCAGACCTAAGCGAACAGGCAAACAGTTTCACTTTTCTCAGGCATTTCAGAAGTAGCCTGTTGCTGCAGGTTTAAACTCCGTGCAACAGGTCCAGTGGCTTTTCCAGACTAGGATTCCAGTGGGTGACACAATAATTTGAGCCCTTTCATGCTGGGAGAAGTCAGTCGTAGCTGTCACTTGAAATCTCTGCAGCAATAACCAGGGTTCTGTGATTCTGTGGTTCTAGGATATGTATGTGGTTTGGTGTTCTCTGCTGTTTAGACCTGCAGCTGTACCACAGCGAGACTTTGGAACTGATGCTGCAACGCTGGAGTAAGCTGGAGCGAGATTTCCGCATGAAGAATGGGCGCTATGACATCAGCAAGATCCCTGATATTTACGACTGCATCAAGTATGATGTACAGCACAACTGTGCACTGAAACTGGAAGGCACAACTGAACTCTTCAAACTCTCCAAAGCCCTGGCAGATGTGATCATACCCCAGGTATAGCCCTGTATGGCAGTGCCTGTGGCACCAAAATCTGACCCTTTCCCTTTGTGTTTTGTCTCGATTCTCTTGCACGTTGACTCCCAAGGCAGCATATCTCAGTAGGGTGTTTCTCAGATCTGTCATAGTGTTTGTATAAGGCCAAAACGATTTATGACTTATAATGTGTCAGGGTTGGGCTCCTGGTTGAGGATTCTGGCAGGGTCAGAGTAATGTGCAGCTGACACAGCAGCTTTTTCATGTTCGTTGTAGTGCATCACAGCACAGCTCCAAGCTGCGTGTGTGCGCTACAGCAACATTCCATCCTCTGCACACAGGGTTGTAGAAGTGAAGAGAGATTTCTTCGTTAAAGTTCTGACAAGTTTGTTATTATTGTCAAACTAGGACTTGTTCAGTTTGCAATGTTGAGTTGCTTCTGGCAGAGTTTCATTTATATGGGATGGGCTTCTACCAGCAAGGTCCAACTGTCCCTGTAGAGCACAAGTAGTCTTCTAAACTATTTTAGTGTTGCTGGTAAGATGCAGTCTGGCTGTTTTCATCATAGCACTGCAGCTTTTATCTTTGCCAATAGCAGTTGTTGCTTTAGTGCTCATGCTAGGTCAGGATGTAAGTTTGCATGTCATGAGGTCAGAGATTCACTCGTGGTACTTGCACCTCTCAGCTGTTGGAAGGATACTGTCAGTGATGTCCTGACATGACTTGGTTCTTGGAAGAGTCTCAGTTCTCTGTTGCCCTCTGCAATACGTAGGGAAAAAAAATGTGAAAAGTGTTGAGCGACATCTCTCTTCCTGTCCTTGCTTAACCAGAGGTGCTGCAGCCTAGGCTGTTGAAGCTAAGTGGTCTTTCACATGAGGGTGTGGCAAAGAACCAGGGTCAGAGTGTCTGTTGTTTTGTTCCTGCAGGAATATGGGATTAATAAAGAAGAGAAACTGGAGATTGCTATTGGCTTTTGTCTTCCTCTCATTAAAAAGATTCAGCTGGACCTACAGAGAACTCATGAAGATGAGTCTGTCAACAAACTACATCCCTTGTAAGGCTTGTGCTGCATGCTGCTGGCAGTGGGGAGGGCAGCTGTGGAGCAGTGGGTGGTTCCCATGCCAGAAGAGTACTGTTGTGGAAGGACGTACTGAGCATACACTGAAGGGCTGTCCAGGAGGAAGGCATGTTGGTGCTCCTAGAACTAGAAGGCAAATGGAAAAGACACATTAAGACTGCTGACCAGAAGCACAGGGTCACAAACGCTTCTACCCATTGTAGCTGGATGGTGATGCCTCATCGCTTTCCCTACACAGAGCCAGTGTAGAGTGATGACCCACCTACTATGTGTCTCTATTAGGATTCCACAAAATTTGTTGTTTCTGTGCCCAGTGCTCTCCTTGTTTGTTCAGTCCTGCTGCCTTTGACATTTCCCAGTGTGGGGTTATGTCATTCCATTAAGTGTACAGAAATGCTGATGCGTGATAGATGGCAATTCATCGGCAGACTCAGTAACTGTGGACTGATTTTGGTTTAGGTACTCAAGAGGAGTTCTGTCACCAGGTCGCCACGTTCGAACACGGCTGTACTTCACCAGTGAGAGCCATGTGCACTCCCTGCTCAGTATCTTCCGCTATGGGGGGCTACTGGATGTAAGTGTTCCAGCAATGCTCACAGAGTAAGCTTCCCTGCTTTTTTCCAGTAGCCTTTTCCAAGGTAGACAGTGTATGTTTGTAGGTTGCCCCTTGAGCTAGCTCTCCCAGTAACACTGTGCATCAGTGGCCTCTGGCCAGCTCCATCTCTGCTCTGTTTGCATGATGCAGCTTCCTGCCTTTCTGGCATGTAGGAGCATTGTTCTTCCTCAGTGCCTGCCTTGCTTGCATGGAGACATGTTTTCTCCCAGAGCTGTCCTGCTAGTTTCAGGTGAGCAACCTGTCTAGAAGAATAGCAGTATGAGGCAATGGGAACTAGTGAATTTCTTCCTGCTTCCTTCAACCCTTTATTTCAAGAGTTTGGTCCTGTTATTTATTGTCTTTATATCAATTCAAAGTCAATAAAATCAGTTTGCTTACAGAGGAAGTGACCTAAGGTTGCAAATGCACAGGACGTGCTCTTGACCATGGAGGCAGATGATGCATGTTTAGGGGATTAATTCATCCAATTCACCCTTCACTTGCTCTCTGCTCACCGGCTTCCTGAATGAATTGGCATGCAGACCCTGAGAAAAGCTCTGCTTTAGTCCTCTCAAGAGGCTCTCTGATTTATCTTTCCATTTTTAAGCATGGTCTGAAATGCCTTGAGAGTTTGGGCATTCTTTGCAGGCATGATTTCTCGTGTCTGTGGCAGCTTGGCATACCTGTAGGCAGTGAACAGAAAAGTACCTCTGAACCACTTGCTGAATAAGATGCTCCCTTATTCCCTGACTCAAGTGCCCAAGGATGCTGTGTTGCCAGCACAGGGATGTTGGGCGGCATCTGGGTTTGTTTGTACTGGAGGGTTCAGTTCATGTCCATCAATGTTGTGATACGCACCACAGCATCATGACTGGCACTTCAGGGGTGACCATTTCCTGGCAGCATTAGGAGGCAGTGAAGGGTGGGTTGCCCTGCTGTGTGGAGCCCAGAGGTCCAGCGTGTCTCTAGATTTTTCATTCAGCATCAGGTAAAAGCGCTTCACTTGGTCTGTTATTTAGCACAAGTTCATCCCTTGTGCTCCATTCTGTAGTTTGAGAATGGCTGTGTTTGGGAACCTGCTGCGGTCTCTGCTTGTCTCCAGTCATCATGGCACAGGGGCTTGCAGCTCAGATCTGCATATGGGTGCTGTGGGCAGCTGTAACATCCCTCTGTGCAGCTGCTCCTCGCTGCAAGCACCCCACCACATTGCGAGGTCATTTTTTCATGCGAGTTAAGCAAGGTGTTTTTGTCCTGACAATGTTACCTTGTGGAGAGAGGAACTCTCTCAAGTCCCATTTCACTGAATGCTGCAAGGTGTCTGCTGTTGCTTATCCCATGCAATTGTTTATGTGTATATATCAGGAAAACAAAGACCAGCAGTGGAAGAGAGCCATGGACTATTTGAGTGCTATCTCAGAGCTGAACTACATGACCCAGATTGTTATCATGCTCTACGAGGACAACAACAAGGTGAGGGATAGAGCTATAGGATACAGTGCTTCCTGCCACGTAGCAAGGCACAGTCCTCAGTGATGAGTTCAGTTAGAAGTCTGTAACCTGAGCTCTCCCTGCTTGTGAGCAGATGGATTATTGACACAACTGCTAGATTTTGGTTTAAGTGCGAGGCAGTGACCCAGTTAATGCTTGTTACATGTAAGCAGAATGTCAGCCTTAGCAGTAATACCAAGCTTATGTAATCAATACTGACTATTTTAAAGCATTTCCTTGTGCAAAATTGTTTGCTGTTTAAGGTATTAATTGCAGATGAACAGTAGGAAAAAATAAATAAAACCAAGTGATATTTGGCTGTATTTTTGAAATATTTCTAGAAAATATCCAGAAATTCCACATCCATAAACTATTTTTTATTCTAAAAGTGTGCTGATATAGTGTATACTGGTATCTTCAGGAAGTAAAGACAATCATTTAGTAAACAGCTGGAATGTGGGAGCTGAAGGTGGTGACTATAAATAGGTTTGGCACTGAACTGCATGTCCTGATTCCCGTATCTTGTGACTCAGGTCTGTGCCGCAGGAGGTTATAATGGTGAGGGAAGCAGCCCCTTATGCCACACCCTATAGAGTTAGAGCCTTGTATTCCCAGACCTAGTGTGAGCTTCTAATGGTAGAAGTGATGCTTGTCAAAAGATGTTGGACTAGAGCTCTCACAAGTGGTGTGGTGTCAGCCAGTCAAGATGGTAAAAATTCTGGGTTTGTGTCATTACTGCCAGATACTGTAAAAGCTCTGGCTTCCTTAAAAAAAAAAAAACCTTAAGAAAAATTATGATTGGAGACAGTTACTTAAATCTTGGAACAGCCTGACTGAAGTTCCAGGGGGGACCCAGTCTCCTCCTGTACCAGCATGTGCTGGGTTTGCAGCAGGAGTGAGTCAGAAGGGGAGGCAGGGAAGTTTAAGGGTGTGTATATATATACACATAGAGCCTGATTCTGTTACACTCCTCTGTGGCCATTGTCCCAAAATAACAGTCAGAATGCCTCAGCTGTCTGCTGATCAGGGCTGTCCTTTTCGATGGGACAAACCTGGAGCCATTCTGTTCATGGTTTCTTGCTGCTTCTGCTTTCCTTCCAAAGGGTGTGCCTGGGATGCATGCTGCCCAGCACAGTATGGTGGGACCTTGGCCTGTACTGATGGTGGGATAAACTGGTTCTTTACCTGTTCCCTGTGACATGTGCTCACAGGACCCCTCTTCAGAGGAGCGTTTCCATGTGGAGCTGCATTTCAGCCCTGGCGTCAAAGGCTGCGAGGAGGACAGGAATGTACCCACGGGGTTTGGCTTTCGGCCGGCCTCAGCAGAGGTAAGCAGACACCTGGGCAGGAGCCGCTGGCCCCGAGGGACGCTCGGGCACTGTCCTGCTCTTCCTGGCGCTGCTGCAGAAGTTCCTCGCTGGCGATGCCTGCAGGGAGCTGACAGGTTGTGTCCGTGTCCTGTCTGGGTTTGTCATGGGGGCTGCTGGGACTGTGGGTACCTCCTGAGCTTGGCAGAGCAGGAGATCCAAGCCTGGAGCTGGTGTGGGCAAAGGCCACATTCCTGTAGGCATCAGTGTTTCCTTATGACAGAATGAGGACAAGAAGGCAGACCAAGGCAGCCTAGAGGAGCTCTCGAAGCAGAAAGGCAGCGATGAGCCAGACTGTGTTCAGCAGCAGTCCCCGCAGCCCTCCGAGCCGGTCAGCATCCAGCGAAGGTCGCCACTGATCAGGAACCGGAAGACGGGATCCATGGAGGTAACTATGCTGTCGGCGCCCTTCCTTGTTCTTGCAAAGGCCTTTGACTTATTTTTGGTTTCCTGGCATTTCTTTTAACGTGCCAGAGTCCGAGTTGATTCTGGGGAAGGATCGGCAGAAGGTAAAGAGGGATGTTGTGGAAGGCAGACGTCTGAAAGTCTTCCTCGTTGAGGAAGGACAGGAACACAGGCCAGAGGAACTAATGAGGAAGAGCAAGTATGGAAATGCTTGAGAAACACAAACATTACTTGGTTCCATGCTCTGTAGAGGCACTGGTGTAGCCAGCTGTGAGATTACATGCAACCTCACCACCTAGGTATAGTGACAGATTTGCCTTCTGTTAGGCTCTAGCCTTTGTCTTTCACAAAAGCAGCTCCACGTTTCTCATTCCTTTGTCCCAAGATCTTTTGCTGATCAGGTGTCCCTGCTCACTGGTGGATTCATACAGGATGTTTAAACTGTCAGGGTTTAGAACTGTCCCATTCACTGATCTGGTGAAGTAACAAAATTGATTTTGCTATTCTAACCTCTCCCTTTCTGTGCTGTTCTGTGTCACAAGGCCAGTGTCATAGTCAGCAGATGACTGTTACTTTCAGAGTACTCTGGAATTGCCCCTCCTTTTGGAGGGATTTCACAGGCATTTTTGCCATCAGTTTTCTGAACCAGTGAAAGCAGAGTTAAGATTTGAGGTATTTGTTAGCTGTCTTCCATTGTTATGTTACTCCCCATGTCACCTTTGCATGCAGCACTCAGAGGCTCTTTGTGATAGGCATATACTAAGTTAAAGGGGATACAATTTCCTGCTGCTAAAGAAGGAAGTCTATGTCCCAGTGATGTCAGCAAGAGTCTTGGGAGACAAGATGCTCGCTACATGATTCCTCTCATACTTTTCAAATTGCCGGTGTTCCACAATCCAAGAAAATCTTGAAATTAAAATTGAGCATTCATTGTCACAATCTTAGCATATGACTGCCTTTGTGCTTCTTGAAAGTGGTGATTTTAAGGAAGAGATGCACCTTTCTTTACCTTCAATTGATGTATAAAGGCTTTTGAGAGCAGTGGGTAACTTGGAGCTTGATGCTCATTAAACCATCTGTCCTTGCAGGTGCTGTCTGAATCTTCTTCCAAATCAGGAGGTTATCGCCTCTTCAGCACTTATTCCAGGCAATCTTCTGAGATGAAGCAAAGTGGCCTAGGTACTGTACCTGACGGGTAACCAACCTGCTCACTTGTACCTTTGTATTTCTGTGAGCATCTGTCTGTGTCTCCACATATATGTGTGGCTTGAGCTCCTTGTGTGTCTCTGTGTGTTTTGTGTCTTCTCTCAGTGTTTCTGTTGAGACCACTGTAGAGAATGTCTTGGTCTGTACTTTTTGTGTATGAACTTCTCCTTCAGCTGCTAGCAACAGAAGATGCACTTTTCATCCTTTACAGTACGGGAGCAACAGGGCAAACTGCCTACCTGCAGGCTGGCCTTCTGCTTCTCTGTTGCTCTCATTTGTTACATAATTTCTGAACTTAGTAGGAAGAGATGATTTTAGGTGAGAACTAGCGTGCTTTCTGTTCTGCAAAACATCAGTTTACATGCAAAGCTGTTCTTCATGTGAGACTGTTCTGTTGCTGCCTTTGCTTCATAAAGATCTGTTGTGTGGAACAGATGTGTCACATACAGAATGTTTGATATCTCTGTAATCACGCTGGAGTCCCTGGTCAGCCATTCTTCATATGGTAGCCAGTGCAAGAGAGTATTTCAGGGCACTTGATATTCTCTGTCCTTGATTGTTTCATTCCCTGTCATCCTAACCTAAACTATGTATGAATAGTTGAAATTCTTCCTGAAATATTTTTGCTAAAGCAAGGTCTGTTTTGAAACTGGAAAACCTGTCTTTGCTGTTATGAGGTTCAGAGATGGCTGTGCAACCTGTGTCCTGCAGATAGGAGGTGATAATGCCCAAGTCATGCCCACTTGCTTTTTCTTTAAAACCATCTTAGTGTTGTGGCATGGCTGCAGACTTGCAGCAGTTCTGACTCATCACTTTGTTATATGGACTACCTGCAGCCAAGAGACTTCTGAAAAGCCTGGTCATTTCTTTGCCACTTTCAAATGAGCTGCTTCTTTGGAATCTAATTCTTACCAAGCAAAGGGAGTTTTCTTCTGAGTGGTTAGGATGTATCCCTGGAGTCTGCCAGCTATGCTTGCAGCCAGCTGGAAGAATCTAAATAGGAATGGCTGGTGCATATTATTTTCATAAAGAGACAGTAATGTTGGCCACGACGATTTTTGAATGTGTTATTTCACTTATCTCTGCCTTTCCCAGTGCCACTGCGAGATTCAGTGAGCTGTGACAAACTGCCTTGCTTAGGCTTGACAAAACCTCTGGGTATTTTGTGAGTCCATATGGACGTATATGGGAATTTCTGAGATGGCACACAGTCAAGGAGGTGCATCTGCTTGGAGAATTACCGAATACATCAAGTGGTTCTGCAACTAGGTTTTACTGCTTGGATGTGCGACTACCAGAAGGCCTGTGCTCTGGAAAGCAGATTTTACAGCCCTTGGACTACTGCCTTTTCCAGGTTTTTGAGGAATGTCTGTTTTGGCAATAGGGAAAACCACTGCTTTTCTGCACCTTTGTACAATACTGCTTTTCCTTAACAACAAAATTTGAAATGTGATCCTGGCAGGTTTAATTTCAGAATCTTGCTTCATGTGCCTTGCTGGGAAGCCTGTGCTGGTTACTCTCCCGACTGTGAAGCTCTGCAGAGACAAAACCTTGAGTAGGAACTGATAGATCTAACCTGTCATAGACCTTGAGCTGGATACTCAGCCCAGCCATCATTCTCTTTTGTAGAGTCTTGCAGGCACAGAAGGATTGAGCAGGAGAGACCTGTTGTACCACACCAGCGTGCACAGCCCTTGGTGGTTAGAATATCTGTGTTTCTGTGAGTTTTTTTAACCTAAGGCCTGCTATGAAGAACGATGCTTCTTTACCTGTACAAGACAAGCTCTTCAAGGAATCTTACTGATTCCTTTCATGCTTGTTTTTTAGAAATCTGATTTTTTTCCCCTTTAGGATTTGAAATGTGTTCTCTCTGTAAGAGATAATACAGAACTCATGGAAGCTTGAACTTTGGCTTTAATACTTGTCTCAGCAGCTGTGTTATGAGGGGGTTCATTCAGGCACTACCTGCTGTTTCTGAGTTTTCTGAAGCCGAGCATACCTCCTGTTGCCTGACCTTGTCAGTGTCTGTCTGTCATTATCTCTGGAAAATGGAATGTCTGTCCAAGTGTAATCTCATATTTGTAGGCATGAAGGAATGGGGAACAGGAGGGAGCTCCTGCAGTAGCCCTGCCCTGCTTCCATACCTTCTAGAATGGTGCCTCTACTGTCATTTAAAAAATGAAATTCCTCTTTTGAAAGGAGGTGGCTGCAGCTTGCTTTGTCTGTGCTTTGGAGTGTGACACGTTTTTCTGGGCAGCACCAAGGGTATTGCTGTGGATTGTTTACCATAACATGTGTGCTTCTAGCTTGAGAAGCCTAGAGAAGTTTCAGTACTTTGTGTACAAGAAGCCTTCAAAAGGGGGTAAAACCACTGCTGGCTGTTTGAGCAGTAGAGGTGGTGCACTGCCAGCGGCATGAAGCCTTGTGCAGAGATTCCCAGAGGGAAGTCAAGGATGACTATTTTTAAACATCTGACGCATTGAATGATCATCTGAAAATTAAAAGCACAGAAAATATCCAGCACATACAGTAATTTCTAGCAAGTATTGCTACATTCAAATCCAAATGGCCGTTGTGTTCTTTAGGATATGCGTGTGTGTGTGTGTCTGTGTATGTGTGTGTGTATGGTTATTTTGGGTACAGTGGTCTCCCGGAGTTCACTGTAGATGATTGCTGCTGTCCATAGAGTCATCTTTGTAAATTCTCTTCTGGTTTAAGGGCACTAACAAAATGCCTCTGTCTGCAGCAGGACAGCAGAAACACTGGGGTATCCTCAACTTAATGATTAATGGCACAAGGTTGCTCAAGATAAAAAGTCCTAAAAATCTGATGTTCCATTTTTATCTGCCAGTAAATCTGTTTGGTGGTTTTTGTTGTTGTTTGTTTTTAAAGCATGGAAGAGCAATTAGGAGCATCATCCTGTCTGCTGCTTGACAAAATTTAATTTCCATTCTGACAGATTCCAGTTCATGCTGAGTCAGCACTCACCATCAATTTAGGGCATTAGGAGGAAATTTTCTAAGGCATGTGTACCAGTGACCGTGCAAGCAAGAGGTTTTTTATGTCCAAAGACATGTATGTGCTAGTCTGTGCTGTGGAAAGCCACCAGCAGTGTCACGGTGGGAGAGCAGCTGCAGTTCGGTGCTACAAGAACCCTTTCAGTCACCCTAGGAGCAGATGTCCTCAGCTCAGACTGAGCTTATACATGACCAGCTCAATGCTCAGGATTTCTGTGTTTTCTCCAAAGAAGCTTTGGCATAAGGATCTTTGCAGAAACAGAGCTGAGGTCCCAAAGAGCAAGGAGTGGATGTGAGGCAGCAACATGTCCTCAGGCTGCATCAGCTGGAGTACAGCTGTTAGGCTGAGGGGTTTGGCTCTTTCTTTTTGTTTACCTCTCCTGAGTGCCTGAAGCTCTGCTGTCCTGCCCTGGACGCCCTGGGGTGTGGAGGGTGTATGTGTCAGGATTGTGAGCCGGCTGAGGGGCAGTGGAAATGGATGGTGCTGGAGCACATGACATTGGAGAAACTGAGAGCAGGGCTTGTTCAGATTAGAACTTGTGGGGCTTGGAGACCTTAATGCTCTTTCGCCACCTAAATAGGAGGTTGCAGAGGGGATGGAGACGGCCTATCCCCAAAGTCCTGTGCCGGTCGGTTGATAACCAATGAATACAAGTTGCAGCACAAGAAATTCCAATTAGCTAGGAGGAACAAATTTTTCACCCGCCGCAAATGTGCCAGATATTAGAGCAGGTGCCCAGAGAGGTTGTGAAATTTCCTTTCTTGGAGGTATTGACAAGTTGACTGGACAAACCCTAAAAAGCTGATCCGAGCTGGTCCTGCTGGGGTGTTGGGAAAGAAGTTTCAGGCTCCTTCCAACCTAAATCATGCTATGATGCAGTATTTTAGAATCAAGAGCTGCTTCCTGTGTGGGCAGGATCTCTTTCACAGCAGTAACAGTTGCACTCTCCCAGATAAATATTATTAGGCAATGTTGCAAGTGTTTTGCCCCTGTCAGACAAGGTGGAACCAGATCAACCTGCTTGTTTCTGGAAGTCTTTTGTATGTAGGAGTAATGTTGGCTTGTGCAGTTGGTGTTCAGTACAGAATGCAGCAGCAAGACAGTTTAGCAGAGAATTTACAGCTAGTCAGTGGCTGTGTCTGGCCCATAATAAGGTTTTGTCTTGACTCACAGTTACTTTCCTCAGTCAGTTGAAAGAATCCTCTTTCAAATGTCTGGTGTTCCCTAAATATCACACACATCAAGTCAGTCTTCAGAGCACTGTGCCTTGGAGAAGCAAAACCAAAGCGGCAGGAATGAGGTTGCCCTCCATCCTGTGTGCCGTGTTCCTTCACCCTGGGTAGGCAAAGTTCCACGCTGTGTGCACATCTGGTGCTTTGAAAGGCTTGTTCATGGACCAGTTGCTCCTATGCTGGAGCAGTGACACATGGCCAAGTAAAATATGTCTGTGAAGTACGAGCTTGTGAATGCAAGCCCTCTGGTCACAGTGCTTTCCCTGCTTGTTTGACAGAAGATGAATCCACACTGCCTGATCCACAGAGTAGACAGTTCTTTCCTCTCCTCAGTGTCCTACACTAAAAGGAGCTTTCCACAGGGAAAGGGCAGAAGAGCAGAGCAATGAAACTCTGTGACATGACCATCAGTGGTTTGGCATCCTGGCGGTTCTGACATCAGTGTGTAGCTTTGCTGACTGAAAGGGATGAAGGTGTTTCTCCTAAGTCAGGGCAAGAAAGCCAAATGGAAGTAAACTGCTGGATGGAGTTAGGAACTTTCCCGGAGCTGAGGTTTGGGCTACCTGCTGTGCGTTTGACACTTTGGAATTTAGGTTGGAGAACACGGTCTCCCTGTGCTTCCAGGCATCATGTTTTTTCCTGAGATTGCTTCCAAAGTGGCTAGTTTGTTCTTCATCCTTTGACTAACCCTGCTTTTCTGTAGTTGCATGCAGTGGATATGTGATACTAACACCTTCCCTGCCTTTCCAGGGTCACAGTGCACCGGGCTGTTTAGCACCACTGTGCTGGGAGGCTCGTCCAGTGCCCCCAACCTTCAGGACTACGCACGCAGCCATGGCAAAAAGTTTGCCAGCAGCCTGACATACAAAGACGGTATGTGTGTTCCCTGGCAGCAGGGTGGTACTTTGTGGACTGGTATCTCAAGATGTGCCTGTGGAACAGACTTGGACTGCTGAAAACAGTGACAGTTGAATGTGTGTATTCACTGCATCTACAATGATAAATTTTACCATATCCCAAGAAATCGTGTTCCTTGCTAGGACAGAAAGGAGCTGACATTGTGAGAGGAGTTTTAGGCTGATGTGTGGTATTGCTGGGGTCTGATTTTGGTCTGATGTTTCAATACTACTTCTTGTTGTGAAGGGGGATTTATTGGTCCAGATATGAAATAGATTAGTCCTGGTATGGAAATCCAGCAGATCACATCATCTTGCTTACCTTGGTGATCTTGCTGATGCTAAATGAAGCTCTTTTTGGGACAGTAATCCTTGCCCCATGGAAGATGGAGCCATCCCAAAGGCAGAATGATATGCTTGGGCATGGATAAGATGGGCACTAGAGTGAGGCTGAGTGTGCAACAGTCTGAGGTAGCTCTCAGGACGCAGGGGCAAAATGCCTGAAAGGCTTGAGGTAAGTGAGTTGCTTGGATGAAATTCTGCAGAAGGACTGGAAAGTCTGGTTTCTGTGCAGTTGTGCAGAAACTGCCAGGAAGGTCAGCAAGACAATCTGGTGAAGGCATTGGGGCCATGGGTACAAACGTTGCTTGATGCCCATGGGTGCAGGTGCTGCATCTGCACCCCAGCCTGCCAGCAGCACTTGGTGCCATGCGCAGGGAGCAGCAGAGGGTTGTTACTTGCAAGGAAGTTGGGGCACAGGGACAGACTGAGCTGTCCTGGAGCAGTTGGAGGGTGTAATGCAAGTGTCCATTGTGGTCCCAATAGGAAAGACACTCACTCAGACTCTTCAGTGCTTATTCACATACTATTTGTAGGGACACTCAGTTGAGGACCTCCATGGACAGGATCTGCACAGCGTACTTTGACAAGGCTGGAAATCCACCTAATATTGTACCACTCGGGTTTCCCAGCATTTGAATGGATAGATGTAAGATCATCAGTCTTGGATGTCTTATCTTTTTCTTTTTGGTATTTTAATCAATACCGGATCTGAGTGCCTTTCTTACTGGGATCATAAGGAACACTAACACTGCTGGATTTCAAGGTGGGAAAAGGATAAGGCAGTAATTTGGGGAAGACAGGAGGCTGGTTCATTTGGATTCTTGTCCAGTTTTGAGGCAAGGAAAATGGCCTAGCAAATCAGGATGGAAAGATGTCCACTTCTCTGGCCTGTTGGAACCCTCTAAGTGCCATTATGTACACTGGCTTCCTGTGCTGCTTGTCTTCTGTAAGAGAAAACTGAACTCGTTCTCACCTCCTCAGGGCACTCCCTGATGCACAGTGGCCTGTGAATGACAGTGACAGGGAGGGTGAGATGGGAGTGTTCTCAACCCCACTGTGTATCAGTCTGAGCTGCCCCGGGCAGCAAGTACTGGCTACTCACAGGTTGCAGAAGAAGCTCATGTTTTTTGGCACAAGACCAGGGTGTGAGTCACAGTGGAGCCGCTGAAAAGGCCAGCAAGGGCCCTGCCTGCTGTTCTTTCCTGACCTTGCAAGGAGTGGGAGCCCAAGGCCGCACTGATTGTCAGAGAAAAGCGTCAGAGACTGCCTTGTGCCCAGTTGGGCATGGAACAGACCTGCTCAGTCCTGGGGCTGGGCTGCCTTTCTCTGTAGGCTGTGTAGCAGAATATGCTTGCAGCTCGCTGCAGGCATTCCAGATCATGTGGACACCTGCTCCATAAGCCTAAATTCGGTGACAAGGTCTCTGTGTGCTGAGATGCAGTTGTACCCTCGAGTACCTAAAATGGAGACTTAGTTGCTAGCATGTGTCTAACACGGCCCAGAATTATAGATCTTGATGTTATACCTCTGTTTTCATGTTCCTTGGTGTGCCTGGGCACCCTGTGCTATCAGCATCTTGCTGCAATAAGGGCAGTTGGGGGTAAGGAGCTGGGGGCTTGGGAAAACAAGCAGGAGGCAGAAGGGCATTTAGCTTCTGGGGAAGGTAGTTTGGAATGTGAAATGAGCCCTTGATCTGCATGTTCCTGCTTAAAAGAGCACCAATGAAATGCTGAACAATGGAATTTAAACCAGACATCACTAGAGGTGGTTGCAGTCAGTGACAACACTGCAGCTACAGCAGACTCTTGGAGGACATTTGTTTCAAGACCTTTTCTGCACTCGTTGGGCTAATACTGTTGAAAAGCAGCACATCTTTGCATGAACTCTTTGATAGTTTTTCATGGCTGTGACACTTCAAGGTGCAGTATGTGGCATATAGCACTTCACCAATGTTAACTTGCCTTGTTCCAGGGAAGTTTCAAGGGCCCTTATTTCTGAAGTCTTTTTTGCTTGAAGCTGGAGGAGGGCTAAGGAACACTTCAGCAGAAAGTTGTCCCAACTTCAAGCTGAGGGAAAGTCCACGGACGGTTGTGATTTCAAGTTGGCTTGCCTGAAACCAGGGATCCAGTAAACTGGGTCAGTGCCATTTGGGTTGATGTGCCCTCAGGGCAAGAGGAGGTGTGGGTGGGATGGAGATGGTCACCATCTGACTGCAGCTCCACGGCTTAGACACTTCTAGGGGTTTGTATGTGTAGGGAAGATTGTTGTACTGTTTGTTGAGTTTAAAGAAAGAAAAACAATTTTTAGGGCTGGTGCACTTAGTGGAGGAAATTTCAGTGAGAGTTATTTGGCCAAGACACTGGATGTAGCTATAGGAGCACAGTGGGAGTGTGGAGCATGCATTGGTGCACTGATGAGGGGGATAGGTGTACAGACCCTATGGGATAGGGAGAATGGATGCATGAAACATGAAAGAGAAATAAAAGGGTTTTCTGCTATTTCCTGAAAGATCCCAAATGGCAGCAAAAGATATGATTGGTTGGGGTCTCACGTCAAATCCCACATATAAATGGTCTGATCCAGGTCATTCTTTTTCTTGATAGCTGAGGAATTTCCAGTGTGAGTGGAAAAAAAAAGTTGCCAGCCTTTTTTTCTTTTTTTGTGTGTGTGTGTGTGTGTGTGTGTGTGTGTGCATATGGAGCCTAATCCCTGTCCTTTAAAGCATATTTGTTTTTAGATGCACAGTGTCTGTCCTTGCACTGTCTTTCTGATGTGTGATTTGTATGGGAGAGCTTGGCCTAGCCTGGGGCATGGCCAGGAGAAGCCTGAGGACCAGTCTGACAGGTGTATCCCAAAGCTTCCCCTGTACTGAAATGTTTTGAGCAAAGAACTGTAGAGGCATGTCTTCATGGGTCTTCTGCTTCTGTACTCAGGTGATTTACCTTTAAATTCCTAGAGAGGTCTGTATAGCTTGCGTTAAGAGGTTGTTTTGAGCTGTACCTGTGCCCAAACTCTTTAGTCCCTCTGCAGAACAGTGTTTGTTTTCCTTGGGCAGAGGTGAATCCTGAGAACAATCCTCCTGTGGTGCTGCCGCTTGCTGGGCCCTGTGCTCTGGTGGCTGCGAGCGTGGCATGGCTGCATTCTGCACTGGACTGAGCCTGGCGTGGTGGGAAGGTGTGAGCTGCTGACTGAGAGTGATTGAGAGTGTGGCTGAGTCTGTGTAGTGTCAGGGGAGACCCTGGCAGGGCAGTGCAAGGGCTGGGGAGATGCAGAGTGGTTCAGTCAGACCCACAGGTGGAGTGTCGGGTGCTACCCCAGTGCCAGTGGGAGCAGCTGTTGTGGGGGTCAGGAAGGTGAACCTGAAAGGGTGATCAAGGATATGAAAGTCGGGGGATCCTTTGAAGCAGGCTGTTAACTGAGATGATCTGTTTTTATTTCCTCAGAGCTCTTGTCTATGCCAGCCGTAAAACGATTTTCTGTGTCGTTTGCAAAGCATCCGACTAATGGTATGTTTGCTTCCTTGATTTGATGTTCCCTCACACTTCTAACCCCATGCTCACATTCAGTTTTCTTTGCACATGTTCTCCTCTCAGCCTTCTTGTGGTTTTTTTGTGTTTGTGTATCTGGTGTCTGAACATGCTTCACTTTCCTCCATTGTCTCCTTGTGACTAATGTGCTCACTCATCCCCTGTCACTACTCAGTGGTGCCTCTGCTCTCCCCTGAGGTGTTTTTGTCCCAGGTGAAAAGACCAAAGCCATGGCTCTGTGAGTGCGCTGCTAAAGCAGCCTCGAACCTCCACCATTACATTAAGACTTTCTGTCATGCTCCCTTTCGGGAGGGTGGGGATCAGGGGGAGAACACCACTGGGTTGGGGGCTGATACCCACTCCATATCATGAAGCATCAGCAGGTTAGATCCTCAGTTTCTACACTGCAGATTTGAAAGCAAGAATAGCTCTAGGACAGCTGTGTGTCACCTGGAAGGGCCTAGTGTGTGGTGGGAGAGAAGGTAGTGCACGTGGTGTTTTATGTCAGGAGTACTGGTAGCCTCATGGCCTCCTGTTGTCAAACCTGTCTGTTAGGCTGGTCTGGTGGTTCCTCCAGGCATGGTGATGTTGGTACAGGTAGGCTCACCTTTTCTGCAGACATTACCCTGTGAATGGTGTCTCTCCAAAGCTCTCACTCATCTGCTGTTGGTGGACAGTGCTGGCTCAGCGGGAGGGGATGGGCATTGTGCTACCTGGGGTGCCGTCACCAGCTTTGCCCCATCCTGCCTGTAGCTCTGGAAGGGCTTGGTGGCAGATGTCTGACAGAGCTTCTGCTAATTCATTATCTCTGCTTCATGTTGCTACTAACCTGACAACCAAAGTATGAGTCTGTGTGGTTATAGGCCACTAGCTCTGTTGTAGCAGGTGCCTTGAACCAGTTTACTCTCCAACTCTTGCACAGATACTTTTAAAAAGGTTTCACAGCACCCCTCCTCCTGCATGGCTCCTGCTGCTGAAACAATTTGGAACCAAAGGAGATCACTGAACACGACCAAGTATTTCTGCCTTATGTGATCAAGGCAACTTGTGAATGTGAAGACATCCTGCTTGATGTAGTTTGGAAGATGAATGAAATTCAGAAGACTGTTCTGAAAATGAAAATTTTGGGAAGGATGAAATGGGAAAGGGCAGCTCATGGTGGCTTTACTGTTTCAAATAACTAAAGGGAACCTATTCTCTGTGTGTGCTTGGTTTTGCTTTTCCCAGAGTGGCCAACTGCTTAGTTTGTCTGTATGTCTGGAGGGCATCCAAGCTCATGTGGTGTATGTCAGCAGGGTGTGTTGTTCTATCTTGCCTGCAAAGCTTGTACCAAGTTCCAGCCTTTCCTAAGACACACTGTAAAGCAGTTGCCCCCCTGCTCCAGATATGATAGGGTGAAACTGGGCATCATGTTTCTCCCAAAAACTTGACTAATATTTCTAATGGCAAAGTGCTTCTTAATCAAGAAAACAAAGACAGGGGTCCAGCAGGTGACAGCTCAAAGTCAGGGATATTTGGTCTAGGCTTGGCACTGTTTTGAGCAGGAGGGATGTTTACCCCATGAACCACTCACAAAAACTGAATGCAAAAATATTCCCAGCTCTGGGTCTGGATTTTGTTTCTGGAGAGCTGCCTCTGTGTGTGAAATGGAATGGGTGAACCAGGATAGTGGTCAAGCACAGCCTTGGGCCAGATGGTTTATGCTCTGATCACACAAGTCTTGGGCGTGTGACACGGGTCCTGAGGCTGTGTATGGGGAGAGACATGCCTGCGTGCTGCTGTCTTGTCTGCTATGGGAGGATATCACAGAAGATTGCACAGGGCTGTTCTCAGAGAGACGGAGCACAGTGCTTCTGTGCTCTCTCTGTTCTTCTGCACTCTCAGCACTCAGCTCTCAGCCAGACCCTGCTGTCCCCCAAGCCCCTTGCACAGCCTCTGCTCATTTGATGCTGGGCCATTTGCTCTCTCCGTGTGCTGATGTGCCTGGCTGTGCTTTGGTGGAGGACTTGAACATTCTGTTGGCAGTCTGGATTTTTTGTCTCAGCTGCAGGAGGACGAGTCTGGCCCTGAACCTGATCTTCTTACCTAGCAAAACCTGAACTGCCTTGGACTTGGAATGTGTCCTAAATTTTATTCACTTGTCAGACTTTCACTTACAAAGATGAACCCTCGCTGCTCAGGCACTGCCCTGCACTGCAGCTGGGTGACGCCTGGGCCGGGTGGAAGTCTGGTCTGCCCTGGTGTCACTGGGGGAACGTAAATCTTAAGGGCATTCCTCACCTGCCCACTGTGGGAGGGATTGGGCTTAGTGTGTGGTTTGGGTTCTTCTCACCCGGCGGCCGTGGTGCTGGCAGCTCCATCCCCACATCTCTGCAGTTTCTCTGTCCCCAGCTGTACCTGCCCCTCTTCTCTCACTCTCTATGGCCCCTTTCCTCCAGATGTGTTGGAGCACCAGCACGTTGCCCAGTTGCTACGCCGTTTTTCCTCTGACTGTGCCACGAGCCGGACCATCTCCCTGGATGCCACCCTAGCCCATCACCTGCAGCAGTGCTCCTACCACCTGCGCCTCTTCAGGAGCTGGCTGATCTCAGGGCAGGATGACTTGGAGTGTCTTTACGGTACTGCACGCTGCAGCTGCCTCCGTCCCGTGCTCTTGTAGCTGAGCAGGGACCACTGTCTGCTTGAGAGTGCAAAGTATGCTTTGCTTCTAAAAAAGGAAGGCGTTTCCCTCACCAAATCCCCAGGGTCTCTGGGCTGCTGCTGCAGCAAGCTGTGTGGGCTGTTGTACCAGCAGTTTCAGAGCCTTAGGCAGGAGCCTTTCCACACGGAGCCTGTGCTCCCCGTGTGGCTGTAACTGCTCTTTCCATCTTTGGCAATTGTTTGTTGCCTCCTTCCTTTAGCCAGGGTAAGCCCTTAAGCTCCCTTCAGGATGGGTGCTGAGCTTCTATCAGTGGGATGCTCTGCTGGCAGGATGCCCCATGCAGGTCTTGGTGGGCTGCCACAGGGTATCCCCTTAGTAATGGAGGAACCAAAGTGAGTAGTGAGAGTATGGGAAGAAGAGGTTAAGGAGGTACTGCAGCTGGTCACAAGCTGAGTGAACTTGCTGGGGAAATTTTGGGGAAGTGAGCACTTGTGGATGTGTTGTTCCTAGAGAGACTAAGTTAAGACAGGGTAGAACTGAGCTTCTGTGTGGCTGCACTGCATGGCATCTGTCCTTCCTGATAGGGCCTCTCAGTGTGTCTTGTCTCTGGTGGGAAGAGGTAGGCGACTTCAGCATTGAATCCAGATGTTATAAATCAAAGCTTGCTACTGTTTTTCTGCTGTTTTTCAGCCTCTGTCACAGATAGGAAGTCTTGTGCATGGAGGCCTTGGTGCTTCTCACACAGGCGGAAAGATTGCTGCTCCCTCGACCGAGGCAGTGAGCTGGGGCTGGCTGCTGAGGTTTACCTGCACCATAGGAGCTGCTTGGAGCATGTGGCTTGCTGAGCTGTGTGGTGTGATGCATGGACCCCCTTTTCCATTCAGACTCCCAGGTGGAAGGGGCACAGACAGTACAGCCTTGCATGTAGTGAAGCAGCAGGACTGAGCATTTTCAGAGCCTGGAAGATGACAATTTTTCTTACACGGTCTGTTTTTCCTTTGTATGGCCCTTTCTGTCAAGCAGGCAATTTGGAGATAGTAGTTGCTTTTCACATGTAGTTAGGCAACAAATGCTAAAGAGGAGCAGAATCACTTCAAGGGAAGAGATGCTGGATCGCAGCAGACTGCTCCAGAGCCAGGGCTGAGCTTTCCCTGCCACAAGTCTTGGCCACGTGCGTGAGCTCAGGTGGGGAGAGGAAATGAGCTCAGTGCTTTGGACACCTGCAAGGTGCTGGGAGGTGCTGCCTGCCCCAACACAGCCAAACACAGAAGTTAGGTACTCCTTACATACCCCAGCGCAGCAGCCCTCCCGTGTGCAAATCAAATCTCCGCCATCGAGCTCATGCTGTTTTCCCAGTCCATCAGCAGGCCTACAGTTCATTTACGTGTTTGGGATTCCTGCTGAGGCTCTTCTCAGAGCAGACATAGTTGACAGTCCAGGTTTCTTCCTTTTGAAAACGGCAGTCTTTTGTCCTCTCTTTCTTGGCTTTCCACCATACTTGTGTCCACACAAAGGAAACATGAATTAGAAGATAGAATCAGTGAGCCAAAAGTATGCAGTTGGTATCTGTAGTTGGAAAGCTCAACAGTGAAGCCCTGAAGAAATGTCTGGGAACCTGTGTGGTCATAGCTGGGAAAAAAGAACAGTGTGAAGTAAGTTCATGTTTGTAATGAATCACACTGGTACTGAAGCCAAAGGTCAACTGTGGAGGAGCAGAGAGCGGCCCTGTCATGATGAGCAGGAAAATAGCAGGTGATGTCCAGTGTAAATAAATTTAAATGACAAAGGGAAACAGCACTGAACTCTTATATATAAAATAGTGGGCTCTGATCTGACTGTCACCACTTGGGACAATGTGGAAAAGGTAGAAATTTGCGAAATTAGAAATCTGGGAAGGATGTTTGTAATAGTGGTCCAAGTGGCCTGAAGGGGGTGGTGGGGATCCACAGTTTCATGTAGTTCCAGGAGCGAGGAGGTTTCTAATGGAGTGAGTTGAGACACTTTGGACAGAAGTGGGGTTTTTTCCAAGCTCTGTACCATGGTACCTGGGGATGTTGGGAGCTTAACTGAGTTCAAGGGAAGATAAGAATATGGAAGAGACACACGATCTCCAGAGCAGTTCTGAGCTGTGGGTCACTGGTGTTTGGGACACGTGACTAGACAGTCACATGTGCTGTCTAGACTCATAACCCTTCATATGCATATACATGTGGTACGTTGGAGTTCTTCCAAGAAAACGGGTAGACTGATCATGCGTGTCAGAGAGGAGGAGCCTGGTGAGTGCTTTTGTTTTTGCTGAGACTGGACAAGTGCTTCTTCACTCCAGAAGAGCTGGCATACAGACCTTTGGCACACAGACCTTCCTCTGTGGGTTGGTACAAATAACATCCTCTGTTGGACGTTGGCACAAAATGGATGGAATTCTGTCCATTGTCTATTGCCGTTGTCTGTATCACAGGCTCCTGCCCTGCAGGCCTCAGGGAAGAGTTTGGGGGAGCATCAGCAGTAGCTGCGTGGTCAACACAGGGTGACTGTCAGTCTGAGACACTTCCTGTGGCTTGCTCTCATGTTTTATTTTTACTGCCCCTTCCCAAAGGCATTGGTTCTTTGCTAACTGTGTGTGGTGCAGCAGTGGTTGGAGCCTTCACTGGAGACACGTAGGGATCGTGGTCCGTAGTGGTAGCTGCTGCCTTGGCTGTGCCATGATGGCGCGAAACCACTGTTGGCCTCTCCCCAGCAGCTCAGCAGGTCTAGGGAGATGTGCGAAGAATTGGGGTCCCATACACAGATGAGAGGGATTCCTTGAACACATTACTCCACCTTGAATGAGGGAACTTTGGCCATTTTTCTATGCTTGCTCAAGAGTGGTGCAGTGCCACAGTGCTGAGCCGAGCTGTGCGAGAAGGCACCTGGCACTTTGGGGATACAGGTATATCATTTCACATCAGCTGTGTGTCACTGTCTAATGTTTCTTTTAATGCTGGACCTTTGATTTCCTCCTCTTATTCGAGGGGAGCCCAAGCACTCAGATGCCCATTGGTGCCCCCATAGTATCTTATAACAATGTTGCTTTGCCCTGTTATTTAAACTTCCTTTTTTCTTTGGAGACCTGAGCCAACTTTGGCCTCTCTCAAACCAGATTCTGTTGTGAAATGACATTAGCCTCATACTGGGCTGCTCCACAACCATCTCCCATGATTGTTTTAAGTTTTGCCCTCACTCTTTTCCTTTAGCACTGTCTCCCAGAAGGCCTGTGAGAAAATAAAGAACACACATTCTCCCTTACTCAGCACTTCCACTCTCAGGACTTCTCAGCAATGGATGGAAGAATGTGGTCTTTTTACTGTGTCTCACATTTCTTTAGCCTAGCCAAGGATTTGTTATCCTTCCTGTCTTGAATTGTGTTTGTAGGCCCTTTGTGGCATAGGTAACCTTGTGAGCTCTCTGGGGGATTCTTTATCTCCAGCAACTGTTATTTATTGCAGTGAATGCCTTCACTAGCTCATGTTCCTTGCCTCTTGCAGAACGGGGTTAGGTGAGGTATTGGAGCAGAGCCTGTCCTGGAGGTGACTGGAACAATTGTCTGCTCTTCACAAACAGATGCTCCAGGGCTTCTCCTGAAGTGCTGCCAAGGTGCAGCTGCCAGTTTTATCCTGTCAGTGTGCTGGGCAGACATTGTGACTCAGATTGCATCAAGAGCTCTCTTACCTTTTGCATTTCAAAGTATTTTTCCTTCTCTGTAGAAACAAACCCATTTCCTTCTCAGAGTCTTTTTGGGGTCCCTGGAGGAGACAGGGGAGGTACAGAATGGGAAGCCCAACCTTGAGGAGTTAAAAGGCCACTAAACTCGAGAGGTACAGTGCAGGAGGCAGCTTCAATATACCCAGGGACTCATCTGTTTCTTCCTTGCTTCTCTGGCAGTTCAGGTTGGCTTGGTTCCACAAAGCATTTCCAGGAAGATGGGATGAAGAAGAAGATATTTTGCCATGATACTCAGCTGGCTTGAGCAGCAAAAGATCTATTCTGAATGGTTGTGATGCAGCTTAGCTCTGAGCAAGTGTCTATTAAATGCTGAGATGCCTATTTCTGCCTCATTCTGGGTTTGCTGGCAGTGAAGTCTAGTTAAGGGGACAAATAATTCAAGTCCTTACTCAGCTCTTCCTTTGGACACAGCCTGTCAGAGGTGCACAGGGGGCTGCTGTGGCAGGGAGGTTCTGTGGCTCCTTGTGGCTGCCGCGGTGTGAGCTCCCTGCTGTGGGGAGAGGAGGCTGTGCCAGCCGGGGGTTCACCAGCAGTGGGACCCCTTTAATGGAAATTCTATTGGCACCACTTCAGTTCTGTTTGGCTTCCGTAAGTGGGGACACTGTGCCAAGCTCTGTGCCAAGTTCTCTGTCACAGCTGAATATTTTAGCAGAAGCGTCACAGGCTCAGCAGCAAAAATGGCAGCTGCCAGATACATTTCCTCCTCTCCCCTCCACGTGTGCCCAGGTGCTTGCTTTCAGATCTGTTATTGCATGGGATTGCTTCGTGGTGATTTCCTTGGCCTAGAAGAGATGACCTGAGGCCTGAGTGTGCCTGTTGTTTGATTCCCAGAGTGCTCAGCTCCTTCAGCCTTGAGTGCTCCTGCATGGATTTACCCTGCTGTTTCCTCTATTAATTTTCTTATTGGTTCTCTTTCCAGGTTTTGAAGGCTGTTCCATGGTTCCCACCATTTATCCCCTGGAGACCCTGCACAACTCCCTCTCGTTGCGGCAGGTCAACGAGTTCCTGACAGCCGTGTGCAGGAGTTGCAGCGAATCGCATGTCCAGTCCACTGCAGGTACTGGTCAGGTGGGCTTGTCTCTGGCAAGGTGAGGAGTACTCCTGGTCTTTTACATTCTTGGGACAGATCAGCCTGACAGGACTGGAGATTAGGTGCAGTCCCTGGAGCCTGTCCCAGAATGTTCTAGTCTAAGAATGAGCCATGGGACCCAGCTCAGAGCCATCCTAAGCCACTTATTTGACAAGTAATCAGTCAAGTCTGTCTGTAGCTGGTATGTGAATACAAACTCCAGCTTTGGAAGTCTTTGTCTCATATTCCTGGGAGCTGATAGGCAAGCATGGCTCTGAATTTGGTCTGGTCTTTAGCTCTTTCTGGAGTGCCTGCTCATGACTGCTGGGCTACAAGCCATTCCTTTATGTCTGTTGAAATATTACTGATCTGTGTATTTTTTTTTCTTGAAGCTTTGTTTGATTCAATGATTGGCAGCCAAATAGCAGGAGACCCCTTTATGTCCCAGCGAATCCTGTCATCATCCTCCTTGCCATTGCGCCAGCGTTCGGATAAGCCCCCTTGGTGTGAGTGTGCTCCCTTCTTGGTTGGGGCAAATGTGGTGGGGAGGGAGGGAAGTTTGTGAAGGCGGCAAGGTCAGGAAACCAATCTGGCTGAAAACAATTGTTTAGTCCTCTTCCTTTATTGGATTAGTTACAATGTAGATCTGTTCTCTAGTTTTGCTGGTTGTGCAATATAAGGCAAAAACAAGCATTAGTAGAGAATCAATATTTCTTTCTCTAGTGTTGACTCTCACTCAGCACTCAGGGATTGTGTGCATCAGGAACCAGGAGGAGCAAACTGAAGCTGAGATTGCTCCATAATAGTAAGGGAATGAAAGAAATTGGTTTTCATTTTGAAGCCAAACATCACACTTCACATTTTACTCTGTGACAACAGAATCTGCTTTTGGCTGTATGCTGACATAGCACTGGATTACAGGATGGAATTGTGCTCTGTGTGTTTGGGTTTTCATTAGCTGAACTGCCAGAAATACTAAAGACCTGCTGTGAGCCCCTGACAGGTCACATGGCATGTAGGCAGCCCTCACATCTTGGTTGTGGAACTGTGGACTTTGACAGTTTGGGTGGGGAAATACCAGCTACATGTCTTAAGATTTTTCTTCCTCTTTGCAGACAGCAGTGGCCCCTCCAGTACTGTCTCCAGTGCAGGCCCATCCTCTCCAACTTCTGTGGACAACTGTGCTCGTTTCAGCTTCACTGAGAAACTTTCCATCAGCCCCCCAAAAAGTGAGGAGCAACTGACTGGCCGGTCCCCTGAGCAGGAAGAGAGTCAGCCTCCTGGCAGAGGGCTTGATGTGGAGGGGAGTATGTCTGGGCTGTCGGTAGCTGAGCCAAGTGACCCAGAGACCCTGATGTGGAGTAAGGGCCCAGAGCCTGGCAGGATCCTGGAGCTGTGCAAGAAGGAGCTGGCAGGAGAGGACACTAATCTAGAAGAGAAGAACATGGGGGAGCTGGATGATGAAAAATCATCTGGGGAAATGTTAGAGCCAAGTAACACAGGAAACCCAAAGTGTGTTGAAGGGTTTGACCTGAGGCTGGCTGGGGAGAGAGTGAAGCCAGGTGAGGGGTCTCTCAGGGGAATGTCTGGCCTGGATCGGTCTGGGCTGTCCAAGGAGATCCTGGTGCCCTGTGAAGAGGAGATGCTGGGAGAGGTGTTGGGCCCAGAGCATAGAGGCAAGGAGCTGCTGGGGGACAGTGCTCTGTCAGACCAGCTTCTCTCTGGTCAACTGTGCCAGGTGCAGCCACTGCCTCCTGAGAAAAATGTCGAGGAACTGCAGCCGCTGTGTCAGAAGGATCCGCAGAATTAGTGGCTCACTGGACAGCGCACTGCAAGCACTTCTCGCCTGAAAGCAGCCCAGCTTCCTGCATGGCAGCTCATGCAGCTGGCGGTCCGTAGCAAAGAAGAAGCCATGTCCCAGAGCCACAGGACCCTGTGGTGTGGAAGAGGCTGCTTTGCTCCTCCACAAGCCAGCTCTTTGCCATTCAGCAAGAATGTTTGCCTCATTAAGTGAACAACAATGCAGTCTTGGTACTGGCATGGCACCTCCATGGAGCAGGGACATGGTGCTGCACCGGTGTCCCAAGGGCTTTGTGCTCACTGGGACCAGCAGCATTAGGGGACTGGTACAGCCAAGGCTTTTACCATGGTATGAGTCCAAAGGGGACAGATGCTCCCTTGAGACTTCTTGGCCCACAGCCTTCAGAGAAAGGCATTCTCGGCCCAAATTAATCGGATCCGTCACAACCACCAACCTCCTGTTCCTTCTTCCTCTCTCAATTCCCACTGCTGGCCACCAAAATCAGGTTGAGAGAGTCCATGGCAGGAAGACTAGCAGAAGCAGAAAGCTTTCTGAATGGGTGTGGAAAAGAAGGGTAGTGAGGGCATCAAGTTTGACTGCCACTTGCAAGGAAGCATCTCTTTGGCGTGGCCTTGGATGTTTCCCTGCTGGGCTGGGGCAGGCAGGAGTCTGGGGATCCAGCCTGAGAGAGGTGTGCAGGGAGGACACACACGGGTGTTTTTTTCTTATCCCCACGGGTCAGGCAGGGTACAGCTCTGAAGTCCTGGTGACAGGGATTAAAAAAAACTGGTATTTTAACAATTCAGGACTATTAGAAACCAATAAGGAAAAATCTTTATTATATATAAAATGAAAAGTATTTAATGCATATTTATGTAAATGCCTTGTGAGCACAAGCCTGAGGGCAAGATTGATACGGGTGTCCCTGCCACATCCTGAGTGCTGGCCAGGGCTGTGCTTCCCACTCCTCCTGTATTTATGGACAAGTCTATGTGTCTGTCTGTAGTTAGGATATGTGTTTTTGTGAAGCTGTGCCCAAAGATCTCTACGCTGTGTTGTAATGATGTGTGTTCACAGTAAATCTATGCTGTGGGTCCAGTGTCTCTGTCTCTGATGCTGACTTGGCAGCAGTGTCTGTGTGCCAGAGCTTGCAGGAGCCTGGAACAGTAAGCCCTGCTCGTGCTCTGTTGTCTTGGAAGAGCAGCTGTGGCTGCAGTCACGCCTGGAGTAAGTGCACAGGTTCAAGGCCAGGTACCTCTTTTTCCTACATGGAAGAACTGGTCACACTGGGGAAGAGCTCCTGCCCTCCCAGGTCCCATGGTGGTTTGTGGTGGAATGAAGACACTAGGATGGTGTGTTCAGCTCCTTTGACTTGGTCCACAGCTTCCCATCACTTCAAGCACATCCTGGGTGTTGTGTCCTCTTCCTCATGCCCAGTAATCCTGAGCTGCCAGTTTGGGCATGTAAAAAAGGTCACGTTTACTTGCACTGGGAATGGAGCAGTCGTGCAGCTGCCCACAGTGTGGCACTGGCTAGGTGGCACCCCAGCCCCCCTCCCATCAGGCTGTGCCTGCCCTGCCCTCTGCTCTCCTGCACGACAGGTCTGCACAAACAGAGACCTTGGCCATGGGGGTGCAGCCAGCCCTGGCCCCAGTGCTGGCTGAGGGGCCACAGCTGACTGAGCAGTACAAGATTTCCCCTCGGGCACTGCCCACTGCCCTGCACCCTCGTGCAGCCAGTGGCATGTGGCACCTGCTGCCACTAGCACTGCTCCAGCAGCCAGGTCGCTGCCAAGCACCAGCCACATCTCCTGCCAGGGGGCAGTGCCTGGGCAGGGTGGTTGCCATGATGGACCAAACAGCACCTGCTGCACGATGTCGTTGCTGAGAGGGGCATGGAGCAGGGCCCTGTAGGGTGGGGACCTGGCTCTCAGGTTCTGACCCTTACAGAGCCCGATGCTTGTCACTGCACACCTCTGGGAAATGCATTTCAGTCAAAGCACCTTGGTTAGCTGGAGTATGGCCAGAGATGATGCTCATTTACCTGAAAAGTAGCTGTGTGGAAATCGTTCCTGGTTTATGGTAACAGTTTGTGGTTACTCCCATCACCACCAGGTTTGGCAGCTGCCCTGAGCTCCCCATCAGGCGCTACGTAAGCTGTGGTGTGCTCTGTGGCAACGATGGCCTGTCTCCTGAGGACTGTAGCACAGAACCTGCTTGCTTTTTCCCTGGCATCCACCCGTGCCATTGTTTCCTTCTATGTACAGGCAGGCAGGAATAGAACTAACTGGGCATGAGCCTCTCCTGTGTTCCAGCACAGGCAGAGCAGCAGCTGTCCCAGTTTTCTGATGAGTAGCTGAAAGAGCTGAAAGTGAATTCCCCTGTTGGAGGTCAGGTCAGAGTTCTCTGCAGAGGTGCAAAAGCCCAACTGCTGCAATGGGGACAGGGGGCATGGAATCCCTGCCAGGCCTGGGCTTAGGTCCCAAGCCAGCAGGTGTGCTGCCTGCCACAGGGCCAGAGACCTTTCCAGCTCAAAGAGTGCCAGCAGCACTGGGCAGAGTTGCCATTCCTAAGAAGTGCAGGGACAGGCAGAGGGCTGCAATGGAAAGTATGATTTGAGAACTGTAAGGAGTGACGGTGTTGCAGGACAGACAGGCTCTGCCAGGCTCTTCACTGGATTATCAGGAGCTGCTTTCCCCTCTATACCCCTTAGCCAGCTGTGCAAGAGTCCCAGATGCTCCCCAGGAGGGACCCACTAGTCACCCTGCTGCTGCCAGGGGAGGGGTGCTGGCTGTCCCAGGCAGGCTCTGTGGCCTTACGTGCATGTCCCTTTCCTGAGTCGCAGGAAGGTTTAGCAGCTGCTGGTGAAGGTGGGGTGTTGGTGGAAAAGCTGGGGACCACCTAAACTGGGAGGCAGGGGCGGGTGGCATGGCAGCCATGCCTGTGTACTCCTGCCTACAGCATGGGCTCACTGAAAGAACAGTTTGAAACCACTGGAGATGTTCTTGTTCGCAATTAATGTGGCTTTATTATTAATGTGTTGGGCTCCTCTCTTGATAGCAGTTAGTTACAGTGTTTCACGTGGAAATGGGCAAAAGGACAGAACTCAAGGAACTAAATTCAAATAGAAATATGATGCTGAAGAAAAGAATCAGGGCTCTGTTCTTAAAACATTTAGCATAGAAGAAGCTAGGAGCACAAGATGCCATTTCAATACAGTTTAGACGTTCACTTTTTTAATTATAGGTTTAAAATAGTATTCTTACCTATTACATACAGGAAGATTACGCATTGTTGCCCACATGCAGAAAAAAGCAAAAGCAGAGTTTAACTGTTTCTCTCTATAGTGTTGTATTACCTCTGGCTCCGGGTGGGTCCTGCCGGCTCCTGTAGCCTAAGCAGGGTCAGACTCTACAAATCAGCATTTTCACAAGTCTTTTTCCCATAGTTTTTTTAAGATGGAAGGGGGATGGGGGGGAGAGGGAGATAGGGAGCAAGAGAAGCTCAAGGCAGAACAGACTGCTACAAAAGAGTGGAAAAAAAAGTGGAGCCTTGAGCACAGGGAAGCAAACTGATGTAGGATAAAGGTGGCCAAGCAGCAGAGCTGCAGAGGGCAGGAGCAAAGCGTGGAGGGCAGCATTCCTCCTGGAATCCGCCAGTGGCCACACTCCTGCCTGGAGGATGCAGGCACCTCAAAAAGCCTCACTATTACTGCTGCTTAGTCAGAATTGCTTCAAGTTTAAAATTGAGAAAACATTCATGTGTGGGTCTATCTAAAGTTAGTGCATTAGCTTTTACATCTAGCTACGCATAGGGATCCCAGGAGCCAGTGAGGGTCACGCTTGTGCCTCTGGTGTCTGGCATGCTGCAGCTGCCACCATGGTGGGTGAGCCAGGGTCTCCCCAAAGCACTGTAGGCAAAGCCCCCATAGCATTCTGGGGAGGGGCAGGGGCAGGTGTTTTAGTGCCTGCAATTGCCAGAACCAACATTCATGAATGCTGACCCCATCAGGGTACAGAGAATGACATTTATTATGCTGGCAGACACAGTGTGATTCCATGGTTGAAATGAACACAGCACAGGGCAGGGATTTGCTAAAGCCCTGAGTAAGCTCACATGTTCCTAACAAGAGCCATATCCAAAGGGCTGTCTGTGCCTTGGGGAGGCTGCTGGCCTCAGTCCTTGTCCTACAGCTGCAGGGTTTTAGACAGCCTTGCAGAGATGTTTTTGCTGCCCGCGAGTTCTCTATGATCTTCTCATATTGTTTAAATTGCAGCATGTTAGTATTTGTACCGAGAAACCTCTGAACTGACACTGAAAGCATATGGTATCATGTTAACATGTATAAATTAAAAAATCAACACAAAACGCAGCTTAACATTAAAAAAAATAAATATATAAATTAAAATGCAAAATGGACCATTTCCCTAGAAACTCCATTTTAGTGCTAGGAGCAGGTTTCTAAGCAGCATTTTCTTTATGTCACCTGCCAGAAAACTAGCACTGAGGCTAAAGTGTCCCAGGCAAGCGAAACACAGGGTCCAAGGATGCTCATGGTGGAGTCAGCCCTCCGCTCAGGGCCAAGCACAGTGGGTGTCACAACAGATGGAAATACATTGTGCTAACTGTCAAGCATTGCAGCACAGCTTTCTATCTCATTCCTTCTTCCCCAGAGCACAGCCTGGTGCCACTCTCTGTCTTACAGAAAGATAAAAGCTATCTTTGTGGTAAGACCCTCTGTCAATTCTCTTGGACGTGGCAAAGGCTCATGAATACTGCAGGCTTAGTGCACCTGGGCACACACTCCCTGCTGGGAGAATGGGTCTCCCATGCTGAAACAGGTCTGTGTGCCAAGGAGGTTCTGGGTGGCTGTTCAGTAGCCATGGTGCAGTCACGGCACAAAATCATGCTTCTGCCAGGACATCCAGAGAGCAAGGACAGACACCCACAGTGGCGCATAGGCCAGGGAATAAGCTGCAAGGTGGCACCACACAGATGAGCAGCACCTCGTGTGCTGTCAGCACACCCCTGCCACAGTGTGGAGAATTGGGAATGACTACACTTGCTAAACTACTTTTCCCCGAGTATTTTCAGAAGGGCTTTCTCTTTCCTCACACCACAAGCTCTATTCCCCACATCCTGGACACTTGAGGAGGCAACAAAAAGCTTGAACACAACTATAAGGCTTGGACCCTGGCACACAGGCAGCGAGCGGATGGCTGCTGCCTGCAGAGCTGGCACACCCCAGTGCCACCAGCCGAGCACCAACTGCCCCCAGCACGGCCTGCGCGCTCCTCAGCTGCCTCAGCACAGTCCTCCAGAGCCTTTGGTTTAGGGACAGGGAGGCTTCTTGTACATCTCGGGCCAACAGTGGCCAAGGTTTTTCCAGCCCTTCCGCTGTCGAGGGGGCTGTAGTTGTGCGTTTGAATGCTCTTTTTCTGTAACTGTTCAGGCCACAGCCTGTCTGTGCCTCCTCCTGCCGCACAGTCGATGTGCAGGAGCCAGCTGGCTGCTGTGTGTGCGAAGCTCAAGTTAGCAGGTTAAGAATGTGCTGAACCCTCCCCTACCACTGCCATGTCCTTCATCCCAGCTCCCTGAGCACAGAAAACAGGTGCTGCAGGATGCCACAGGCAAATACTTGGGACAGAAATCTGCCAAGCTGACATGTAGTGGTCGTGTCTAGTTTGAGCATAGGTCTCCTTGCTCAGAACACCTCCTGTATGCTCAGGAGGTGAGATGGAAGAATGACCTTCACTGTCACATTACAGAGGGTTTTGTCTTCCCTCATGTCCCTGGTGCAATTACTTTGCAAGTTAGATTTCACCTCTGCCCCTGCCTCCCATGCACTCTCTGCATGCAGCAGCAGCACTTCAGCCCTCACCAGAAGGATGAGGTTCATGGTGCTACAGGTTAAATGGCAAGGCAGCCAGGAAGAGAGTAGAACAAGCTCTCACAGCAGCAAGGCAGCCAAGATAGTCTACAGAAACTGTACAGGCAGCAGAATAAAGCAGGGAAAGTGAAAGTGCCCCTGGCCTGCAACTGCTCTTGCACAAACTCTTAGCTCAGTCCAGAAAATTACAGAGCCCTGCACTTCTTCCTCATAGCATCCAGTGCTGAGCAAGATGGATACCCGATTGCCTGACAAATGGGAACCATGTAGAGGACTAAACCAGAGAAGAACTGTACTGTGATTAGATGGTGTCTCTCACGTTGCATCGGTGATTGAAGAGTCAATGGATGAACACAAAGTGTGGGAGATTTAGAATTCAATTTTACAGGCTGGAAAAGATTCGTCCTGCATCACAACAGTGCTGCTGCTTGCCAGTACCATGATGTTTAGCTCCTGCTGTTTCTCATGGGTCTGTTGATACCATTCTCGTGTTACCTCAGTATCGTGTGTTGGGATCAATGTCACCTGGGAAAAGAAAGCAGCAGGGGTGACTGAGAACAACTGCAGTGACAAACAATGCCCATAGGAACCGAGGCTAAAATTTCTTGTTAATTTTGGAACACTGTACCCTTGGTACTGCTTGTTCTATTTAATGTCTTTCAGATGTCCGGTTCTGAGGCAGAGCTTTATTTTATACAGTACCAGCACAATGGGGCTCTGAACTGGCTGCACACTGGCAGCACTGACACCATAATGATGAGAATGGCTGCAGTGCAGGGGAGAGTATCGTGCTCTGGAGCTCCAGAAACAGCCTCAGAAAGATCCTTCAGTGTGAAAAGGAACAATGCTGGCAGTGTTAATGGACACTATGTGCCCATTGACCCAGTGTGCAACTCAGGAACCTTGAAATATGAGGCTGCTTCATCTGGAAGAACACATACGGCTTCTTGTACGTGTCTTCAGGAGTGCCCACCTGAGGTGTTCTGCAAGCCTGGCTAAGCAAGAACTGTGCTATAGAACATTCTGTTTTAAAAGCACTATTAGTAAGTTCCTGTCAGAAAAATCTTTAGCAAGCCAGTCTAGCAACAGATGTCACTGGGTGTGGGACACTAATAAAAATTCAGTTTGTGTTGGTGCTTGATTTTGTTTGAGGATAGGCTCATCTTGTAGTAGGTAAGGAGGAGTGTATGATCTCTCAACACTTCCTCCCCTCAGGAGGGTGTAGAAAAGAGGACATACCATTTTCCAGGTGTTCTCCTCCTCATTAGTACAAGCAATTACTCTGCTGAGATTACAAAACAGGACATGCCTAGTACCATTCGCTTCCTCTCAGTGTACTCCCTCAGGTATGTCTGTGATACCCGCCTTTTTCTGAGTACTTGTGACATCAAGAGCATGACACACCCCTTTGCATTTCCATGACCTACCTGCAGGTTCTCTCCCCATTGAGACTTCCCTTCCAGAAGCGCATCCAGCACTGCACGGCTTGGTTCTCCGTTGGCTGCATCATTCCCACTCACAACATAGTAAGATGCTCGAACCCGCTTGAAGAACTCTGGATCTGTGTTCTTCCCACTGCAGTGGTTGGGGATATAGGCCAAGTCCACATAGACGGGTGGACCCATAGGCACAGACAAACTGCTCTTAGGACTACTCGAAGCTTTGGAAAAAAGGAAAAAAGAGGCTATCAAAACCTTTCTGCAAAGGTAAAATACTCAGATTAACACAGAAAGACTTGGATTCCAGAAATACTTTTTCATTGCAGCAATGAAATTGAGACTTATCCACGCTCGGCTGCTCAGAGGTGACCTGGGTGCATTTCTGGGCCAGAGCTGTCACAGTTCTTGGGAGGCAAAGGGAATTCTGTTATTCTTTGGGGAGGGATTGGAAGGCTTTAAGGTCAGAAGCTTTTTCTGGGGAAGGGAATCAAAAATCTCTTACTAACTTTTGCAGAATTGTCATCCCAATTAATATTTAGTCCTATTTTTTGTTAATAACCTACATTTGCTTAACCCCTTCCCCTGTTCTGATGGCCTCTGTATGCTATCCTAGCGGATTACAGTAGTCTTTCTGGAAGGTCCTTCCTGGCTTCCTGCCATCCCTGCGAATTGCTGCTGCTCCTAGGACTCTATTACTCTTTCCTATCAACCTCTTGTATGTCTCAACCTTATCACTGCTTATAACATTTTATGCCTGCATGGGAAGTCCTATTCTGCTGTTTAACCCAGTGCCTTTCTCTGTGTTGGACCTACAGAGACAAGGCATGTTTCAAGAAGCATTTCTTACCGGGATTTGTTTTGATGCCATTAGCAAGGGTCTTTCCAGGATTGCTGTGACTACTCCGGGATAACTCATCCTCTGGCATCAGCACACTACGTGGTTTGGGCTTTTCCCCTCCATCTCTTTCTTTTTTGGCAGTAACAGATTTTGGAGATTTGTCTGATGACTGTTTCACAGGAGTCGGTGATCGTTTCCCTTTCACATCTAATTTCCGTGCAGGTGAGGAAGATTTGGCTTTGCTCAAAGGCTTCCTCACACCTTTGTTCTTTTCTTTTATGTCTTTCTTGGAAATTTTATCAGTTCTGCTCATGCTTTGATCATTTACCAACATATCAGGGTCTACCATGCAGACATCAGGGTGAGGAGGGTGGGGATGGGGATCTACCATTGGAACAGGCTGAGGATCATGGCTGGACCTAGAACTGGCATGATGAGCATTCCCCACAGCTTTGTCCACTGGGAGGAAATCAGCATCCTCATCTGAGTCCATGTTGGCATCTGCTGTGATGGACGGACATTCTTCGGTCTCAGGCGGGACATCTGAGTCTGACTGGGAGGTTCCAGAATCACTCACTGACGTTGGAGGGGTTTCCTCCACTGTGGCACTTTGCATGGGACTGCTCCCAGTGTGCGGTGGTCTCCCCTGCACTGAAGGGTGACCCTCCTCCTGTGAGAGGTCACTGTCTTCAGAGAGCTCATGAGGGCTTGGGTTGATGAATGAGGGAGAGAGTTCTCCCTTTCTCTGTTTGTATTCACATGAGGAAAATTTCTGTCCACAATCAGAACTGCCTCCTAAATGGGGCTCCATGTCATGGGAAGCATCTCCTGTTTTTTCATGCCTCTGCACATCTGGGAAAAAGGGCTGGAAACTGTTTTCAGGGGACATCAGAGAGGAAGGACGGCTTTGCCTCTCTGTTTCCTCTTTGCCTGCACATGGAGAAAAACTGCTGTCAGAATCAGGACACGTTTTTTCATCTTTTGCCTCTGCTGCATGGTATGTGCTTTGGAAAACTTGCAGACTGGTGCTCACCTCTGTTGGACCATTGGCTGTGGTTTCATCTTCGTGCTGACGGTGAGGAAATGATGTCAACACATCAGGGAAAGATGTCAGTGTCAACAGCTGTTCTGCAAATGGTGCCTTCTGCTCTGGGTTGCTCCCACAGGGCTGCTGATCTTGCTCTGCAGAGAATGGTGTGGGCTCTGAGCCCTGGCACTCTTTTCTGCATGGCAAGGTGTGGTCACCTGTGCTACAGGGAAATGGAGAACCATCTTCTTCAGCAAAGTCTTTGGTTTCAGCTGTGTGTGTTTTCACAGCATTATCTGGAACCTGTGGAGACACATCCCAAGGACTCCTGGTACCTGGTTCCACTCCTGCACCTGTGTATGTGGAAAGCATATGGGAATAGAAACTTTCTGCTGTAGTCAGTATCACAGGAGTAGTGGCTTCAGATGAAGGCTCCTCTGACAGGCTGGAAGAGTCATCTTTCAGCTGATGCTGGGGCACAGACTCTTTCTCCACACCTTTGGAGAACAACTTGTCTTCTTCATATGGACTCAGTGGTGAGAATTTAGGAAAAGATGAGTCAAGGCTGCTGATTTTCTCAGAAACCTCCAAGTACTCATCTTTGTTTCCCTGGTCTGAGAGCAAAGCACAAGGAGACTCTAAAGAAAGGGAACTATCCCCTAAATGGCTAGCTGAGGTTTGCTTATGTCTGAATATGCTGGCTGTTCCACTCTTTCCTAGCAGGGAGCTTTCAAATCCAGATGGGCTATCCATCCCTCTGCCCTCTACCCTTGGGCCCTGTTCATATACCTCTGTTTGTATGCCGGAAACAGATTTCAGGTACATGGCTTGCTCTTGGCACTCAGAGGCCACTGCTTCACTTGGATAATCTGCTACCCAGAAATGGGATTCCTTTGTGGATTTTTCAGCAATCTCTCTCTTTTGTGAAGAATCTTGTCTTACATGGCACATTCCTGAAGCTCCCTTATCTCTGCCCATGTCTGGCACGTCACTGTAACCAGCAACATATGGCTCCACAACAGCAGCTGATACAGTTGTCCTATTTCCATATTCCTCTTTCCAGCCTGGACCAGAGGGAAAAGAGGCAGTGGAGCTGCGTGGAAGGGACTCCTGACACTGGCTCTGCAGAAAGGGCTCTGAGACAGGGAACTTGCTGAAGGCTGAGATGTGTGCATAGACAGTGCCTGCAGCTTCAGCAGGGCTGTGCAGTTTAGACTCTTTTTCAGACTTCTCCTTAGCACCTTTTTCTAGCTCTGAGTCACTTGCACTTTCTTCCCCTCGACCTGCTTTCTCATAGTATGTATCTTTGGGATTTGGGACCTCAGATTTCAGGGACAAAGATACCTGCTCCTGGCTAGACAAAATTATGTTCTCATCTGGACAACCAGCATCAGTATAGGTGGATGGTTTCCCTTGATAAAAGGTGTCAGTTGTGACTGTGGGAGAGGCAAATTCTGTGCTTGTGGATGATGGGTGCCGTGCAGAGTCCAGTTCTCCTGGCAAAGCAGAAGACACATTCAGTTTTTCCTGTCCTTCAGATGTCCTAGGCTTCCCTGTTTCAGACAAGGGCAAATATCTTTCATTAATGTCTCTATAGTCAAAGACTGAATCTGCTTTATCTTTAGGGGATGCTGGAGATGACAACTCCTTCTCAGCAGAGGTATAAAGACAGGACTCTTCTTCCTTTGCAGAGACATGAAAATTTTGACCTTTTTGAGAGTTCAGTGCAGTCACCGGCACCTTGTCAGTGTGACCTGGGCTGTTGGCACCCATGGCTGTGAAGGGGGAGGGTCCCACTCCAGACACAATTATCTTCTCATAGATGTCAGCATACTTGAAACTTCTTTCATCAGGGTAAGGAGTTGGTTCTCTTTCTTCTTGCTCTTGTCTTGTGGAACTGTCATCACTTCTGTGTGTGCGGACCCCTTCCTCATAGGAATAGGGCTCAGGGGAGCTCCTGGAACAGGTCTCTGGAGGATACACCTCTCGGATGGTAGCACCCACAGCCCCGGCACAGGCCACAGCATCACTGCTTTTTTGATGTGGGCCTTGACCTGGAGGGGAGCGTGCACACTGCCATGACACCTCAGCACTTTCTTCTGTGATATATTCTGCTGGTCTTGTAGACTGCAACAGAGTAGATGCCACTGCTGTCTGCTCTTTTCTTCCTGTAGAGTCATATGGACCCTCAGTGGATTTGCAGTCATCCTCTTGCCTGTTAGGTGACTTGTATTTGCAATCTATTTCCTGGTACAAATCACTGATGTCTGATTTCTTCTCAGCTGGCTTCGATGGGACATCCTCCCACAAAGGTGGCTTGCACTGATCTAACTTGCAAGGCCTCTCTGCTCCTGCTGATGCCTCCACTTCCTTTCCCACTGCAGACAGGGGAGATGTCGTCAGAACTTGGTCTAGTGACTTTGCATAGATATCTAGGACAGCTTTCTCCTCATCATCTAAGTAGGAGCCATCTTGTTTAGAGGTCAGCAATTCTTGCCTTTTTTTGTCTCCAGTTAAAGCTTTGGCCTGATTTTCCTCACCACAGACATACTTAGGAGACAGAGGAGAACCTTCCCTTTGTGTTCTTTCTGGGACAGTGATGTCAGCAGGAACGACATTCACTTTCTTTGTTTCTGACATAGGTTTGTCACTCTTCTGTGTGTCTTCTTTGTAATCAAATGAGTCCATCTTTAAAGATTCTCTTTCTGCTTGCAATAGTAAGGGTTTGTCTTCAGCATGGTGGAGCTTCTCATCCTCCTCACTGGGTAATTGCCCTCCTCTCCCACTGTCTCTCCCTTCCTGAAGATACACAAATGCAGAGCCCCATGCTTCCTGTTCTGCTCCTCTCCAGGTATGGCTTCCAGGCACTGCAGCAGACAGGTTCTCCTCCTTTCCCATTTTAGGAGGGGATTTGGTTTCAGATTCTGGTACCTCATCCAAGAACGTGCTCTCCCTCTCTTTGTCGTATCTCTGCCGCCTTCCCTGAATGGGGACATCTTCCACCTCTTCTGGAAACCACACTTTCTTCTCATAACTTAAATCTTTCATGCAAAAGTTTTCCATTTCTGGTGACTTTTTTTCTTGAGCTTCCTTGAACCTGCAAGACTTTATACCTTCAACAGAAATGTGTGAAAATGTTCTATCCTTAATTGGGCTAGATTCTCTAGAATGTAAACCCTTTGCATCTGGAGGTACTTCCTGAGAGTCCAAGTCTGCAGTTCTTCCCCTCAACTGGCCCTTTTCTGATGCAGAAAGTAAACTGCTGTCATCTGGACACATTTCTTCAGCTGAAGAATCTCTGGGTGACATGTCTTTAACTGAACTACTTTCTGTGCAAGGAAAAGATTTTGATGCTTCTTTCTGTTCTTTGGCAGAAATTTCCAGTGATTTTTCATATGTAGCTGGGCTCTGGTCTGTGAAACCCACGGATTTCACAGCTTCTGAAGGGAATTTGTCAGTGCAGTTGGACACGGTTTTTTCTTTTGCAGATATCTCTTCTGTGAAACTAAGAACTTTGATGTCTTCTGAAGAAATTCCTTTAACAGAAACATCTGAAGATATTTTCCTGCTGGAACTCTCAGTGAGACAAATGGATTTTGTCTCTTCTGGGGAAAAGTCTTCAATGGAAATATGAGAAGATTTCCCTTCTTTTGAGGTGTCTCCTGTGAAATACAGTAGTTTTGATTCTTCAGTAGTAACCCCCTCAGAAATATCTGAGGATTTTTCCTTACCAAGCCTTTCTTTTCTAAAATAAGGTGAATTGGCGCCATCTGGTGAAAATTGCAAGGATTTGTCATTTTTAGATTTGCTTTGGCTTGTTAACGGTGGAAGATCCACATTTCCTAGAGAAGTTCCTGTGGTTGCAAATGGCTCAAAGGACAAGTGTTTTGAAGATCCCATTAAGATTTCTGTCATGGTTTTAGCTCCTTGCCCTTTTTCTGGTTCTGTGCTGGGACGGGGCATCTCAGGATGCTCCTCATCCTCCCCGATCACCACCGTGTCCTGCTTGTGATAAGAGAGCCAGGGCAGCTCCTCCCTCCTCACCGGTTCTTCCTGTAGCCCTTCCTCAGGAGACATTGGAACATCACTGCTCAAGACCAGTTCATGCTGCGCAGGTCCAGGCACTTCTTTTTCATATCTGGATTTTGCCACAGATGCCTCATCTTCTCTGAGAGGTTCACCCTTGCCTCCCTTCACCACAACAGAAGTTTGGCCTTCCAGTTTCTTGGCAGCAGCATCTGTTTGTTTTTCAAATAGATCTGGATCTACTGTTTCCAGCTTTTCCTCCACTGGAGACTGGTGGAAGGGGGTGTGACCTGCACTAGTGGGGCCAGATGGGGTGGGAGAGGCCATTTTGACTGTGCTGTCATCAGGACTCATGCATCGTTCTTCAGCCTCTGCAGAGTCAGCCTGGGAAAATTGTGCTTCTTCAGTGGATAAAGGCACCACTTCTGTGGGAACGCTGATTATCACATTATCAGGGCATCCCTGAGGAGCAAACATGGGGGCACTGTAATGCCCCCTGAGTTTCTCAGGCATCTCAATATTTGGAGTCCCATCTTCTTCATCTTCTTCATCTTCTGCCTCTTCATGAAGATCCTTTTTTTGAGCTTCCAGTTTCCTCTCTCCCTCTGCTAATGCATGGAAATCTTCAGGGGGTGGAGATTTAAAGCATTTGTCTTCCTCCAAGGATGATGTGGGAGAAATTGTGCCAGCAGAGGGAACGTAGTCAAGACCCTGGGTTGCTTCAGTCCGAGAGGAGGGCATACTGTTTCCTGCATCCAGAAGTAAAGAGCTTTTCCCAGTCTCTTCTGTTTGTGGTGCTGTTATGGATGCAACAGATTGATCTTCTGCTACCGACGTTGCAAAAGATGAAAGCTTGTCACATTCAGTAATGGAGGTAGCAGAAGATACGTGCTCCTCCTCAGCTAGAGGTGCTGCCACAATGTTTGTAGGATATGCCAGAATTTCAGACTCCTGGCCAGCATAGCCCTTGGCTGAAAGGTCAGCAGGAGGCATGGCCTGTATTCCATGTACTGCTTCAAAAGAGCCTGGATGGTCAGGAACAGAAATGTTATAGGCATTGACATCATACTTCAAGTGTGGGATCCTCTCTTCCTGTTCATCATGTATTTCTTCATCAGAAATGGTCTGTTCTGTTTCTGAGTAGCCTGGGATAGTTTCGTCTTGGATATAGGAAACATGTTCTGCATGTGGGACTGGCAGGCTGCTCAGATATGACTCTTCCTTTGTTATGTCCTTTCCAAGTAACTTGGTTTTCTCATCCATGAAACTAAAGTCTCTTTCTTTCTCTGTAAGGGTAAACACTTTGTCCTCCCTATCATCCTGATTCAGCCCATAGAAGTCTCTATTCTTTTCCACCTTCTCCTCTGCTTTCATGTGCTGTTCTTCCTTTTCTTCCAGTTCTGCCTTTTCTATCACATCTTCTCTCTTTTCCTTCTCACCCTCTTCCTGTGCCTCTGTCCCCTCAATGTACTTTCCACAAGTCTCTGCTTCCCTCTGTTTTCTGTCCAAAGAGATTTTCTCCTCTTCCTGCTTTTTTCCCTCTCTGAACACTGGTGGCAGAGCACCCTTTGCCAAGAGGTCTGTGTGTGATGGCAGTTGTTCTTTGTCAGGAAACACCTGAATGTCCTTGCCCTGCTCAGCTTTTCCCTCCCAGTACCTTATGTCATGGTTTTCATCTGTTGTTTTTCTTTCATCCTGTATTTTTTCAGCATGACCTCCCCTCAGCTGATGGACTGCCATTTCCTCTGCTGATGATTCTTTTTCCGTATCAGTAGGAGTTACTCCCTGATCAGGAGTCTTTCTTTTTAAAATCAGATCCACTTCAAGGCAACTCTGACCAGTCGTATCAAGAGAGTATTTTATCTCTGCTTCAGGTGTGCTCGTAATCTTATCACTAATCTCCATATCAGACAGTTCTTGAGTCAACTGCAAGGCCCCTTTCTCCTCATGCTTCAGTTCCTCAAAGTCCTTTGTAAGATCTTCTGGTGAAGACAGGACTAACCTCTGTTCTACTATGGAAGTCTCTCCTGGATCCACTTGTACAGGTGCCTTCTCCATTGGTATTGTCTTCAGGTCAGCAGGTACCTTTTCAGGTTCCTTTTCAGGTTTCACTTTGCTCTTCTCAGTTTTGACTCTGCCTGGAAGTTTTGCCTTGTACAATGTTTTTCTCACTTCTGGGGTAAATGGTTTCAAGTCTGGTTTAGAAATTTTTTTGGGCTCTGGTTTGTTTTCTTTCTTTTTATCATCTTTCTTTGAATCTTTTTTCTCGTCTTTCTTTCCATCATCTTTTTTTAAGTCCTTTTTCTCCTTCTTAATCTCTTTCTTTTCTTTGTCTTTCTTCTCCTCTAATTTGGATACTTTCTCTTTGAGATGCTTTTTTCCAACCTTGTCTTTTGCCAATTTTCTTTTCTCAGCTTTGAGAGCATCAGTTGTTTCTGTCTTTATCTTTTCATGTTTCACAGGTTTCTCAGGAACTTTCTCTGTGTGTTCTTTGATCTTTTTCTCAATTTTAGCATCCTTTACAACTTCTGGTTTTACTTCCTTAATCCCCTCCTCAACTGCTTCTTCTCTCTTGACTTGCTTTGTCACAGGTGGCTTGGGGGAAGACTTAAGACTCTCTTTACTGTCAGTTCTTTGTTTAATTTTGGTCTGCTTCAGCACAGGTGGAGCTATTCCAGAAGTGATATCTTTCTGAGTAGCCACTGGGTACCTCAGAAAATCCAGGTGCTTGAGTTTCTCAAGACCTTCCAGTATCTTATTTTGAGGAGCATTTCCAGGAAACAAAACCCTCACAATTTTCTCTGTTGGGCTGGCTGGAAGCCATACCACTAGGGCTGTGATGGATGTGAGATAGGGAACAGAAATTTCACCTTCTTTCCCACTTGCAAGAATGATGCCAGTCTTTGCTTTACTATTACCAGCCCATTTCTGCATTAGAAACTGCATTTCTTTACTGTCCTTGACAGGGTTCAGTACATACATGTCCAGCTTACCCACTCCCATTTTGTGGAAGAGCGTGATGGGCTCGATGGTGCTGCTCACCACCCTGTAGAGAGGCTCTGATTTAATGCCCAGTCTGTTGAGATACTGCAGCGTCAGACACGCTTCTTCAATGCTCCTCTTTACTTTCATGGATGCTTCAGGCATCTTCAGCTTTTCGGGAACATTAAAAAAAACCACCCCTAGCTCAGGAGAAATTAGGTTCTTCATCCAGTCACTGTAGTTAGTAGAGCCCTGGGATTGTTCCTCCTCTTGCTCAGCAACCTTCCTCTGCAGCAGCCCATTGATGCCAGGCAGGTTGTCCGCACCAATGTGGGTGAGCAGTATTGAGTCAATCCTATCCAGGTGCCTTACTAGCTTCCAGAAGCAGGATTTCCTCTCAGAGCCACCATCCACAAGGATGTTAAAACCATTGACAGCAAAGAGAGCAGAATCACCTCTTCCCCCAGGGAATATGTAGCAGCAAGGCTTAGAAAGCTTCAGAAAACCCCCTGAGGTGGGTGGCTCCAGGAGATCAAATGGAGATGGCACATCAACTGTCTCAGAGACATATTCTGCAAACTCAGACACCCCATCCATTTCTGGCAGAACTGGATCGGGATTGAGTTTCAGATTAATAATGTCCTGAAATTGAGGATGTCCAAGGTTGCTCCAGGCTCCTTCTCCCAGGCACGACACAGTAAGAGAGGCCTTGGTATCTGAATCAATGTTGCTGAGAATCTGGGTGACCTAATAAGACAGCACAGACAAATAAAGGTCAAATAGAGCTCTAAGACCTATACAGCACTTAAAAAAAAAAAAAAAGAAAGCCAGGTAGTAAATGCAGACACACTGAAGACACCATGAGCACTTTACTGACAGAAAACAATGGGGATTGATGAAATAGTCCAAAAGCCCATGGAAAATCAAAGCATAGAGCCATGCTCTCTTTTGAAATTATTGGTGTCTTAACGCTGGCCATTATCACTTCTGACTGGGCATGTATTGTGACAAGAACTCAGACAAGAAAATAAAAACAGGAATCACTGTGTCCTATTTCCTCACTTCTTGTTTAATCTGGGATATCATTCCCTGGCTTGGGCTTAAAAGTAGCAGGCTGGAGGCATTTTTTTCTGATTTGTGAATTCTAACCCTGAGAAAACCTTTTCAATGCTAAGCATCATTGTCTGAACTTAGCCTCACTCACTGGCTAGTCAACCACGATAGAGCACTTTGTGTAGTTCTAGTGCTGTAGGACTTTCTTTTTTATTTAGATTAGTTTTCTTTCCTGGGACCTATTTTGAAAGTCATGACTCCATCTTTGCTACACATACAGGGCTGGGGACCTGCTATGTCATTAATAAGTAGAATAAGGGCCATATCATTTCCAAGGCTCTTTACAGCTAAGCTGAATGTAAGAAATATTACACCAAAATGAGATATTATCCAAAATGAGATTTGCATACTTCTTTACACCGTATTCTTTTGCTTAGACAGCCCTTAACTGACTAGCTTCTATCCATTTAAATGGATACCAGAGATAAATCAGAACAATCAGCTTTAAATAAATTAAAACAAACATATTTGCTGCTGTAATTACAGCAATAACAATATCAATTGTTGAAGTATCATCCAGCCATTCCTGCAGCAACTATTCAATCATATGGAGACATTATAAACAACACGATTGGTAGAAAGAGAGCTTCTCAAAAACCGAAGTAGCATATCTGTATTGGCAGTGAGTGCCAACAATGTAAAGTCTCTCAGAAAAGCTATCATACATGTAGTTATGATAATCAGCATTAGAGCAGGGGTTCAGAGATACCTTATAAGGTTTCCCAGGCCTCACGGGAAAAATCCCTGAACAAACTTGCCTAAATTCAGCACTTACTCTGCTCTATGCATGACACTGGACTACAGACCCCTCACTTGCCCTTCCAAACTGAATGATGCAACCATTCCACAATTAAATAGCGACATTTGTAGTTATGTAATCATCATGTAGTTACTTAATCAGCATTTGTTCAATCCCTCATCATCTAATGAACATTCTGAACCATGTGAACTTGCTTGGTGGACTGAGCATGACATGAAGAGAAATACCCACATTTACTAGGGTGATCATGGCTTCTCTTGGCTGTTTTTGGAAGCTGCCCAGTTACATTAAGACCTGCCTTAAGAAATTTTGAGTGTTTGCCCACTGCAGAGCCAGTTTGGAAGGTTATTTCAAGCTGAACACTTAAAGGAATCACCCACGGCTGCACCTTGGAAAACTTAAGCCAGAGAGTTAAAGCAAAATTCCCAAGACAATAACATGAATTATTTATGGTATGCAATTTTCTGCTGGATTTGAAGCCCATTTGTCTGCAAATCCACCACCTGAAGGAGGGCACAGGCTGAATTGTTCTACCGTGCACTCTGAACAGGAGGGGATGTGCTGGATTACGGCTCACACTCACCTCTGGGTCTGAAAGTATCTCGGCAAACTTCTGGTAAGTGAAGGTCCCCGTCTGCAGGACCAAGTCTCCTTCCTGGTCTGAGCTCTGACCACAGAGGATCAGTAGTTTGTGGGCTGATGAATCACACACAAGTGAGCGGACCTATTGCCGTGAGACAGAGGGCTGCAGTTAGAAGTTACCTGTATTCCGCACCAGCACCCATAACCCCAATCCCATGGATAGGCGATAACTCACATGTTCTTCACAAATAGCCAAATGCTAGGTTTTCTACATACAAGAAAGTTGCTTATTGAAGAGGGGAGACACTGCTACTGTCTGCCTGATACAGCTACATGTCACTTCAGAGTTACTGTATACATCCTGGTTAGTGGCAAGACCAGAACATCTGGCCATTTCACACCTTGCAGCGGACTGGCGGCAGGTTTGCACTCTCCAGAAGGTGCAAAGTGTGATGATCATGACATCCATGTCAAGCAAGGGCATGAGAGCTCATGTGGAAAGAACTTGATGGCACATCTGGTCCTTACCTCAGACACGATGCTGTCCACGTTAGGATTTACAAGGATCACCGTATCCAGGGTGTCACTCCGGTGATGGAGAGTTCTTTGGCCTGGGGAAAGAAAAGGGATTAGATAGGATGAGAGAAGCTGATGAGACAGTATCCAGCTACTGATGTTTTAGCCTCAAAAATTCCACTTCAGCATGGGTTTGATTGCAAGGATTCAATTTGCATTCAAGACCCAGTTTGATACCCAAGTCTCAAAAAACAGAGCAAACTCTTTTCAACAACAAGGGAAGAAATCCTTCTGGATCAGCACATTCAGCTCCAACATATTCTGAAGTCCATAGAGACAGGCACTTTGAGCTGCCTGCCTGTGCCGGATGGCTGTCTGTAAACACTGGCACAGACAAGTTATCCCCTTCCAGACAGAAGTCCCCTTGCCTCATTGCAGCTACCACGAAGAAGTGTCTCTGGCATTGTCCAAACCCCAGCCACCACAGGGCTCTGTGAGCCAGTCAGTGGGTGCCAAATGAGCTTTCACTGGACTGGTGTAGCACTGGGAACAAGTCTCCAATCATTCGTCATGCTTTTTTTCTTTAATGAAGTGTTTTTCTTTAATCCAAAGGTGCACTCCTAAGTTGCTGCTATGGGAAGTACCTAGACAATGAGAATTCTCGTTCTCCTTTCTCCCTTCTGTCAGAAGCACAAATAGGAACCAAGACAGGACTTTCCTATCTCTCTATATTTAGGGAAAAAAGGAGAAGCCCAAGAGCAAACAAGATCCTGGGAGCGCAAAAAAGCAGTTTGTGTGCTCACCTTAGCATGGGCATTGTACAGATACTCGACAAAATGCTGCCATAATTCCTGGGCCCTATTAATTTATTAGAAAGAATGGTAGCGAGTGTCTGCCACGCTGACAGCCGGGACCACAGCCACTGCTGTGCGCCCACATCAGACAGCTCTGGGATGCAGGAAAACATATGGGACCTTCCTGCAGCACTTCCCTGGATGCTGCAGGCAGCACAGAACCCTTTTTGACTATGGTCTTTGCAAATACCTACCTCTGGACATTACATCCACGCAACAAGCCAGGCACTTAGAACTTAATTGTTGGAATGTCTAATTTATAGGTTTTAAGGATTCCATAGGTTTTAATCCCTCATATAAATTGGAGGTCCACAGATTTTCACTGAAAATGAACACCTGTTTTTATTTCTCATCTTTCAGACAACTGTTGCTGTCTGACAATGTTGTTCTTTCCACCCTCTACAACCTCTCATCGGCTCTTTCTATGCAGATTTCAGTCCTTCTAAAATAGCTCTATCAATCTGGAGAAAGACAGAAAGAGAAAAAGAGAAGGAGGGAGGGAGGGAGGGAGGGAGGGAGGGAGGGAGGGAGGGAGGGAGGGAGGGAGGGAGGGAGGGAGGGAGGGAGGGAGGGAGGGAGGGAGGGAGGGAGGGAGGGAGGGAGGAAGAAGGAAGGAAGGATCAGTAGAACTATTAGAACTATTTGTACTTGGCATCTCTAGCTGCTCTCTGAACTTAGGTTCTTTCAGTTTCACTAAAAATGGTCCCTCCAGACAAAAACCAAACCAGCACTGTGCAAAATGTTCATGACATTTCTGCCACTTGATGGGGAATAGGTATTTGGCCAGAGACATTAGGAAGCAAGTCCCTGTGCACAGAAGGGATGCTGCAAGTGAGCCATGGGGAGCAGCATTTGGAGGATGGGAGGAGGGCCCGGGAGGTGTTCTGGGGCATTTTGTGCAGCCAGAAGAAACAAAACCCCACTCATCCTGGAGGCAATGGTAATTGTGAAGGCATTGCTGAAGCCTTGGCATTGCTGAGGTCCCAGAAGTGCTCACAAGGAGCACCCCGGTTCCTCACCAATCCATTGTGCAGCATTAACACAGCTTCCCTGCATCAGGACCTGCAGTCCTGCTGCTTGGGGCATCCAGAAGTGTTCTGCTCCCGTTTTTCAACACTACTACTGGGATGAAGTGACACACCATTCCCCAGGCTTCAGCCTCTGCCACCTTGGTGCCTGCACACCCTAGATATCATTTTAGCAGTGGTCAGCTACATCACTTGAGAACACCGCCTGGTGCACAACACCAGCACCAACACCAGCAGCCTCGTCCGTGTGCCACATGACAGGGAGGGCTCTTGGGCACAGGGCAGTCACTGTGGCTGCCTGTGGGCACCTCTCCAGGCACCAAGTGCCCAGGTGCTGCAGGGCCAACGCCAACCTGTGGGTGGCTGGCCAGCAGCACTGGTGACAGCGCCAGCTGCAGAGGGAAGGGGCCCGTCTGCAGTGCTAGTGGGCACAAAAACACTGCTTCTTGCTGCCTTCCCGCAGCCCAAGCCCAAGCAGCTGAGCTGTCCCCACTGACGCTGTGAACAAAGCCTGGCTGTTAGCATTCTGCTGGCAGCCCCTCACCCCGCGGGGAATGTCCCCTGCACACAGGGAAGAAAGAGAAGGCTCAAGCTGCAGGGCCAGCAGCTGCTGGCAGATGGGAGGGATGAATGGGGAAGGACTGAGTCTTGTGAAGGGCTATGAGGATGATTAAGGGACTGAAGTGTTTTCATACAAGGCAAGGCTGAGTGTGGGGGAGGGATATTTTCAATATCTATAAATAAATACCTGATGGTAGGGAATCAAGAAGAGGAAGTCAGACAGACACTGTCAGTAGTGCTCAGTGACAGGATGTGAGGCACAAATTAAGATGCAGGCACTTTTATCTAAACATAAGAAAACACTGTTTTTACTGTGAGGGTGGTCAAATACTGGAATAGGTTTTACAAAGAGGTTGTCGAGCATCCATCCTTAAGAGATACTCAAAACCACAACTGGACACAGACCTGGGAAGCCCACTTTTCCTTACCCTTCTTGAAGAAGTGTGATTGGACTAGACAATCTCACGAGGTCCCTTCCATCCTACAATTCGCCAGTTCTGTGATTCTGTGAAGCAGTGCAGCCCTCCATGGCTTTGCTCCTGACCTGCTGTGGGGCAGATTCCCTCTCTTCAACTGCAGCAGTTGATTCTCAGTAGGACACAGGAGCAGAGCTGTACAGATAAGCCATTTCCAGAAACATGGACTCCCTGCACACACCCATGCACACCAACAGCCTAAACTGTTAACTAATTGAGACAAAGCAGAACAGCACGTGAACTCCAGGATGAACTGCAAACTGTGAGTGAGGTAGCAACACGGTGCCTTAACGTGGCCCATGCCCCTGCCCCTATTCACCCTGAGCTGTGGCAGCCTTCCCAGCCCAGGGCAGCCTTCCCCTGCACAGGCTGTGCCCAGCTAAGGGAACCCTCATGCCCAAAGCCTTAGTGAATCTGAGGGCTCATCAGGCTGAGGAGTCCTTTGCCAGCCACTTTGTCTATACAGCCTGTGGCAGCAGCTGCACAGACAGAGGATTTAAACACCCAGCCCGGCACATGCCTCCTCTCACTAACAAAAGCTATGTGCACCAGAACCACGTACCAGTGTGACTGCCATTGCACACATGCTGACTGGAAGCATGCTGTTCAGGCCACTGCCAGGTATTCGTCTTTACTACAGCTCTATCACAGTGAAATGCATGCCTGGAAATGGCATTGCAAATGAGAAAATCCCTCAGTTCCATTGACCAGTACAAGGAATATCCTTCTCAGGCTCCTGAAGACTACTGTCTTTGACTTACTTGGAACAGATATCTGGACACAGCTCATCTCCAGGTGCATTCTGAACACAGATCCCCAACCCTGTGCAGCCCTCTCCAACTGCACTAAGAACCTGCTACATAAAATAAATCTCCTCTCTTCAGTAGCATTGCATTTCTCATTTTGTAAGAATCCTCACTCTGTGTGTTTAGGCACATTCTGATTTCTTCAATAATCCTTGTGCATGTGCACTTCCAGGGAACATTCCCATCTATCATGTCCCCACCAAGGCAGAAAGCCCCTGGTCTTCACCACCTTTTCCTTCAGAGGAGAGTTCCTTTAGTCCATCTGAACTGCTGTCTTCTATCCCTATGGCCACTGGGATGAGCAAGAGCAGAAGTATACAAGAAAGAGCACAGGAGATTCACAGGGTATCATTATTATACTTTCTGTTTTATTCCCCAGCGTATTTTTTTATTCATCATAATATAACCTAAAACTAGTTTTGCACCAAATAAAGATCTTCAGTTAGGGTACACAGGGACATCCAAATTTCACCCTGCCATGAAACCATTAAGCTCTTATAAGGCGTCTAGAAGGTTTAACTTCTCTATTGTGCTTGATTTGGCTTTTTCTGACAATGAATTTAATGGAGATCGTGACTGTGCAATTTAGTTGCTGAAGTTCCTCACAGACATTTCTAGATCTCAGTAACTGCGTCATCTATAAATTTAGCCACCTCCATGTTTCCTCATCATTACTGTACTGATCAACTTTATATTTAGTAGGAAATCATGAAGTTCTTGTACTTTACCTCTGGATGCTGAACAAATATGACCATATATTTGTTTGCTAACTTTTTTTCTGTCATTTAAGTAGTTTTGACTCATGGCATTACTTGCCTTTTATCCATACAAAGTCCTTGCTGCATAACATATGGAAACAGTTAAACAGATGGAAAGATGTAATGCAGAAGCGCACCTCATTCACAACCACAGTAAGGTTTCAGAAAAGAGACAGGGCATTCGCCCTCTCCACACAGACCACATTACTTACCATTGTGCAGAAGTATCAGCACCCTCACCCCAAAGGCCTACAGAAGACACATCCAGCTCCTTCCTACAGGGCAGCCACCCATGGGTATCATCAGCAGGACCTGACCATGGAGGCACTATACAAAATATCCCTGAGGTGGTGAACAACAGCTACTCTAGGTAATACTAGAGGATGGATTTCCATTACTGATACTGAGTCAGCATTTCAGGATGTGCAGCTGCACTCCTGAACTAGTGGGAAGGGAGGAAAAGTCAGTTTTTTTGGGGTTTTTGTACGAGTATGTATAGCTCACGTACTAGAGGGGCTGAGGGGTACCCTCGTTGCTGTTCACAGCATTCTCAAGAAGGGCAGTGGACGAGAAGGTGCTGATCTCCTTTCTCCGGTGACCAGCACTAGGATACGAGGAAATAGAATGAAACTTCATCAGGAGAGTTCAGATTGGACATTAGAAAAGGTTCTTTACCAAGAGGGTGGGCAGCCTCAGGAACAGGCTCCCTGGGGAATCGGCTACAGCACCAAGCCTGTCAGAGTTCAAGAAATATTTGGATGATGCTCTTAGTCATATGGTTTAATTTTAGCTAGACATGTGAGGAGCAGGGAGTTAGACTTGGTGATCCCTATAGGTCCCTTCCAATTGACGTATTCTATGATTATGTGCCGCCTTGAGTGTAGAATTACTTTGGTTATGGTAGAGGATAGCAAGTGAAGAGCAAAGCCACACCAGCTCTGGAGTGGGTATGAACTAATTATTCAGGGCTGCATCTGCAAAGAGACAGAGGGAGAGAGAGTGGAGGAGCAGATGCTGTGGGTTTAGTGCTCAGCAGTCAGGCAGAGAGGGCTCTTGTGCAGAGGTCAGGCTAGGCTGAAAGAAAGGACAGTGCACTGGGGTAACTGTGACAAACAGGATGCCTGAGACAGAGAGAGAGATGATCCTACAAACAGACAGATGGCTGGAGAGGCAGAAAAGGAGGTCATGCTGACAGCACAGATCCTTGTGTTCTGCTACTTTAAATGGAAGCACCTAAAGCCCCTGTAGCTGCAGAATAAATTCTGGGCTAGTCCGAAGAGCTGTCAAGGATAGCTACGCAAGCTGCTGCTTGTTATTTTCTTTAATCTTTCAGACCATCAAATCTCAGAGGTCTTACTCTGTTAATCAGGACTGGAAGAACCACAGCTATAACTCACCATGTGGAAATCAGAGACCAAGTGTCAGGGCAGCAGGACCTAGGTTCTCACCTTTGTGAAATGTTGCCCTAGGCCAGAGCACTGGGTCATCTTTCAAGTGACTGTTGAAATCAGTCATGATGCTCTGACTGGTACAACAAATCACAGTGAATGTTAAGGGCCAAAAGATGATTAAAGGACTGGCACATCTTGATGAGAGGGGAAGTCAGGTGGGACTGTTTAGCTGGGAAAAGAGAAAACTCAGGGCAGGGATCTCACTCACCAGTCTTTGTACCTGTCTGATGGCAGGTGCAAATTTGGGCTGCAGAGCTCCCAAGACTTTGCCATCCAGAGGATGGAGACTGCTCATCTGACCACATAGAAATCAGCCCTTTCACACCCAGGGTGCATTCTTTATCCCTCAATACCTCCCTCAGGCCTTCCCACAACCTTCTTCTCCTTTGTCCCTCAGATTATTTATGCTTACCAGGTCAGGTTGTACCTATAAAGTGAACACCAATAGTACAATTACAAAAAATACAGAAGTTTCACAGTCTGAAAATGTTATCAAGGCACACAAGCCACAGTGATTAAAAACCAACTCTTCCTCACTTCTGGCTGTCTTACCTGACATTATGATCATCTTTCTTCAAGGGGACACTGTTGAAAAGACTAACAAGATCCTAGATAGTGCTATGACTCAGTACCTTTTGCTACACTTCAGCAAAGAGCTGAACCTGGGATCACATGGTCTTCCTTATGTTCTATGGAACAAAGTCCACCTCTGAAGATGGTCAAACCATGCATAGGGTTCTTAGCGTGCATACATTTGCATAATTAACATGACCTAGTGCAAGCTGAAAGACTGCCATTTCCTCCACTCTGAAATTACGTAATAACACTGAGATAGTAACTGACTCTCTAAGGCTGTGAAGTCTCCAACTGCAGCTTCTTCAGTGCCAATGGGAGAAAAAGGATCCAGCCCCAAATGGTGTCCATTCAGAGAACAAAACAACACAGTCATTCACAAACACTCCGGGACTGTACCAAGTACAGCAAGCCACAGCTCCTTGGGAAGGAGATTGTAAAGAGCAGAGGAAAAGGAGAAAAGGTTCTGCACTGAACTCTGAGCAGGGTCCTGCCTCTCATTGTGTCTGTGCAGATACACGGTCCTGTGTCCAACTGCACTATGGACCCACTCCTCCACCAGGCCAGGGCCATCCTCTGTTGTCCAGTAGTGAGGGAAACGAAGTGAATGTGCCCTTGCCGGAAGCAGTATCACACTCCCAGCACCTGAAGAGCACACAGCTTCTTCCTCCAGCAGGCAACCTGAACAGCTGGCAGACGGAACCAGATCTGGCTGATGGAGACCTGGAAGCTCTGCTGACTAGTCAGGTAAGCTCAGGAGTTAAAAAATAAACACAAAGATTGCTTTGGTACCCAGTACACAGCCAACAACTGTGGATTCACCATTCAGGTCCTCCTTACCTAAAGACTTGTGCATCCTTGAAACATTTCTTAGCTTCTCTGTAGCTGGGCATCCCTGCTGCACCATGAAAGGAGCAGCCCTGACCTGGTACAATGGGTCGGAGGGATGTATCAACCCTTGGGGCATGCTGATGTGATTCCATAGCTGTGGGCAGAAGGGTGGGCAACCCATGGACAACCCCAGAACCAGCATATGAAGTGGAATGTGCACAGTCACAAGCAAAGTTTGCTCACACCTTCCTGCAACAGCTCACCCTGTTCAAGAGCACCCCAATAAATATACAAAGAGATAGCCTCACACGGGGGTGGCCAGACAGATTCTGAAAAGTGTGGGAGCATTTCTGCTGGGTTCTAGAAAGGAAAGGTTCTGCGCAAATTCCATGTCAGAGAAAACTGTCATTTTCTTCTCTTGGCAGAGGGAAGCACCTGCCTTAGGCAGAGCACCTGTACAGGGCCCAGCCCTGGGCAATGCAGCTGCGGCTGCATGGAAGTCAGGTGGCTGTGGCTGCTACTGGCCTGACCTCTGGAGAGTAAGCAGGAGTCTACAGCATGCTATGCATCCATATACACAGAAAACCAGGCTCCCGCTTCTAACAACGGCTACATTGAGTTCAGCATATATTAAGATATGATCAGGTCACTGCGCTTCCTCACTTTAAACATCTTTGATCTTTCTTGCTGTGACCACTTTACACACTGGACTCTTGGGATTAATTTTTCATTTGTCCTGACTGTTCAAAGCACCTTCCAATTTGTTATTGTTCATGCCTACGACCAACATGCTGTTTACATTCCAATATTTGATGAATGCCTTCAAGGAGCATGTAGCAAACTGGAAGGGTATATTTTGGGGCGACGCTCAGTGCCACCTGCTACAATTCTTGTGGCCTGAGCTGAGGCTCCTGCAGGGCAACCAGTTCGGCTGGGGCCTCCACAGTCACCAAGCAGCTGAGCAGCTCCAGAAGTGGCTACCAAGAAACATGAACCAGACCCCAACCCTGCACCATCACGCTCACATCCCTATGGCAGGAGGGTCTTACCTGCAGCTTTTCCCTCGCATCTGGATGGAAAGCTGGAGGCTTCTCAGAGGACCACTTTCTCAGAGGACAGGAGAGAACATGAAGAGAGAACACAGTGGCCTGTCCATCAGCATGCCCCTCTGAGAGATGGGCTCTCAGCCAAAAGGGATTGCTCCCCACCCCTCCAACTGAAGCCTGTGCTTCTGTGCACAGAGATGAAGATGGGATCTTCCCACATCTGTGTCCTGAACACCAGGCTGTGTAGCAAGTGCCTTTTCCCCCTTCCCCAACAACTCTAAGGACTAATTAATTAACTATGCCAGCCACAGCTATCTAAACAGGGGCACAAAGAAGTCCTTGGGCTGGCAGCCCCCATGGCGAGGGAGAGATCTGTGCAGTCCTGAACTCACATAGTGGTTCCAGCTCAGGAACTCAAACATGATCTGTCACACCCCAGGGATGCACCTAGATGTGTTTAACACAATGACAGGACAAGTCGCACTCTGTTCCCCCTTACTATTTAATGGCAACTTTGTGCCAGATGAGAGGAGACCCTCAGGCAAGGTAAGTAGAAAGATACCAGGTGAGGAATACAGCTGGAACTTAGCACAAACCCCCCAGAAAAAGCTAAGAGAGATTCTGAGTCCTAGGTGGGCAGCTGCCATACACACTGGTGCCTAACCACTGCCTTCCAGAGCCTGAGGAGATGCAGCAGTCCCAGCAATTCTGGGCACATCCAGTTCTTTGTTGCTTTTCCAGAGATGAGCACAGCAAAGGGCTTAGCCAGACCACTGGGGATCACAGCAAAAGGGCTGTTCCACAGCCTCCTTCTCTCCTCACACAACACGTGACAGCTACAGCAACTACTTATTATCATAAAATTATTAGGCGAGTGCTGTAGTTTTAGTTTGTTAGTGTGATTCAGCTGAGAATGATGAGGAACTGGCTTCAGACAGTGCGTTGCGGTCCACCAGCAAATGTTCTGCCTCTCATGGTCTGAAAAAGTCTACTGTAAAGATTTATTTCATACATTTTCTATTTTTAGGTCTTCTAACACTCTGCAGAAATAGATAAATAAGTATTTATTTGTCAATGGCAAAATAAAAAAGCCTATCCCCTGAAAGTGGCTCTTTAGTGACTTTCTCAGAAAAACTCATTGTGTCCCAGCAAAGGGAAAAAATATTTTTAATGGGGATATGAAAATCATCTGAAAATTGAGAGGCAAGAAACCCCCTGTCAGGGAGGGCCAGGGGCAGAGCTGTGTGCTGCCTAGGGGGCAATGGAAAACATCACCCAACAGGTCACAGATGCAACCACGGCATAAAATGAGGGATTTTTAACTGCACATAGTAAAAAAAGGGGAAGTCAGTGGTGTTTGAGCAGGAAAATATTATTATATGTATGAGTTTTTACTTTTTATGAAAATTTCAAAACAGTGTTTGATGATTTTTCATATTGAGATACTGTGTCACACAGTTAAAAACACAGTACTACTAAAATAAAGTCCTGTGGATGTGCAACAGGAGATGTGTCTTACCTGGACTGAATAGACAAAGCACAGGAAAGCACAAAGCAATATGTAGAGAGAAGGAAGAGAATTCAAACATCTCTATGAAGCAAAGCATTCCATACGGACTGAGAGCCACACCAACTTCTGCCTGTCAACGAGGGCAAATCTCCAGATACTGCCTTGAGATAAAATCCCAGTTGCAGATGGAGGGGAATTTTGGTACACATGGTATATTGACCACTATTATTCATATTCCAGTTATATTGAAGCTGAGTAGAAGGCAGAAGAGCACCCACTCCAGAATACAACCACATGTGCACTAAGGGTCTTCTGCTGTGTAACTGGAGAAAAGGGTGACAAGGACTGCACCCAGCCCCGACACGGAGCTCGGCAGCGCAGCACATAGAGGACTGAGCAAAGAAGGACATAGCATATGCGAGAGCAACAGGTGAGCCAGAGCAGAGCCAGTGACGCATTCCGTGCTCCTCTGGGGGCTTTATCTCTAGCTTCCAACCAGAACGCCCATACAGTTGTCTTCAGGAGGACGAACAGGACAACCGGTCACAGTTACACTTCCACAAAACACTGCTGCAATCCAACTCTCTTGGTGTAAAAGGAGCTGTGAGGTACTAACACCAGAAGAGAGCATCTGATTTGGGACAGAAAAGGCACGAACTTCAGAACAGCCCAGAGGCAGAGCAAAAGCTTTAAGAGCTGCAGAACTCTGCAATGAGAGAACTTGGTTTAAAAAGCTACAGAAAGAAGACAGCATCATCAAGACATCTCCAAGAAGGAGAAAAAGATTCTCAACAGGAACAGTATGAAAGAGTGAAATTAATTGAGAACCATTCTAGGAGGGACAAAGAAAAGAAAAACACAGCAGTAAACAAGCAGAAAGAAGAATATCTCTGGGAGGACCAGGCAGCAGTGAAGGAGAACAAGATCTGGTTTCTAGAAACATTGCTGAATCTGTCAGGATGGAGAGGGCTGAGGAATCTGAAGGCATTCTCAGGTTCCCTTTTGTGTATAATGCTGGAGGTATTTCATAACTCACCTTACCATACTGTTACTGTAAGCCAGGAGAACTGATCATGCTTTAAGGTAAGAGCAGGCTCTGTAAAATGACTGACTGAGTCCTGGGGATTTTACTACAAAGGTGAACCAGCAGCAGGGCAAGAGAAGAAGATGAAATATTCCATAAGGTGTGGGAGGTTGTGGGCACTTGGCACATGCCAGGAGATATTGCTGTTAACCACTTGCCTGTTCTTCCCATCTCCCCTCCTCCCTGTGATATTTTCATGCCGTCTACAGCTCCTCTCCCAGGCAACCTCTATTTCTATACCATGTCGACCATAGCAACCATTTCATTGCTCCCTAATTGCACATACTGTCTCACTTTTATGCTAAAGAGCAATTTGATAGCTCAGCCATTTTAGAACCACTAATTGAAGATGCAGGTCCACTTTGGAAACAGTTTTATGTATTTACAGAAGTTACTGTCCCTCAACTGGAAGTTATACCACCACTGAGGTAATGGATAAGGTGAGCACTTCTACGTTGCTTTCCAGGTGCTAGACTGGCCAAAAAAGGTTCTGTTCCCTGCAGCAGCTTTGCTGACTCACGCTGGCCTTGCATCCTTCTGCTGAGGAGCAGTGTGTGGCATTCACCTGAATCAGGAATGCAGCCCTGCACAGAGATATGGCTTCCAGCTGTGAGGAGCTGAAGCCGTGATTTCTTAAATGTCTCCAGCTAAATCCACAAAAGAAAACCTAAACACACCTTAAGACACCCTCTTATCCAGTGTCCTCACTTCACCAATCCCTGGCAGACTTATTACAGATGGTACCTTTGGAAACCAAATTAATGTTTCTCCTTCCTGTGTCAGTGGGACTTTAGCTGGGAGTTGCTGCCCGTCCCTGAACAGAAGTTCCACAAAACCACTCCCATTGGCACTGAGGCAGATGCCCCATTTCAGGTTCCAGTGATGAAGACTCCTGTAAGTCACAAAGTTGGACAGCTTATTATCTCTTAATTTTAATAAGAATAACCATCCCAGAACACATGCTCTTACAACCAGAACATAGCACATAGTGAAGAAAACTTCATGTTTCTCCTAGTTTAGAAGCATCTGGATAACGCTGACTCTGACTGACTTGCAGGTACAGCTCATGATTTGTCCTATCCCTCTCTCTCTCTTTTTATTTTCTCTCTCAACTGATCAATATGACAAATAAACAGCCTGAGGCAGGGAGAACTTAATTGTAGGAAAGAGGGGACAGCTGCACACACAGGGAAATAACTCAGATTTCCTCCTGTTTGCCTATTGAGATGCCAAATTTCTAGCAAGAGGCTCCTGCCTCTGATTTACAGCAACTGTTTGGACTCTTCAAACCTCCTTCCTATTCCATACTGTTAACAGTCTCATTCCAAGCAGCTTTTCTTCTCTCCCTTGCTTGTTTTGAGGATGACCTGCTGAATGTCAGCTTTTTTGAAGATACAGATATTAAACCAGCTGTGAACTCTGAGTGGCTGGGGTGATTGGTGAAGCACAGGACCGTATTCTGCCAGCACTGGAGAAAAAGCAGCTCTCCTCTGCCAACAACTTTCTTCACTGTGTCTTGACTTTGCATTCTAATTGACCCTTGACAGATCCTCTGCACGGTCTGGGTTCCTGGGATTTGATTTACAGCATGGAGTATAGCAATAACGAATGTGACACAAAAAGCTATTTCAAAGTGGAGAACTTCAAGGCCTTCTGTCCTTTCTGCAGCAAACACAGAGCCTGTCCATTCAGCACGGAAGGGAGAGGGGTTTGGAAGCAGCCAACGAGGTTTCTAGCAGAGCAGTCCAGGACATCTTCCGCTCACAATACTGGTAACGAGTCTACTCAGCCACTGCCTCTCACCAGTCTGCTTGAAATGAGCTCATTCAAGTCTTATTTCACCACATTATGTTTTCAGAACATAAATCTAGTCACCGGGAAGGTAAATCACTGCCTTCTTCTAAGAACATCTGGAGTACCTAATGACAGGCCGACATTCCTCAGACAGCTTTCAAAAGAGAGGTACTAATGGCCTTTTCCTCCTAGTTTTTCTCTTAAATCACTTAAAAATTTTCCACTGGAGCTTAACAGAAAGTGGACATAGGAGATCTCAGTGAAATAAAAGGCTGGCAAAGTGCAAAAGCAATTAAGTGAATTTCTCAACTTGAAAGTCAATAGAGGAAGCCAGCTATGCTGCCATGCTTTTTTAACACAATCCCTTTGTAGCTATAGCATGTTGTGAAAAACAGCACTAAATTTTTACAGCCCTGAGGTAGGTTCTAGCAAATTGCCAGAGACTTTGATGCTTCACAAGAAGGTGCACGAATGACAGTAACGTGCAAAGAGACACACACATTATTCAGTCGCACCTATTGATAACAGACATGCATATTAAATCCTGCCCCTCTGTGACTTGCAAGTCAGTTGGCGATTCTCAGCCTTCGATGTCTTGGATGTCAAGCCTTTACTTTCAAAAGCAAAGAAAGGGCTCATTAATTTCTTTCCAAACATTGACACTGGGATGATGATGCTTTTCAGAAAGGCAGAAACCAATCAAAATTGTATTCCCCATTAAAAAAAAACCCAACCCCCCCTCCCAAAAAACCCAAACAAAAAAACGAAAAACAAGCCAACCCAGCACTATTGTATACGTTTGAGAGATCGGTCCAGCAAGACTTCAAGTGCTGTCTCAGGAGAACGAAGAACCTGCTGGCCAAGGAGATTAGTGCTCACTTTCATCTGTGAATAAAGCATCAGAAGGACAGAAATTTCCTGAAGAGCTGGATACGTAACTAATTGTGCCATTAGCACTAACTTTCGAGATCCTGGAGAAGAGGCTGTGAGAGGAGGAAAACTGATATAAAGTCACCACGTGCAGAAATTTACCTCCATTTCTTCAATGTCAAGCAAACGTAAAAACAAGCCACAGGGCTTATGCACCGCAAAGCATGAACTAATGAAGATTGCTTTTTGTGTGTCCACCCTGCTCTGTTCCACCACCATAATCCCAGTTTCCTCCACATTCCCTGCTATCTACTGCCATACTCTCAGCTCCAGCTGTGAGCCAAAACTACCAACTGTTCAAGTGGCAGCATGCTCAGAGAGCACCAACTGTGCAAGTGGCTCAGGCCCACTCAGCCACGTGCTGACAGCTGGTGTGAGAGCAGGGAGTGCAGGACAAACAGATGTGCACTGTTCCAATGAAGGCTCTGACTCGGGTCACTTGCCTGTTCCACCAACTTTCACAAGACTGGTAGAAGCCTGTTAATTTCAAAGCTTTAGTAGAAGAAAAGTGTTTACTGCAAACACAAAAGGTGTTTTTGTAAGAGGAATTCATACTGTGCACCCGAGCACCTCTAAGGGGACGGAGAAAAAAATAATACAAACTAAAGTTAGAACCAAACTAGCTCAATACTTTCTCTAATCTTTCCTGTCAACAGCTACTAGGCTTGTGTAGGACTCCAAGAAGTTCATTATTTTTTGGGGGGGGGAAAGAAAAACAAATCCTCTTTTTCCATCTCAGTAAATTCTCCCCAAAATAATTTTTAGGCATTCATTTACACATAGTTTGCTCTCTTTCTTCCCATACACAGTTGCTGGGCTGATGGAGAGTCTCTATCACCTCCCTTTCTTCCCCAGATACTTCTGCCTAACACTAGAAGATACTCCCTGTGTTTTAAACGAGTTACTACTGTCAGATCTCTGTGTGCTGACCAATTTCAACTGCTTTGGGCTCCCATAGCACCTCCTCTCAAGGACATGGAGGTCTCTCTCTGCCCATCAAGGAACAGTGGAAAGTCTGTGATAATGCCTGTAGTAAGCACCCTGGGCTGTGCTAGAAGCAGCACCCACTCAGATCTCTATACTCAGACGTCTATCACAAGTATGTATTACTGGATCCTTATCTGCTTCTGAGTTTCTTCTTCCTTTGCAAGATGCATCCCAGGATTTACCTAGGAAGGTTTGTGTATGAACATGCACAAAGAGCACAACCCACATCCCACAGAAACTCATGCTGAGGAGCCACTCTTCTGCCCTTATCCTGGTGTCCAGCCATGCCCCTTTGACTGAGACATGCTGCACCTCTTGCTCATGCACATGAGGCTGCCCTGCTTTCACCAAAGAGCTGGCAATTACTCACCATGCTCCTGTGATCCACAGTTTATCATCCATTTACCACCACATCTGCTGAGGATGTGACTCAGGTATGCCAGCATGATAGACATGAGAAAGAGTGGCAAAAAGGCACGACAGGAGGTGGATTGTTTTGTCAGGAAAGAAACTACTGCTAAGCTACACATCCCTCTGTCTGCAGAATGGGAGTAGGGCAGAAGATCTCACAGCCCGGCCTTGCCAGATCGCAAGAAAGGAAAAATATGTCCCACCTTGCATTCAGTAACCACTTGCTGGAGAAAGTGCAAGGACAAACATGGAGGCTGGATGCAGCCAACAGTATGGAGCCATCAAGGAGACAGAGAAGGCACTGACCTTATACAGCAAAAGGGCCCCTACTTCATCAGAAGAAAGAGGAATCCCTGTCATTCTGGAACAGTGCCCAGCCTGCAGGGTTTTCCACAGCGGAACCAGAGCTACTTGGAATAGAAGCAGCCTCGTCTCTGAGATCAGAGAGTTTAAACCGGAGCTTGTTTTTTCTGCAGTCATAAGCCAGCAGGCACCAGCTGCAGAATTTGCCGCAGTGTGTGTGTGCATGCGTGTGTTTCTGCGTGTGTGAGTGTGCAGCAGCCATGCTCCTCCCCTCCAAGCTCACTGTGTGATCAATGACACACTGATTACAGCTCCCCCCTTTTTCCCCTCCCTACATCACTGACAGTCCCAGTCTGATCACTCTCAGCCCCCTCTCTTCTATATTAAGAAAGCTTTTGTTGGCATCACTACTGACTTATTTTCATTGCTCCCTCTCTGGTCAACGAGGTTTGCTTCTTCTTTTTTTCCCTCTTAGCCAAAACAACAGTGTCTGACAGATATTCATGGTCACATACCCAGATCTGTGCAAAGTGTCAAACCATGCTCTTGCCCCTCTAGCTCAGAACCCGGGAGATAAAAGGCCATATTTTGAAATACTTCGACACATCTCAGTTCTAGCATACAGACGATTTAACACTTTGAACAAAAAGCTTGTTGGTGGCGACACTAACAGATGCCAGAGATACCCTATGAAAATAGAACCCCATGTGTTTGTGACTGCAAAGGTGTCATCATCACACAGTACCATTGGTAATGCAGGGAGAGCTAACAATAAAGGGACAGCTGGTCCCTTATCCCTCTGTGTTACATGGGCAGTACAGCTAGGTGAGGGATGACAAAGGACTACTGCTAGGAAAAAGAAAGCATGTTGCTATTCTCATCGCTTAAGCGCAAAGTCCCTGTTTAGAGCCTACTAGGATGAAAATCAGCTCCAAGCTTGGCCACATCTCTTCTCTCTGCTGCCCTAGAAACGCTGCACCACTCACATTTTACAGGAACCTTCCCTTTTTCCTCCCCCGCTCGCTGGATCCATTTGGATTCTTTTTGCTTTCCTGGAATGGAAGAATGTAGTGTCGTGAAGCTTGAAGCCAGACTTCAGCTACTTCAAGACTTCTCATATGCAGGCGTGCAGCATCAAAGGAAAGAAAAATTGCAGAAGACTGGCCCTGTATCTTTCTTCCATCAAATCAATAGCATGACAGTCCACCTTAACAACCCTCCCCCCTCGGGTCTGGCATTAGCCTCATTCCAGCATCAGCACGGAGCCGAACAGTGATACAGACACTAATACTGTCTTTCGCCAAGCCTTGCCCAAAGGCAGCATCTGTGAGATGCCTTGTACCACCTCCTCCCTGCTCCAGCAGCACACCATCTTTAGGGAAGACTATACTGGGATAAAACATAATGCTGCAGGAAACCTTAAGTTCCAGACAGGCAGAATACCTTCTCCAGATTCTTCTCTAGACCGATCTTCATACATCCTTCTCTGTGTTTGAGCTAAGGACACAAGTGCAACAAACAGCTGAGCAGCTGGGGAATTTGGGTTTTGTTCCTATACTCGAGCGCAAACAGCTGAGGAGAGGCAAGGTCCCCAGATCATAAAAAACCCAAGCTCCATCCGCGGCCACCTTCCCCTCTTGCCACTTATCCACCTCAACCACCCCAAATTCCAATGAAATAAACCCGCACCCGCTATGACAGCTCCGCGCAGGTGCGTTTCCTCACCTGCGCCTTTGCCATGGCTGCGCAGCCCCAGCAGCTCACCGGGACCGCGCACAGGAGCGCAGAGCCCGGACAGGTCCGCTTGCCGTCACCGATATCCCCCGTAACCTCCCTAGAAGGGCCCGTCCTCCCCGGCCGATCAACGTCTTCCAAAGCAATGAGCAGCATCCGAGCGCGAACAAAGCACCGCCGCCTCCATCCCGCAAACCTCCACGACGCGGGGGCTCCTCACTCCCGACCGCCCCGGCACCCCTCGCTGCTCGCCCCAGGCCGGTGGGGAAGGAAGATGCACCTACCATCCTGGCCGGGGAGCAACGCCGATCGGCTGCCCGGAACGCGGAGGATGCGCCGGCACGGCCCGAGCTGCGGCGAGCGGCTGCCGTGTCACGGCGGCGGGGAGGAGCCGCCGCCCCCCCCGGTGCGCAGGGCGTTTAACCCTTTGTGACCGCGGAGCGCCCGCAGCGGCGGCCCCGGGGAGCCGCACGGACGGCCCTGCCTGCTCCTGTGCCCCGCGGCCAGCCCGGCTGCAGCTCTGGCGCAGAGTCCGGGCAACGACGAGTACCGAGATCCTGTCTCGCGTTGCGAAATACCCGACACGGGTGACACCGCGGCCCGCGCTCCAAAATACCTGAAACACGTCAAACCCCAGCAAACACGAGTTCCGGTGCTGGCTGAACACTTTTCCCATCTCTGTCAGGTCGCTCCTCACGGGCTCCCGGTGGGGTGCTCCCCATCCCAGCTTGGGCGCCTTCGGCTTAAGTGTCTCACACTGGAACCTCACGTCGGACTCCAGCAGCTCCTCCAGTTAAAGACAAGCGGTACGAACCACCCCACGCAGCCCCAGTTACCCAGTCGGGGACAGATGTGCCTGGCACCACACACCAGTGCCCTGCTGCTCATGCACAGAAACGGGTCCGTGGTGGGCTCGGACCCTACTGGACAGACAACGAAGGTGAATGAGTGAGACAAGGTACTTGAGTTCTAGAGACCCATTTCCAGCATTTTTCAGATAAATGTTTAAATTGTTTTCTGAGAACATTGCAACTTGTTTCATAATTAACATCAGCTCCAAGGCACTTGCAAGGAATTAGGCTTCCTTGTTTCTGCTCTGCTGTGCTCAGGCATCCCAGTCCAGCATTGAATATACAGATTGCTCCATGGCGTGCTAGTCGGCAATAGTAATTTTTTTCCCCCCACAGCAAGAACTGAAACCACTCTCATGGCCCTGCTTGCCTTGTACATGATGCTGGCTTACTTCTAGGTTCCAGAATTAACTGTGAAAGCTGGAGATGTCCTGCCTGCCCCACAGTGGTTCTCTCTCTCAGTGATTTTAGGAGGACTGCCAGACACAATGGAATGCTCAGAAATAAAAACATCACAGAATTTTAAGTTTTAAAAGTTTTTAAAAAAAACCAAACCAGAATCTTCTCTTCTGTAGCCTTCAGATGATGCCAGTCAGTGGCAAATATCTGTAAACCTGAGGAAAAATCAATGCACTGGATAAAACATTTCTGTATGTTTGGGACAGCTAACATATTCACATCTTAACATCCTATTTAAAAAGACAAAAGGTTCAAATATTCTCAAGGGACAAACTGTGAAAAGAACAGCTCTATGCTATGGATCCCCTGTGCACCACAATGGACATTCTTTGAAACAGAGGGGATCATTATCACTACCCATCATACTTGTCATCCCACTGTAACCAGTATAACACAAGCTGAAGAGGTTTGCATAGTCAACGTGAAAAAGGAGTCAGAAGTAAAGAGCTAAGTAAGCAGATGGGGATGCAGATGACTGCAAACCAAACGTGCAGTCCCCTTTTTCAGCTTAAAGATGCACAAGGTGAGAAAAGGATGCTACCTTAAAGGTGTTGCAATGCAGCAGTGCTGAAGACAAAGCAGGAGGGTGTATTTGCTACTATTGCTTTGTATAAACTAGGCTTCTTAATATTTGAGTTTACATCATCCACTTCAGTGTAAGAGCTGCCCAGGCAGGTAGCCCAGGGACAATTTAATCCCTTGGGAAGTTCTTTAGGTCTTTCCTAATAAACCCACAACACTGAGACATGTCTGTCACTTCAGAGAGCAGTGCCACTGGTGCCAGGGGGGAAGGGAGGGGGTTACATAGTCTTGGTCTAGAATTGTCCCACTCTGGAAATTGCACTGCCATTAGTAGATTTTTTCAAAGCACTCCAGAATGGCAGCTCCCACTGCACACACAGGAAGGGCACACACCCCAGGCCATTTTATACAATGACACACAACTCTGCAGCCTTTTCCTTTTCTAAACCCATTACAGCAGTGATCAAATTTAGCCCCTAGCAGGATATTTGGAGCAGCAAGATCTCCTTCTGTATTGATTTTTTTTTATATTGATATATTCTATTTCAAGCAGCAAAATTAGGTTTTGCTGTCTAATCAGGACATTTCCTGATATTAGTAATTGTTTCAAAATCCCTTCCTATTAACAGTCATGCAAGTATGCTTTTAAGGATGAACTAGCCAGATACCCTTAAGTGCATTAAAACTTTTTTAATATATAAACAGACCAATTTGTTATCTTCCATCCATTATGTTATTTTATAAGGAAAAAATATTGTTTCAACAATATATCATGCTCTTTTCTCTCTTTTGCCTCAAAATACTTCTTTGTAAGTCACAAAAATTCAGCATCTTCCAATTGCTATTGAGAATTTACATCAGAAATAGAAATCTCTATGAAATTAATGTCTGAAGGTTGATGCATCTACTGTGTCTAGTTACCCTCTCACTCTCCGCTCTTGGTTATGTATTTACATCCCAGAAAACTGGAATGCAAGTACTTCTGTACTTTGCAAGTGTTTTTTTTACAAAGCAAAACTCACTTACGAGGTATGGTGGTTTTCACAAAGCACAGTTCTTGGCATATGTGTACTGCTTGACCAGCAAGACACTTTTCAAAACTGAAGAGGTCCTTAAACCAGCTGCTGCCTTTACCATGCACCTGTTATTTAAGTGGCCTAAGAAGCCTCCTCTATGCCTGTTCTTTGAGGCAGCCTTCCTGCCTTCATGTGATCAGGGAACAGTTGCAGATAATCTCTTCTTTTTAGCTTTTAATGGAAACACCATTTAGCAGTAAGGCTAAAAATAGTCATCTAAAGCAAAAGGGAACTAGTAAGGAAAGCACTCACTGATCTTCAAGGTTCTTTCAGGTACTAAGAAAAGGGCACTCAGCTTCTAGTTTCCACTTTCATCGTTCTAAAGCCAGGAAGACCTAGAGCTATGATCAAGAACACTTCCATTTCTTCAGTCCTTCAGGAAATCAGGAGATTCATCTAGCAGTTATGGGACCTCACAGACCAGGCACCAGGACCAGTACTGAGATGAGGCTCACTGAAGTTCAATTCCAAGGACCACTCGAACATGGAAATTTAAAGACACTCTTATTCTCTGATGCAAGGACAGATTTATTTCAGGTATTGAATTAGAAAAGAGATAAGAGTTTTTCCCCACTTATGCTAAAAAAGCCTAAACCACCTTTTTCCATTTTGTCAAACTGACAACCATGGTTTGAAACAAAAATCCTGTCTTTGAGTTGTTCCCTGTCCATAGGGCTTTGAAAAGGCCACAAAGCTTCCTGGGATGTTAGGTGTAGTTCCTTTCTGACTAGGATATAGAATTTAACTATGAAAAATGTGAACACTTACTTCATCACTATACACCTGAGCCAGTATCACACTGACAGGAATGTTCTGGATCATATATACTAAGAAGCTATAGTCAGGCTCTTCCGCTAGGCTGGCATAAATGTAAAAAGTCAGTTCTTAAAATGTTTTTCTGTTATTTTCAAATTTCAGGGTGGAGCCAGGGTCACATCTCCATGTTTTTCTCTACTATGATGTTTAAAACAGTTTTATGTAAGTGAAGCCTGTGTGTCTTTATGAAGTATGAGATCTCAAAAACTATAGCTAAAGCATAAGACTTACAATGAGTCTAAAGGTCATGCTTCTCTGAACAACACTTCCAAGCTGCCTACCATCTTAAGGTCAAAAACATTTGATTTTCTTAAAAACTCTAGGCCAAATGTTTTAATAAGAAAAGAGTCTAGTAAAGAGTATACTATCTTCTGAAAGCCTTGGGACCAAGAATAATCATGCCCTGACCCAGACATAGCCCAGATATTAATTTGAGTTAAATATATTTTTTCCCCACACCTCTGTGTGAAAAGCAGAGTTCTGAGTGCACAGAAGTCTGACCTCTCCATTAGTCTGCATCCCAGCTTCCAAGCTCTCGCTGCACAAGGCTCTCACAGCACTTGCAAGAGCATAGGCATTGAGCTCTCACCACAGCACACTGGACAGAAAAAAACTGCCAAGAAGCACAAGGATTTGTTTGCATTTGTCCTCTTGGAAGATTTCTTTGCTTTGACTATCAAGTTACCAACTTCCACAGACTATCTGCTTTCAATCAAACAAAAGAACCAATGACTTGTTCAAGTCTTTGGCAAATCACTTCTAAAATCCTTTTGACTATCTTAATTTCTGTCTAGGTACAGCAATTTTTACTCTTTTTACGGGCTTTACTAGGATCTATTTAAAGAATACTCATTTTTGCTGAATACTGCATCTTTCTCTGCAACTGTTTAATGAGTCTTCCCTACTTTCTATCTCCATTCTTATTTACCGATATTTATGTCTTTTTAATCTGTATGGTTGCTTAAATTCTGACTAAAGAGGTGTTTCCCACTTTTGCCAGGTTTCCTTATTTTTAAATAACCATTTCTGAAATGCAATGAGAACACTTTGGTTGTTGGTATAGTTTTGTTTAAAGGAACTTTTGATCCCTAAAGTATTTTATTCTTTCAGGTAGCTTTGCAGGTCCAATACAGTTACATATTTGGGCTTCTCTTTTTTAATATGAGAATGATGTTTTCATCTTTCTGATGCTTCAGGACCCGAGGAGTGATTATTATCTGGACTATTGAGAATTAGGAGCTCTAATGTGGACTTTTACAAGTTTAAAGGTGGAAAGCCCAAGTCATCTGTTCCATTTAGTTTTGTATAATTTTCTTCTCCAAGTAAGGTTTTACTTTCGTGGTAATAGCATCCCTAATGCGGGCCCAGGGTGACCATCAGCACCTGCTACCAGCCTCTTTTCCAATTTCTACTTTAAACAAATTCATGAACCCTGTGAGTTTTCTGTGGCAACACTCTAGTCCCTCTTGCCCCAGAAAATAAAGTTTTAAAAATGGTGATCCTAATTTAACTCAGCAACTGCAAACCTTTAGGGGAAACAACAGAAGATGACCTGTCTAGAACTCTCAGCAGAAAGGATTAAAGAGGTTTATAAATCAAGGCTGTAAAACTGGAAGAAACATGAGCAGTACTAAAAGGCTAGAATGAACATGAAAAGAGGGATTAAGGCAAACACCGGAGCACAGTGAGAACAGCAGTGTGTCCCTGTATGAGGGCAGCATGACTCCTTAGCACCCAGAAGGGGGGCAGAGAGGGAGGGCGACCAGGATCAAATCCCAGTGACTTCTTAGTGACGCTGGGATAAAACCCTAGTGTTTTCCTAATTACACTGAGTTCAAGGATAGATGTCTCCAAAAGCATTTCCAAGAAGCAGCATACATCTACTGTGCCTTCTGCCAGCGGTGGAGTTGGCTGTACTTCTCAGCAGCCTGCTGGGCCAGCACCAGCACCCGAAGGCACCTACAGACAGAGCAAAGCTTCCTACATTTCCCCTCAGACACACAGAGCAAAGGAGAAGGGACAAGCCAGGTCTGCCACTGAAAGTAAGAAAGACATGCAACCAAGACAATGTGAGAGAAGCTACATGAGCCAAACCCTGGTGCAAGATTCCTCTTTGTGCAAGGGTATTTTTTCCTTCCAGACATGTTTAACTGCCTCAGATCACATTCTTTCTCTGAACCAGACAGTAACCTGCTGTAAAAAGTACCAGCTGCCCCAAAAATGGCTGGATTCCCAGGAACCTGCTGTTTTAACTCTGTCTCCAGGGCCTGAACAGGGGCACAAAGGCTGCTAACACCCTCATGGAGAATAGCATCAGTCCAGAGGCACCAATTCAGCAGATGCCCTGCCAGTTATTTAGGTAGCAGATGCCATGATGCTCTACAGACAGGGAGCTGGTACGACAGCTCTGACAAAAATCACAGCGGGATCCTAAGAGAGAGCCAACAGGCATCAGTGCCAACAATGAAGGTGTTGCAAATGGCAGGCAGGAGTTAAGGCTGGCAGTGAAACCAAAAGGAGGGCTGGGGAGAGTAGGATTTAGGATTGGCAGTGGCACAAGTAAAATTGCCAAGACAACATGCATTTGGGAAGGCTGACAACACTCTGGATATACTTCCATGTTTACATGGCTGTGACATTGACTGGCGACGACTTGCTTAAGAAAAGGTACAATTTTTATTAACCCATCCCAGGGGTTAATAAAATCACCAGGGGTGCTTCATTTTTTATGTGATATTTACAATTGGAAACCAAGATGTTGACATGCAGACATTTTTATGCAAGCAATGCAAAACAGCTCTGCTACATTTTGTGAGGTTGCAGAACCCATGACCTGACAGATTCAGGCAGATTTAACAACAGGCATTGTTTGGAGACTTCCCTCACAATGAAGCCAGTTTTGAAGACAAGCTAAAAATTCTAGGAAAAACTAACAGTGACAGGATCTGGTTGCTACTACATGCAAAGAAACCACAGAAATAACCATATGCTATGATTACAGAACAGAAATTGCTCTTTCTGGCATATTTTAAATTTAAAGAGATAAAATCTTAGTCCCTCTAAACTAATGCTAGTAAATTGCATGCATGTTTGGGATGTCATGGTTACTAGACACTTTCTGCTTATAAGAGCTGCTTAGTCACGAAAAAATGAGAAATACACAAATGTTCTTCAGACGTGGATCAAACAGGACATCCATTTCAGGCACTAATCCCTCCTGGTTTTATGCTCTCCTGTATGATAAGATCAGCACTGCAGTACATGATTTCCTGCAAATAGCTCAGATGAAACCAGAGAGGGAAAACAAACAGGGGGTGGGGCTGTGGTGAGGGGAGGAAGGGAAATCAATAACCACTTTGAATTATTCATCCTCATGAAACGGGAATAAAAATGCAAGCAAATGCCGTCTTTAGAACAGTGATCCCAGGAGAATTTTCTTTATGGAAGTCTGTCTACTGGAGGTTTTTCTACAGAAACATTAGTACTCACTAAAATTTCAGAGGCAAACAAGTAGGATTAGGTCAAACCCAAACCATTCACTTACCTGAAGGCACAGAAGATTATGAATAGTCATTGCCAATTTCCACATTAGTTACTGTCAAAGTGAAGGCAGAGAAAATACAGAAGAGGCCTCAGTTTACAAAAATATTTTTAAAAAATTAGATCAGATCATCTGAAAGAAATACATGTCCTTGTCCTATTGTGTTGCTCTGAAATATTTTTCCATTTTTTTTAACCATAATAAATTTAAGTGTCATCCAACTCAACCATTCTAAAAAGTTCTACAGATAAGGACCAACATCACTGGAGCAAACTCCACTGTTTTAAATCATTTCAGAATGTATTCCACCAAAGTCATTTAACAAAGGCCTGAGAAATCAAAATCATCGAGTTATTCCGAAACTACTACTCAAGGGCAGCCCCCCAGACTTAGTATTTCTTTTAAGAAGGTAACAGAGAAAAAAACATTCACACCTACCAGAACACAAAGTACTAAAGAAAACAAAACAAAATATGATTGTTTTATATTGTGTCCTGAAGAAAGGTCCAATGTTCTCATCATTATTTTCCTTTTCTATCAAATTCAAGGGTTAATCTTCCCTCAAGGTCCATTCAAACAGATCTTGACCCCTTGAACATTCAATATGACAGACACTACAGCAGGATCGGCTCAGCTCAATGCACTCCCTCCTCTGTCCTTGAAGAAGAAGAAAGTTGTCCCAGGATAAACCCAGTTATTCTTTGCCTCCATATACACTTCATGATTTTGAATTCCATGAACTGCCAACAGCATCTGGTTTTAGAAGCAAGAGCAATAGCTTACTAAGGCAAGTTCTAACTTTAGAAGTGTAACCAGTGAATTCACAGCTGGGGTGATTTCAACTCTAGCAGTTTTGAGCTAAGAAACTTGCAAAATTGGAAGGTTAATTATCTGTGGAGATAAAATGCAGAAAACACAGGAAAAACTTCCCCAAACTTTTTTTTTTTTTGCTGTGTTTTGTATAAGGACTAATTCTGAGTAGAAAATAACTATATTGCCTTATTTCTAGTTGAATAATTATATCTAAACAGTCTGGTTTGTGAAGATTTACTCTAAAATAAGTACGCCTGCATTGGGAATTCCCCCACTAGCACATCACTGACAGCTTTGCTAGCAGCTCCCACACGCACCAGACCTAAGCGATGACAGGAGAAAGAGAGGTGGATCACAGCAGTGACCTGTACTGGCTTGGCTTTGCACCATAGCAGTGTCCCACCACCCCTGCAGCAGAGAAGCCCCACAAAGAACACCTAAGGCAGATAGCTCATTCTCCACCATTTACCACCACGACACCAGAATATTTTCCTTTAATGAACATGTGTGCTTGTAGTATTCCATTTAGGCCCAGTTCTCTTAATAAATGACTTGGACACATGACTTGAAGGGATACTAAGTTTGCCAGTTATACTAAATTAAGAGCAGCTGTTGACTCCCTCAAAGGCAGACAAGTCCTGCGGAGAGGCCTGGACAATTTAGAGTTAGGGAATCACTGCCCATATGACATTGGAGGACAGATGTCGGATTCTCAACCTGGAATGGGGCGACCCCGGATGTATGGACAGACTGGGGAATGAGAGGCTGGAGAGCTGCATTGTGGGGAAAGGACCTGGTGGTCCTGGTTGACAATCTGTCAGCAGCACCTTGGCTGCCAGGAGGGCCAAGGGTGTCCTGGGGGGCACCAGGTACAGCATGGCTGGGCGAGGGACGCGATTGTCCTGCTCTGTGCTTGAGCAGGACAGAGGTACGGCCTCGACTTCTTGGGGCAGTTTAGGGTGTCACAATACAAGAAAGATCTGGAGCTACTAGAGAGCATCCAAATGAGAGCTACAGAGATGGTGAAGGGTCTAGGTGAGAAGCCATAATGAGGACNCTAGGTGAGAAGCCATCCTGAGGTCAGACCTCACTGAGCTCTGCAGCTTCCTCACGAAGGGCAGCACGATCTCTGCTCTCTGGGACAGGACCTGGGGGATAGGCTGGAGCTGTGTCAGGGGAGGTTTAGGTTAGGTACTAGGAAAAGGTTCTTCCCCCAGATGGTGATCAGGCACTGGAACAGGCTCCCCAGGGCAGTGGTCACAGTCCCAAAACTGCCAGAGCTCAAGGAGTGTTTGGACAACAATCTCGGGCACATGGTGGGATTTCAGGGTGCCTTGTGCAGGGCCAGGGGGCTGGGCTTGATGATCTTTGTAGGTCCCTTCCTACTCAGGATATTCTATTATTCTATTATAATTACCTATGGTTTATAACACATTGGTCATGCATTCAAATAAAAAACCAACTGACCTAAAAAAATCTACATAAGACAAAAATCCTAGCACCTCCCCCAAAAAACCCACAAGCAGTAGCATTTGGTTTAAAATAAAAATAGGAGATTTTCTTCAGGTGTGAGTTCATTTTCTTTGCAGTGTTCTTAGTATTCTAAAGCTTGAACTCAGGAATTGACCCATTTGTTCCACTAGTGCTTCTACAGACCAGCAGGATAAAGCAAAAAGTAAAAAGAAATTACGGGTGGATTGGGGATCTGGCGTGGATCCTCTGCAGTAACACATGTCCTGGCAAGAAATTGGGAAAAGCTGATTGCCTGTCTAAACAACACCCTAAAGCTTCCAAATCAAGTGGCAAGGCATTCCACTACAGAGAACAGAATGAAAACAAGTTGGTACTTCAAAAGAAAGATTCCTCTANCTAAGAAACTTGCAAAATTGGAAGGTTAATTATCTGTGGAGATAAAATGCAGAAAACACAGGAAAAACTTCCCCAAACTTTTTTTTTTTTTGCTGTGTTTTGTATAAGGACTAATTCTGAGTAGAAAATAACTATATTGCCTTATTTCTAGTTGAATAATTATATCTAAACAGTCTGGTTTGTGAAGATTTACTCTAAAATAAGTACGCCTGCATTGGGAATTCCCCCACTAGCACATCACTGACAGCTTTGCTAGCAGCTCCCACACGCACCAGACCTAAGCGATGACAGGAGAAAGAGAGGTGGATCACAGCAGTGACCTGTACTGGCTTGGCTTTGCACCATAGCAGTGTCCCACCACCCCTGCAGCAGAGAAGCCCCACAAAGAACACCTAAGGCAGATAGCTCATTCTCCACCATTTACCACCACGACACCAGAATATTTTCCTTTAATGAACATGTGTGCTTGTAGTATTCCATTTAGGCCCAGTTCTCTTAATAAATGACTTGGACACATGACTTGAAGGGATACTAAGTTTGCCAGTTATACTAAATTAAGAGCAGCTGTTGACTCCCTCAAAGGCAGACAAGTCCTGCGGAGAGGCCTGGACAATTTAGAGTTAGGGAATCACTGCCCATATGACATTGGAGGACAGATGTCGGATTCTCAACCTGGAATGGGGCGACCCCGGATGTATGGACAGACTGGGGAATGAGAGGCTGGAGAGCTGCATTGTGGGGAAAGGACCTGGTGGTCCTGGTTGACAATCTGTCAGCAGCACCTTGGCTGCCAGGAGGGCCAAGGGTGTCCTGGGGGGCACCAGGTACAGCATGGCTGGGCGAGGGACGCGATTGTCCTGCTCTGTGCTTGAGCAGGACAGAGGTACGGCCTCGACTTCTTGGGGCAGTTTAGGGTGTCACAATACAAGAAAGATCTGGAGCTACTAGAGAGCATCCAAATGAGAGCTACAGAGATGGTGAAGGGTCTAGGTGAGAAGCCATCCTGAGGTCAGACCTCACTGAGCTCTGCAGCTTCCTCACGAAGGGCAGCACGATCTCTGCTCTCTGGGACAGGACCTGGGGGATAGGCTGGAGCTGTGTCAGGGGAGGTTTAGGTTAGGTACTAGGAAAAGGTTCTTCCCCCAGATGGTGATCAGGCACTGGAACAGGCTCCCCAGGGCAGTGGTCACAGTCCCAAAACTGCCAGAGCTCAAGGAGTGTTTGGACAACAATCTCGGGCACATGGTGGGATTTCAGGGTGCCTTGTGCAGGGCCAGGGGGCTGGGCTTGATGATCTTTGTAGGTCCCTTCCTACTCAGGATATTCTATTATTCTATTATAATTACCTATGGTTTATAACACATTGGTCATGCATTCAAATAAAAAACCAACTGACCTAAAAAAATCTACATAAGACAAAAATCCTAGCACCTCCCCCAAAAAACCCACAAGCAGTAGCATTTGGTTTAAAATAAAAATAGGAGATTTTCTTCAGGTGTGAGTTCATTTTCTTTGCAGTGTTCTTAGTATTCTAAAGCTTGAACTCAGGAATTGACCCATTTGTTCCACTAGTGCTTCTACAGACCAGCAGGATAAAGCAAAAAGTAAAAAGAAATTACGGGTGGATTGGGGATCTGGCGTGGATCCTCTGCAGTAACACATGTCCTGGCAAGAAATTGGGAAAAGCTGATTGCCTGTCTAAACAACACCCTAAAGCTTCCAAATCAAGTGGCAAGGCATTCCACTACAGAGAACAGAATGAAAACAAGTTGGTACTTCAAAAGAAAGATTCCTCTAGACTCGAGCCATTAATGATCCCCATTAACTCCACTTCAGAATTCCTGATTTTCTAGCACAAAGACTATTACGATACAATCTCAATATCAAACAGAAAGCATGTCATCTCAGATTACCAAGGAAAGAAGCAAAATCAGATCAGGAGGGGAAAACAGTGCTTCAAGTCAGCAATTTAAGTTCTCACAGAGGAAGGGAAGAGGTGTGTGTTCCAGCAACACCACAGTTAATAGAGCAAGGCAAAATCCTGTAACTGAGCCAGTCAGACTGAGGGACATCTGTTTTCTAAGAAGGTAGGAATTATGGCATTAAAATTACAATAGCACATGACAACAATTAATCTTGGGGCAAAACAGGATTAACATGCTCCATCCACACTGTTTTTCCACTTTTCAGAATCTAGACCTAGTGGAAGAATTTATTTCCCAAAACAGCAGCTCAGATTCTAGATGAGATCACTCCAGGAGTTCTGTTTGGTCCCACTGCCTGCACAGGTAAAGCAGAACAGCAGCCTTATCCTCCTTGGCCAATGGCCTGCCACGAGCACCAGGGTGCACGAGCACCTAGTGCTGATTGCATGGCCTGTTTCTCCAGCATCTCTGGCACATCAATGTCACCCATTACTCTGCACCGGAACAGTGAGATAGGGCACATTTTCCACCCCATGAAGCCACCATGAGAAGTGCAGCAGAACCTGACAGCTAAACCATGAGGTCACATACAGTAAAGGCTCAGCCCTGGTCCTCAGCCTGCAAAGGACACCAGCACTGGAGCACCCAAAACAACTTACCTGAGTGCAACACTTGGGTAAACAGGAATTGAGAGCAGCTGGTCAGAGACTCACTCCTTGAACCCACACCAATACCATCAATTCTTTAAAAGCAAAGGAAAGGGAGCTGCAGTCACAACATGGTAGAGTAAAACAGACCAAGAAATCTGTCAGAAAATGACACATAGCTGCTGAAACTCACATGTTAAAGATTATTTTCCTGCTTAATCCTGCTTCCCCTTTGCTCATCACATTTGCCTTTATTCTGTGTAGTGGAGCAAGGTTCAGTTGACTAGGACTAGAAAAGCCTATTCTAAGCCACGGCCCCCAGGGACACTAGAGAAGAGTGCACAGAACCAGAGTGAAATAATGGTACACAACCTATTTATAAGGCTTTCCTTCCAAAGTCTAGATGTGACTGATGCCAGAATTCTAGCAACATTCACCAAAAAAAACAAAACAAACTACCCCCCCCAAAAAAACCCACAAAAACAAACCAACCCAACCCACAGAAAGCTTGTATTAACTTGTACTAAGTATCTCTAGTTCCAACACCTCTGCTAAACATGGAACAACATGAAGACTTCTAAAGCAGCATGTATTAGAACGTCTCTTATTTAGGAGGTCTCTACTCTGTTGCTGCAGCTGCCATACTTACAATGCACATGGCCACCAAGGGAATGCAGCCTTTGTCAAACTAAGGAAATCTCACTGCAACACAAAAAACATAAAACCAAACCCACAAATACCAGCAACCCTTCTTTCCCCCCTCCAATATTCTGTGTGCAACTACCATGATGGACAACACGAAATAGCTACCAGAGCACAGTTTAAAAAACTGCTCTATATCATACAGATCATCCATAAACTGTTATCTAACTGCTAACTCTATATTAGCAGTCCAATGACTGAGGGCTGCTAATATAAGATGGAGAAAATGGTGTCAAGAGCCTTTGCTGGTTTTCTTCTGGCATTCAATGGAAGCACATAATCTCCCTACACCCTTCTTTTTATTTTTTTCCTTAACTGGTTCACTCAGTACTTTTGAACACTTCTTATTTTAAAAAAGCCAACATAGATAGAGAGGGACCTGTGAGGGGGAAAGGACAATCAATTTGGCTTGATAGACCACTGATCTGAACTAGTAAGGCATTTCCTTTGATCTTACCTGCTCTTTAAAAGCTTAACAGAATCTTCCCCTCAGTACTCAGCAGAGCAGCTTAACAGAAGACCAGCTGTGAAAAATTGGTTCTTTTATAGGAATGATACTTTCCATGAGTAGATCCTGTATGATTCATTGAAGCCTCAGCAATTTCAAATGCACAACAAGTATGTACAAAAATGTGAGTTGCAGAGGGTCAATTCAAAACTTACATCAATTGTAGGGCAAGAGAAGCACCATTTGCACTTTCAGTCAGTAACAATGTTTGGGCAGAATAGCACAAGAGTAAGAAACTGATGTTTGCTGAGCCTCTGCTGAGCTGAAGTTCACAACAGCTCACTGGGGCCTTGGTTTCTTATTTTCACCCCACAGCCTTTTGGGTGTCACAGTAAGAACCTCAAAACACATGGCAGGAACAAAAGAACAGTTTGAAATACAACAGGCAAACAGAGATGAAGCCTGACAACTCCCTGGCCTGCCAAAGCAGCATCAGTATGCTGGCACCAGATGCAGGAAACACAGCCCATCTACTCATGGGAAGCATCATTCCTGTGAAAGAACCAATTTTTCACAGCTGCTCTGGTTCTGTTAAACTCCTCTGCTGAATATTGAGGGGAAAATTCAGTTCAGCTTCTTAAAAGCAAAGAGAACTCTGAGGATGTGTAATGTCCAGAGGAGCTCTCTTAGCACAAAAGCAAAAACATGTGGGACCATATATAAAAACTCTGGTTTTACCAATGTTAGCAGATGTTTTAATGCTATCTCATTTTAAAACTAAGCTCTGCAGGTCAAATAGAGCCAGAAACATTCAGTAAATATTTCTGTTCTGTACTTGAAATAAATTAAAATATATTTTAGAGACAATGAAATGTTAACAGTAATGGTGGTGGGAAATTGCAGCATTCAGACCAAGCCTATGCAAAAGATAATTACTGTACAAGATCTAAGATTGACTAAGAAGCTCTCAGTGTCCAGTCTGAGCTCCACTACTCTGGCATTAAAGTCTTAAGAGACTGGAAAACCCATTGGCAGTAAAGATTCAAACAGTAATGTCAATCAGCACGGCTTTACAGAAAATATGACCTTACTTCTTAATAAAAACCAAATCAGCTTGTCAAAATCTCAAAGGCTGTATTGATATAGTGCAATCATTATTTTATAAGTCATGCCTTATAAGCCTAGATTGTGACTCGTGCTGCTCACTGTACTCACAGATGACCTGAAAAGGAGGAAAGCAGACTGGTGGCAAAGCTTATGGATAGTACCAAGTATGGCTGCAGATGAACTGCCAGGGAAACTTCACAATGCTGTTTTGTTTGCCCCTTTATTTATCAGTATAAATCACATATAAAATTACATTAGCTATTGCTAACCAGAGCTAACTACTGCCACTGGGGTATCTTGATATTATGATAACCTCAGTTCTATTCAGAAGTCAGCTCACTGCTCAGCAGCAGTTAGAAAGCAATAGATACATCAGAAATCAGGATAGGAAGAAAAAAAATCTTGTGCCACTGTGTAAATGCGTAACTCTACCCCACTGTGAACACTACACACTTCTGTTCCCAGCATCCCAAAGAGATAGATCTGAATGGCAAGAATAAAAAAAAAAAAAAAGTCTGGAATAGTTTCCCTATAAGAAACCATTAGGTAAGTCTGGCCTCTACAATCTGAAGAACTCATGGGAAGGCAAATATGCCAGACCTATAACACAACCAGATTGGACAAAATTGTCCAGTATAGGAAGGTATATCAAAATGCGACCAGACAGGAATAAGAATCCAAGCAAATAAGATATGGTTACAGGCTTCTTCCTGTGACAGGTCAATGAACTGTTCTATTCCTTGCTTCCTCTACTTATAGGGAAAAACTGAAAAACTTTGCTGAAGTTGAAAAGTGCTGTTAAACAGATAGAAAACATACCTCTCCATGAGCTGGTAAGAGATATGAGCCAGGATAATACAAGGAAAAAGTATTTTATGCACTCATCCTACACTCTTGCCCATGCATCCATTTTTTAGTGGCTGTGCTGGGTGTACCTTTGGCTTGAACCAGTACAACTACCCATCCTAACATACAGCAGCCTTAGAGAAGATGTATTCCTACAGAACACGAGTAACTGATTAAAGTATGTCTAACTGGTAGATCCTGGTGGTGCTTGCAAGTCCCACGGAGATATAGTCTTTACCCTTATCTGGGAGAAAAAATCTAAAGATGTTTATGACAGGAATCAGCTGGAAAGAGCAATGCTTGGGATTATTGCAGCCACATGTACCAGCAAGGAACACGGGCCACACTTACAGCCTGGGAAGCTATTTTAGCAGACTGCAATTCATGGGATCTTTGAGGTCATGCTCAGTGTGGTTACTATGAGAGTAAATACAGCCCTCAAGCACACAAGGAAGAAGCAAAAAAGCTGATAAGTGCTTGCTTTTGTATTTCTCTGGTCAGGAGTATGTTGGCAGACAAATGGTACAGGACAATGAATTGCTTGAGGACTAGAAATTGCATTGAAAGTCCAAAGAATCATTGTTGCATCTGCGGAAAAAAAGAAAAAATGTAGTGTTAGCCACTGACTTTTTTGCTACCTGAACATGCAAATTTAGGATATAGCAGTACTTTTATTAACAGCCAAGAGCTGAACATAACTCAATGATCCATCGAGTTTATCCAAAAATCCATAACTCAATGATCTATGTTACAGAAATCTCTCCAGCAAGAGGTCACAGCTGTGGGGAACATATGCTTTCACCGTAATCTAATTTTCACAAGCAATTGGTCTTTTGCCTCCTGTCCAGAACAGCTTTTGCTTGAACACACAAAATGATCATCTATAATATCTAGAAGCTATAATTTGAATAAACAAGGCAGGTTTTTTTACTGTCATGCACTTGAGACTCACCACTGAAGACTAAGCAGTGCAGTGGAAAAAGCATATGGCAACAAGCCGATACTCCAAGCCATTCCAAGTTCCACGAAGAAGTTGAATCACTTGCACAAGTAAAACATTGACCTGTGGGATATTTGTTAATGTAAAAGGAAGAGCAAATACAGACTTTGAGATAAAGATGTGCATGGTGGGCTTGTGCCTTTGCCTTTTCTTCTTATCAGATTTGTAACTTAATACAACCTGCTTTGTGCCAGGACTAAAAGTTCCTGTCCTTTCACTGTTGCAAAGCTGAATTCATAGAAGTACAGAACAACCAAGGTTTGAAGGGGCCTCAAAAGATCATCTGGTTCAACTTCACGGGAAAGTATAATCTATGTACCCTATCTAGTACGCTGTCCAATTACATCTTGAAAACATCCAGTGATGGGACTCTCCCATGTCCCTGGGAGGTTTTTCCTGTGACTGATATTTCTCACAGTAAAAAAAAAATAAAAAAATTCTTACCTGACTTGAATACTCTCCCAATGCAACTTGCACTCATTGTCCCTTGTGAAGGGAAAGCCTCCATCCTCTTTGTAACTGCCTGTATGTTCCAGAATGGCAGTAAAGGCAGCCAGCTTCTTCTAGTCTGAGTTAAAAGCCTTCTAGGAGTGCTCATCCAAAAGACAGCTGCCTTCAGGAACTGTAATGTAACTTTGCCACATTCTCAGGGAGCTGTGGCAGATATATCTGTATCCTCAACTGGCACAAAATGTAAAACAAAGGCATCAGTTGGATGTGAAGACTGAGTGTTAGGTTGAATATGAAAGGCTTCAGAGCCTGAAGGCCATCTGCTGACAAGGCAGACAGTTATTCAACTGTTACTGATGGCTTTCAGAATAAGACATGACATTACATTTGCAAAGGAAAATGCAAGCTAGTTCCTGAAAGTATTCAATATTTCTCATAATCCTTTTACAGAGGCAAGAAAAGTATATCATCAATGTTCCATTATTTCAAGAATTTGTTCCATCAAATTCAACCTGCATGGTGTTTTTAATAGCTTGATTTTCAATTATGACATTAGTTCTTTTTAAAAAAGTTTTTTGAAGGCCAACACAAAGTACAACTTGAAAGAAAAGATCACTGGGATGGTTGTTGAGGTATTTAAAACCCCTAATCAGACTGAAAGCAGCTGCTAATATTCATGGAGTTAATTGTTTTCAGAAAAAGTGGTTTTCTCTGAACATCGAAATCAACAGGTATCAGAAAGCATACTTCCTGTGTGCTGAGAAAGGGTTATTTTGAGCATTTCACCTCAGACCATGACACTTTTTATTTGAAAAGACATTCCCTCTTGGTTGTGAAGAACTATTAATATCCAGTCCAAGGAGACACTGCCCATGATCTTAAGCTACTGCGGCAGCCAGTGGCACCTGAGAGCTGTGTGGAAGTGCACCTGGGGCTGCCCTACCATACAGGAAGCCACACTTCTGTTCATTTTTATCTCCTCACATCACCCTCTGCTTCCTTAAGACCATTTACTAGTTTCCAGATTCTCCAAATACATCCACACTTATTTCCTTGCTGTCCCTCCCATCCATAACCTGTGAACTACCCTGTGAGATTACCCGTACAGCAAGGGTCATGTCATCTGCAGTACTCAGAGGACAGCCAGCAAGTCAGTGTAGGAAAAAAGAAACTCAAAACCCCAACAACAAATCGACTTCCATAAGATGCATTTGGTCTCACTTCACCATTACAAGCTCTGCCCTCAGCTTTTCTCCTCTTGGTTGTACTGCATTTGGGACTAATTTGTTCCTCATCATCTTAAAGCAGACTAAAAGCTTGTCCGAGGGATAACTGTGCCATCTCTCTTCTCACAGAACACTGCAGTTACATTTTAATTCAGCTGCAAATACTATGCATGAACATCCTACAAATACGGTTTGGAAATAACTATTGTAACTGAGTGAGAAATTGCAAAAAGGAAAGTCTTGGAATATTCTGGTAAGTAGACTGCATTACTCAGTGATATTGTATTACCAGTCTCCATCTTTTATTTCTTGCCAGTGGTGTCAGACATTTACTGGTTGCTACAAGTCTGTTGAGTGAGAAACCTTCTGCATGAAACAGAAGGCCAAAGAACTACTCTGGCTTTACGGTAACTGCTTTGCTCCTGCTGCCTTCTCCCTAACCACAGACTGCCAAACATCAGCCTTTAAGGAAATTATATTCTCCAATAAATGCACCTCTGAAAAGAAGTCTTTTTATCCTTCAGAGATCCTACTCAGCATACCAGTGTGGAGGTATATGTCCCCTACGCAAGCCAGACTGGAATCTTTCAAGCATGGAATCAAAACAGCATTAGCTGGAAGGGATTTCAGGAGAGTTCTAGTACAGCCTTCTGCTCAGAGGAGCTAACACCAAGCTGTGAATATTAAGAGGAACAAGAGGGTGAGTAAAGTATAGAGCTGAACAACAATAAAAAAGTGCTCATTTTATGTATGTTCATCCAGAGAATAGTGATGAACACACCTTCACAGGGCTGTTACAGGATATACAGCAATAAATTTGTAGCAAGTTGCAGCAAAAGCTAAAAAAAAATAAAATTAGTAATACTCCTTACCATGAAAGTAGACAACAAAGAATAGCTGCTCAAGCAGACACTGCAAAGGGCATTATCTGATGGTATGTATGGATCGCAGACAAGATTGTTCCCAGTTTACATTTAGAGCTTTGTCTAGATTGTATTATGAGTTGTGACCTGAAATTTCTCTTGCAGCAGTCTTTCCCACTTCCTCCCCACAAACCATGCCATGACCATAGTTTACTGCTGTCACTGAGAGAAACCTGTCTGTACGCAAGATCTACCACCATCAAGTAAATCCTGGGATTATAGCATAACTCCTCAATTTAAGCCTTTTGGCATTCAAGATACTGTCATCATTTTCCACAGTCCCATACAGCTGCTTAACACAAATTGTAGCCATTATTCTCACACACTCCTTTTGCCTCTGACAGATCATCGTGTTGCATTTCAAGATCCATACTTACCGAATAAACATGGATCCAGACAGGAAATGTGCAAGTATCTAATTTGAGGGAAACCTGCTCTCTAGACTGCCATAATCTCAAAGCCTTTGCCTGGCTGTTCTGGCCTTAAGTGCTGCCAGGGAGATTTATTAGAAAAATTATGTGTGCCAGCTGTACACACTTGCCACAAACCAAGTAGCCCCTATAGTAACACCTCTGGTCTGAAGACCAATCCATGTCTGTTAGATCCCCTGGCCAGAACCTCTCACATCTCTACTTCTAAGGACATCAGAAACAGGAGCTGCTGAGAGGCAGCTATGCTTTTCCTTTCCCAGAAAATGTACTAGAGCAAAGAGATACTGTGCAGAGCTAGCTGGAATGTATAATCCCACAGGAAACTCTGCAGGTGTGTAAAGATGGCTCTGAGGAAGAGTGGCAGCATGACTAATACCATGTTTAAGCTGCAAGCCTCCAGTTCAGGACCAAGTCTCTGCAGACAGTTTATATCAGAACTTATGTTTACCCGTCCTTCTGTTAGTAACTTCTGCGTACCAAAGTGTGGCCCCTAATTCTGTGGTCTGTCCCTAAACAGACTTTATGGACTTAGATTATTCCCCAAACATTTTTGCCTGGTAGACTAGATCACTCATGTACACGTTTGCTGATCTCTTTGAAGAACTATAAGACACTCAAAAAGCAGAACGTCCCTTCGCAGAACCAATGGTGACTCTTCACAGATAGATACTAACCCTGCCTTTTATTGTAGTTGCTGCTGTTTTGCTCAATAGACCTGAGAGTTGGTTAACAGACTTGCAATTCTCCAGCTCCATCACAGAAACCTCTTCATAGACTGCCAACACATTCACCACCCATTGTTCCTCAGGGACCACTCTAGGGAAGTGAGTGGGATACATTTTGCTAACACTAACTCAGATATTTCAACTCTGACTTAGAAGAATTCTGGGGAAAATGTTATACTCCTGGTAACTTTTTAGTGCTGTAGTCTATTTGTAATATAGGCCCTGTTACAGCTGCTTCAAATTGAGACAATTCTTCTGCTGAGTGTTTCAAATTATATGTTTCATACACATTATTTTAATCCCATAAGTGTATACACGTGCACACACAGTCTTGCAAGGAGGGAGAATTTCCATCCCCATGTTAAAAAGTCACAGAGAAGGTGTGACCTCTCAGTCAGTGGCACATTTGAGAAGAGCCCAGGTACTTTCTTTCACAGCTGTCCATTAGGAGAACAGCTTCCCCAACTGGAAAAATACATTCAGAAACTTTGACAAGAGTGCAAAACATACAGTGAGCTATAAGATGGTCTTACATAAACCAGGTTTTACAGCAGTGTCATCTGTGCTTAATATAGTAAGTTAACATACATTACATAAAATTATTATGAACAGAGTTCAAGCTTTTCACAAGCTAAGCAAGCACAATTTCTAATGGTTAATGTCATTTTTATAATGGTCTTATTCATTGTTCACAGAAAAGGAAGCTAGGCCTTCAAAAAGAGGAATCCAAAAAGTAATTTGGCTACTCTTACCCACTAGCAACGTGGTTTGTGTATATAAAAGTACATTCCAAAACCCAACAAGAAGAGATAGATAATAAATAGCTTACAAAGTAAACTATATTGTGCCATCTGAATAAGACACAGAAGACAGGTAGCTGAATTCTAATTTCTAACTAGTTTAGTATGCTTTAAAACAGCACATATTTCTATTCAACTCTATTCTCAGTAGTAAGATATGTAATTTTAAGGTAAATTCATTGCATCCAACATACTGTTAAGATTGTTTTTCTTTAGCATTCAGCAGAATCCTGGGCAAACAAGTCACTAATTGAATCACAATCAGTTTTATTCTTTATTGTTGGTTTGGGGGTTTTTTGCAGACCCAAAAGAAGTAAAAGTTGATATATATATATATATGTATAAACCAAAAAGCTGACCTTTGACTTCAGAAGAAAACTGAGCCAGATGTCGGGTTACAAAGAGCCGCAGTTGCTGATTCAGATCACAGTACAGGGTATTAATGTTCCAGGAACGAATTCCTGTTTTAAAAAAAAAAAAAA
>VZTX01006329.1:4503-52437 GCA_013400915.1 Pardalotus punctatus | reverse complement strand
GCCCGCCCCAGCCCGCGCCCCTCACGGCCCGGGTGGAGGCGGCGCAGCCCCGTCTGCGAGGATCGTGCTGTTTTGTCGGTCCGGACCTGCAGCGCCCGGGCTGCCGGTGAGCTCCCGCCGACGCTGGGACGCGGGCTCTTAGTCCCTTCCATCAGGATGGGCAGAGCGGTACAGCGACCAGCTCGGATGCTCAAAACCGTGCGCGGGCCTCAGACCTTGGAAAGAACAATTCGGGGGTGAAGGGCTGTTGGTTGAGTTCATAGTTTAGTTTAGAATTTAGTTACTTAAATAAAGAAATCCACGGAGATTTTTAAATGCCTGGTGTTGAGCTGTGGAAATACCCACAATAAAGCCAGTAGCTCAGAAGACAGCAGTTCTAAAGACTCCGAGGCCTGGAAGTGTCGTTCCTTCTCTCTCCTTCATCCCTTGGCAGTGAGCAGGTCCCTTCCTGGTGGTTCTTCTTTCTCTTCAATTCAAAGCAAGTGTAATGGCTCCAGCGATAAGTCATGGGATTTCCTGGATTCCAGATACATGCGATACAAGAACAATCTGAATTTTGCTAGTGCCAGTGTAGGCCATGGTGTAGGCAGGAGTTCTTACTGTTTGGAGTTATCAGAGAGGCCCAAACTTTGGGCATAAGTCATTGCTGCTCACAGTTCTGGCCAGCCATAGCTCCAAAGCCGTTTGATGCAGATGGCCTTATGCTGAGAGAGAAGAGATTTGGATTAGATACTAGAAAAATTCTTTTCACAGTCAGAGTGGCCAGGCATTGGAACAGGTTGCCCAGGAAAGTGGTGGAGCCACCACCCCTGGAGGTGTTCAAGAGGCATCTGGATTGGTGCTAGGCGATGTGGTTTAGTGGTTTAGGGGTTACAGTGGTGGTGCTGGGTGGATGGTTGGACTGGATGACCATGAAGGTCTCTTCCAACCTCTTCCAACCTTGGTGATCCTATGATTCTATGTGCAAAAGCTGAGCAATCCCGAAGTATGAGACTTCTACATGCTGAACAAGGGAGAACTACCAAAAGTAGTTTCAGGTAGAAAAATCCATGTATTTTCTGACAGAAAAGGAAGGAAAACCCTGTGCCAAAGCAGTTGGGTGGAAAAGTAACACGGCTATTATAAAATGACACAAGTCAGCAATAATGTGCAGCATTTCCTGAAAGTGTCAGGTTCTGCCCTTGCAGTCCACAGGATTTCCACAGGTGAGCTGTGTTTAGGAACTTGATGGGGAGATAAGTCAGCATCCTGTCCTCTTTCGTTCTTTCGTACCCACCAAGACTGCAGTTGAAACCTCAGAAGGTTCAGATAGTCGGCATTTTGGCAAGCATATGCGAATCTATAGTGTCACAAGGACTCTGACAAAAGATAATCAGGAAAAAAAAACAACCACAGAAAGGGAAGAAGATACAAAATAATTATCTACAGCTGATGTTACTAGCTTATAGACTTCTCACATTAAGCTGTTAAAAGGTGCTCTAGCTCTCAACAGATAAATTAGGAGATGATGCAATAGGCCTTTTTCACATTAAAAATTGTGGTGACACCACTGGCGATGAGCTTTATGAAATGAATCTTGTAAACAGGGAGAATTAGTGTATCAAAAGGGTTTAATTTATTCCTGTGTGTTGTAACCTGCATAGCAGCAGTAAATTAGTTTGGTTTAGAGGATTGCACTGAACAGGTAAATATGTGAATAAAGCAGTAAACATGCAATTAAATACCAGCATACATTAAATTCTATCATGAAAGTAGGATTGTAGATCATGGAGGGAAAACATGACAACAAAACATGAAGATGAAAGGTTTTCAGATATTTTCATGCCGGCTGATAGAAGTACCTTCTGTTTTCCAGTGATTCAGTCTTAATACCTGCTGCTTATTTTTGACATGGTAGCTTTCCAGAGCTGCAGCCTTTCACTGCAGTGCAGAGATGCTCTTCCAGCTGGCTTTCTGCCAAGGAGAAATGAAACAGGAGACATGCAAACTGGAGTGAAAGCTTAGAAAGAATGTCCAAACACAGAGACTAGAAGCTCTGGGGAAGACTTTACAATTAAAGCATGAATTCTGGTGATGTGATCCATTTGCATTCTTCTACTGTACCACCAAGTCATAGAATGATGGTATTTCTGTTGCTTTCTAATGTGAATTGGAGCTGTCTGTGGTCACAGTAGCATTGCAGTAGAAAAGGCTTGAGTCCTAGTGTGTGCACACTGCATGAGACAGTGAAATGAGGGATTTCCAGCCTACTAAGTTCCTCCTTTTCCCTGTAAATTCACACTCTAGAACCATATAATAGACCTGTATAGCAATTATGGTGTAAGGTTCTGCTTTCATGCACTGCAGCAGTAGCTGGTACCCCCATGAAAATCAAAAGCTGACTGGGCTGTATGCAGATATTGGAGGTCCTGACAAACATCACAGAAGGAGAGTGGAAAAAGCAGACAAAAGGATTACCTCATACTGAAGGACAACGAGTCACAGGAAAATGACCTTTTACAAAAATGGATTTAGAAAGTAGGATCAAAACCATATAAAAAAGATTTTCATAATAGCGTGAGAAGAACAATCTACACTATTTCGATTCCTCAGTCCTTCAGCCTGGAATGCTTACTGCCTGTCCTTCCCAGCTAAAAATTTCCAAATGAATAAAAGTACATCAGGGAATCAGAGACCTGTGGCAGTACCCAAATGGGGATAACACCTTTAACAGTGGTAAAATATAGTATCATTTTGGCTGTGACATTTCTAAGAAGCAGAGAAAAATAGGTGTCTGCCTAGAGGGACTTTGTTCAGGCCTTGATCTCTCCTGTGGTGAACACAGTCATCCCTACGTGGAGCAGAAGAACCCAGCCTTGATAATGCTTTTATATACAGATGGAGCCTTACGGTCATTTATACTGACACTTCCAGGATGTATTATAAGCTAGAGAAACAGAGGGCTAAGCCCTTCAGTTTGACCAAGCCACATGTATTTTTGCTCCTATTTAATTCCATGGGTGATTTATCAGAGTAGTACTTCTATTCCTCTCATTTTTGTCTTACAGAAGGTGTGGCAAGATACTGTCTCCTGTGCAATTTGGAAAAACTGCAGCTCTGATCAAAGCTAGAATATAAGGGCCAATGAAATTATCAAGTATATTCACTGTGTCAAGTGACCCAGAGCTCTGGAATTAAAAGTGATGTTTATCAGACTTTTAAAGGTACTAATTGATACTTTTATGGCAATCCTTCTTTGAAGCTGAGGTGACTGTTAATCAATTCAATATTAGATACGAACTGGCCAGAATCCATACCTCTTTGTTTCATCTTTCCACATAACTAAAAACAATCTAAGTAATATAGCTGAAATGGTCAGGCAAAGCACAAGTATAAAAATTTGAACATTACTAAGACTCTTTTGCAGACTAAACTGTGTAGGTTGCCAGCAGCCTTACTGAGCAGTAACGATAATGCCACACTTTTCACCATAATTGTGTGTGTCTTTCACAACTCCCACTCAGTAAAGCCATGCAGCGATTTCAGCATTTCTCCAGAAAAAGGTGCAGAGAAACTACACGATCCCAGCTTGTAGTGAAATTGTTTAATTGGAGTATTTCGTGGTGTATTTTGTGCTATTGAATAGGTTACTAGTGTTCAGAGGAAGTGACATGCAAGTAAGTAAAGCGAACGCGTGAAAAGGTGATTTGGCCTGGCAATCACAGCCCCGTCCGGCACGATCGAATATCTGACCATTCTCGCTGTGGCATTCATACGGTGAATACTTTTGTGCGGTCAGTCTTCGACGAGTTACGGACGCACGCGCCCTGCGCTACCAGTAAGAGCCTTTTCCTGCAGAGCAGGGGCGCGCCCAGCGCGGTGCGGCGGTGCCAGCCCGAGGGCCGCGGGCAGCCCCGGCCTCGCTCGCCGGGCTCACGGCCCCCGAGTGCGGTGAACGCCACGCACTGCTCGTTCCCAAAGCCATGGCGCAGAGGATAGTGCATAGAGAAACTAGCCAGGTCGTTTTGAGATGCGTCTGCATCTTAGTAATTGTAACACACAAAACTTAAACCTAGTTTTCCAAAGACAAGTAGCAGCCTTACTCTCTTTTAGTTTAGCTATCTTGTTGGGTCTCTTAGTTTAACTAATTCCCATTTGAAATCAGGATCTGGAGTTCGGTCCTATTTCTAGGAATACTGTCCAGTTTTGAAGATGGGGTTTGGGGCTGCACGGAGACATGGAGAACCAAATTCAGAGTGCAAGAAATGAGAACGAGTACTAGCAGTCCTGTTTCTCGGTTTCCGTAGTTAGTGGTCTGCATTGGAAAGGAGTATTTGGACAAAAATAAACGATGTTGGCTTGCTATTGCAAATTCTGTAAGATACAAGAAATTGGGAAAAATCCTCCAAATACGAAGTCAGACAGCCACCATACCTTCATTCCTTGAAAGTCTGGTGTTGGACATGTTTTGTTTGAAGCGAAAGGAAGCGAAGATTCATTTTGCTCTTGTATTCTTTTTTAGACAAAGGTGGCCATGCCCTGTTTGTAGTTTATGGTAAGACTCAGAAAAAAGGCAATCTGCCAGCTTAGGAGAAATATTTAAATGAAGATCTGTATGTTATAAATAAAGCAGGGTGTTTCTTTTCATAGCATAATGAAGCTGGAAAAAGTGAGATTACAAATTTAACACAAAAAATGGTCAGTCACCTTTAAAATACACGCAGGTTTTGCATTTACAAATTTGACTCCCCGGACTGAGCTCTCAATTTTGTCCTATTCTGGTTCATGTGAAAGTATTGAATTGCAAAAAAAACCATCCCAAGACTGAAAGGAGATTCTGGAGATAATCTAGTCCAACTTCCTATTTCAGACCAAGACCAACTATACCCATTTGTTACTACTTTTAAAAAAAGTGTTAGAAATGGCATAATTTTTATAACTTCTTTAGCCTTAGTTTTTTAATATTTTTGCTTATTTCTGTTTTGTCTTTAATTTTCACCTACTTGCAGTTCACAAAAATTCAGTTGTCCTCTGAATATCATTGACAATGATTATCATTGACAATCAAATTATTCGCCATCAACTTTTTTCCTATCTGGACAATATTATGATAGCCAAATCCTTTGCCATCTTCTCACCAGATGTAGGGTTTATCTTAGGCTGTGCCAGTGTAGAGTACAGGAATTGTTTCATGCATCTAAGGTATGCATACTACACACAAATATAATGCTTGCTGTTTGCACCTTTTTCTATGGCAGCAGCATGACACTGGCTCAGTTTGTCAGGCACTATTTCCCCCATTGCTTTATTCTGCAGAAATACCATACAGCTCAGCAGCCCCATCCTGAATTTGTGCAGTCAGATATTTCATTTTTTTATATTGTTCTTACCTGCATTGTACTTTGCCAATTTTTAAGACCATTAAAAAAACCCTTTCTTCTACTACTTCTAGTCCCTCTCAGTTGCAGATTGCTTATTGATTAAGAAGTGTACTTATTTTGTGACCAAAGTGATGAAAGAAAACAGCGGACTAGAACAGTACACTGATGTTTGACTCCTCACTCTGATGTACTTGTTTTGAACTGATGGTTATTACTTTCTGAGGATGAATACCAAACAAGTTTTTTACTTCTTACTGAAACTTCACCACAACTATGCTTCCCTAGTTTGTTTGAGAATCCCATATAGCTACTGCTTAAAGCTGTACTATAGCAGAGTTGTTATTCTGCCACTTCTGTCCTGTTGCTCTGACATATCAGATCGATGTTATGCACCTTGTCTTTAGAAATCTATGTCAGCTGTTAACTCCTCTCCTTGTTATCTTCTGGATACAAGCCTAATTTGTCTGAGGATTTGTTACCAAAGTTTTCAAGAATTGGAAGGGAATTTTGAGAAAGACTGACTGGCACATTTGCCATTTCTAGTCTTCATTATCCTCTGTGAATTTTGTAAGGTAACTGTTAATGCTTCTAAGAAAACATTTCAGTAATATGGCTTACAACAATAATGTGTGCCAAAGGAGCATCTTCTGCCACTAAAGCATTCCTCTTGTGTAGCAATTGTAAATATTTGTAGCCTGTTTAATGTTCTTAACATGCATGTGCAAACTTGGATTTCACATTACACGCAAAATTTATACTCCTATTTACAGTGTTTCAGTATGTACAACCTTTTGTTTATAACATTGCTTAATAACAGTTTCTTCCAGGCCAGGTACCATTTTTTCGGATTCTGTGGTTTTGGTTCTACAACAGGTTTTTAAATAAAATATACAGAATTCTCATCTATAAAATACAGAGAGATGCAGAAATAAAAAAGAGAACTTGCAAAAACAGATTTAAATTAGGCTATTAAAACTCACTATTTTTTAGGCAAGAAGTTGAATGCTGAAAGACAACAATATTGTCAGTTATGCACAAAGTTTCTTCGGTAACCGTTTAGTCATATAAACACAGGAAAATTAATCGGATTTCACTGTCCTGTGATATCCAAGGAAGAACGTAGCCGATGGTGGCTGTGCAGAGTACGCAGTGCTCGGTCCGTGCCGGATCCCGAGTACGGGGCTGTTTTGTACCTGGGATGGAAAAGGGATCGGGGGGGCACCACGCGGACACCTCCCGGCCGGGATCTCCCCCGCCCCCTGGCTCGCCATGTGCGCCAGCTGGGAGGCGGCTGCTGCCGGCCTCGGGCGAGCTCCGCCGGCTCGGGCCGGACGGAAGACGCGAGGCTCTTTGTCTCTGCTGGGCTCTCGTGGAGGGGCCGAGCGGGCCGTGCAGCTCCGAGCCTGCCGCCGTTGCAGCTCTGCCGCAGTCTCGCTCCCCATCCCGGTTAGGTCCCGGGGCCCGTTCCCCCCCGCCGGCCGCGTCTCCCCAGCAACAGCGCGGGGCGGGCGGGTCGCACGCGCCAATGGGCGCGCGCCAAGATGGCGGCGGCGGGAAGTGCGGCTGGGCTGGGCGACGAGCAGGCGTTGTAGGGCCGGGCTGGGCTCTCGGGCTCCGCCGCCTGCGGCGTCCTGCATGGAGCGCGGCGGGAGCAGTCAGCTGGACCCTGGTTTCTCGCAGCAGGGCACGCCCCTTCTCATCGTGGAGGACTCGCAACCTCAGGACGCGGAGGCGGACTCGGAGCGGGCCTGGCCCGGCGTGCTGGCCCGCCGGCTGCCGGCCCAGCGGAGCCCGAGCCCCGTGCTGGTGAGCGCCCGGCGCGGTGGCAGCACCGCCCGGCCCTGCCCGGCCCGGCCCGGCTCTGATGCGGCCCCCGCCTCTGTCTTGCAGGACATCGTCTGCGGTCCTGCCGCGGGCGGCGGGCGGCCCCGGGAGCCACTCGCAGGTAAGGGCGGGGCGCGGCGCCGCGGCGAGTCCGGGTACCGCGGTCGCGCTGACGACGCTGTGCTTGCAGAGCCCATGGAAAGCCCTGTCCGCACAGGCGCCGCTGGAGCGCAAGGCTGCGCCGCGGAGGAGGCTCCACCGCCCGGCGGGGCCAGCAGGTACGTGGGCTGGGCCGCGGGAGCCGCCATCCGGAGGCTCTCGGCCGCCGCCTCTCCCGCCCGCTGAAATCTCTGCCGTGCTGCGGACAGGCCGAGAAGGCGGGCTCGGTGTTGTAGCGGCCGCGCCCGGCGCCGGCCGGGAAGTGCGGTGTGGAGGGCTGGGAGCACCTAGTCGGTGGCAAGTGACCCCTCGGAACCTGAGCCGGGGGAAGGCGGCCTGCGGGAACCCCTGCGCGATGTTAGCGAGTCTTTCTGTTGCAGTGCCCTTGGAAACAGCATGGAACGAAGTGAAGGTGATGTTGAAGACTGTGCTTCTTCACCGTGTGTAGAAGGTAACTGCCCCATGGCAGGTCGGCTTTTTGGATTTTGAATCAGGTCCACCATCTGTGCAGTTTTTCGGTTGAGCTGTCTCACTTGTCTCACCAGGGGTAGTTGTGCCGGCAGTAATAGGTCAGAAATCGGCATATTTTTCTGGAAGTTGATATGTACGCTTTGGTGTTTGAAAAAACCCCCAAAACTGGTTGATGTATTATTGTTGTTAGAATGGCTCCTTGAGACTGGAAGTGGTTTAGGAGAGGCAGGAATGCATTGCGACCATTAGGAAATGGAGCCTTATTATGAACTGGCATAATGGTCATTGTCATCAGACACAGGATGTGTATTATCAAGATTATTTATTTTCTCATCGTGGAATGAAAACCTGCTGCAGTACGTAGTGACATTACACAAGCCCTTGCTGATTAATACAGATTTCTGAGTTAATGGCCTCTGTCCCTGTTCTGTTACCATGTTTTAATTAATACAGCTGAGACCAGAGTTTGTTAGTTCATTTAGAGTTTCAGCAATAGCCTAAATACTTTGCATGTTAGAGGGTATATCTTTTACCCTTGTAAAAGTGATAGGTGGCTCTTGAAATTTTTTTTGTTATATGTATTTGTAATGGATGTTTGGTGTTAGATACAGGCATGTCACAGCTGCAGTTTGGAGTTCTAGAGCTCTCGCAGAGCCAGGACTTTGAGAGTAACTTTGTGCCCAATGAGGGAGATGCTGGGTATCAGCTTCACTCTGGACCTGCTATTCTTTCCTCCAGACTTGTGAAGAACGAGTCTAAATGTGGTAAGTGAAAATGATCATGGATGTCCTTTTGCTACTCTGTGGATTCTATCTGGTTTCTTTAAATGATAAATGTTACGTTTGTTTGACAGGAAATATGGTATAAGTAATTTTCAAAAATGAGTTCACAGGTCAGTGGTAGTTGCAAAGAATTTTGCCCCCTCTTTCCTTTGGGCTAATTAATTTGTTTTCTTGTAGCTGTCCTAGTGCTATTGTTGATTCTTTCACTACTCTTTCTTATTTTGTTTCCAGAATATTTAGACAATCTAATACTGAATTCCCTCCCTGGTAAAAACCTCATCCTATTTTTTTTCTTTTCTTGTTATTGTTGATAGTTGAGGATTAATTTTTTTTCATGTAAGGCTTGCCTTGGTATTTGTGTAAATTACAGAACTACACTTTCTTATTTGTATATTAATCCAGGTGACATGAATAACAAATATTTTTCTTTTATCTCTTTCTTTCTAGAACCACACGGGGACAACACAGAAACCGTCTCCAGCACAGAAGCACATACTGCTTTGGAAAGCCAGGCAGAGAAGTCTGAAAGGTAGAACAGTTTGTCTTCTTTATAGGTCTCTTGTGGACATTCTGGAAGTCCGTTTGTGTGTTTTTTTACTAGATCTTTAGACATGGGAGAGGGTTCAAGGCAAAAGGGAAAGGTGAAGGGAAAGATGAAGTATTGCTGAGACCTTTTTACAGCAGTGCTGACTAAGGAGTGCTCTCAGCATTCCTTGGTGAGAAAAGATGTAATGCCAAACTCCTAAACACGAAGGTATCAATAGGTTTGTTTCTAAGGGAGAGTACACTGAGTAATAAAATATGCCAATAATTTTCTCAAAGTTGTATGACTGGAATATACTAGAAGCGATAATTCATTTTAAGTCACAGAAGTTATCTTAAAATAATCGCTGTAGCATGGGCTTTGGCTGCGCAGGAGAAATTAGGAGGCTAAGTGATGGGTATTCCAGGATGCTTTTGAGTATTTGCTATTGTAAGCTTTATGGTTTTAATTGCTTTTAAGTGTGAATCTTCAGTCTGTTGAATAGTCTTTATTCTATCTGGCATAAAAATTATATAATATTTTGTATTATCATATTCTGCCACAAAATAATGTTAAAGGGGAGGTGAAATGAAATTACTAGAATCTGCATTGAAGTCAGTAGAACAATCTGCATTCAATTTAAGCATCACTTAGCTTGGTAGAAAATGTAAAAAACAATTCTGAAAGTGTAACTTATAAAGATGAAAATGTTTCTTTGTGAGGAGAAGTTGGTCTTCCTTTTCTCCTTTTTTTTTCCAGTGTTATACATGAGTGAGTGCCTCTCATCTATTACTGATAGATTTTCTTTATAATTTTGTAGTCTTACTTCATACTCTGATTTTCTCAGGTCAGTGACTTTGTCTTGCATTTCCAGAACTCTGCAGGAAGCAGAAGAGCATACCAGGAAGAAAACACCTGTCCGTGACCCCACTAAAACTGAGGAATCCCTTGGTTCTGGTTATGAGGAGTCAGATATCTTATCAACTCAGGAAGAGATGTTTCCCGAGAATCATGCAACAGGTAACAATAGACAAGCAGAGTCAAAATGTCCATCCCAGAGATAGTTAGAAACATCATACCTACTTGATCCTTATAAACATGTAGTGTTTTAGGGTGTAGAGTGCCATGAGTATCTTTCATGTAATTTCTGCTAAAATTGAGAACACTTTGGAAATGAAAGGCTGCAGCCTCATTCACTGTAGTATGGAACAATGTCTAAATGTCACTTCGGGTTAGAACAGTTACTGGCTTGTTAAATGCATTTAATTTCCTTTCTTTCTGTGCTCCTTGAAGAGCAAAACCAAAACCTGCTATTTTACCCTCTTCTGAAACTAATAAGGCTCACCCTTTGTAGTGACACACCATGTAAAGTGTGGATAAGTAGGGTAGGCAGACTTGTGCCCAGTGGCATCTATTCCAGTGTGAGCTTGTGAATGAACCGTCTGTATCCAGAAGATTGAATAACAATCTTCTGCTCACACTGAGTCAGTGGTCAGTGCAAGGTGTCTTTTCTTTCAAGAGCCTTGCCTATATTTGCATTCTAGTGCTGGATCAAATGTGCTAATATTGGAGCCATTGGAGATTTTAAAAAAATTCCCAGGTAGGAAGACTTGTACAGTCTAAAATCTGTTCAGATTTTTCTTTTTCATCTGAACTGTTTTGTGTGCACATTTCACATACTGAACTCTCATGTGCAGTCCTTCACCAGCTCTGAAAATCGGCTTGTTGTTGCCTGTCTGAGAAGGAGCTGTGCAATAGCATGAATTTAATTCCTCAGACTTTTCTGATCTTCCTGGTTATTGACGATATTTCTATCTTTATTTCCTTCTGTTCAAAGCCACTGCAGGGAGTGGCTGTCTGATAACCAGGGTGGAAGAGGGAAGTTCTCTGGTGTGCACCCCTGCCCGCAGTCTGCAAGTCCTGCAGCTCTCTGGACAGGCGTTCCTTGTACAGGAGGGTCGTTCCACGTAAGCAAAAAGTCTCCAAGCTATTGCAAGAACTTCATTGCATTAGTGCATTCCCCCCACTCTCCTTTATTCAAGGATTTGTGCTTTATTTTAAGCGGTGTTTTAATTCTGCACTATGAGAGGAGCATGGCCTTATTTTACAATGAAATGAACTAATGGTGGCCATGTGATCCATGACTGTGGCTAGTCTCTTGCTGGTGAACACCTGACACTTGCCTTTCATGAGAAGAGTCATACTGGGACAAGCTGGAGCTTGACAGGCGGGAGAACTTAATGCATTTTTTTAGTGAGATGTGGTTTTCATTTCCACGTTCCCTTTTTTTTGGTCTGCAGTGTCTCTTCAGGCCTAGTTATTCCTCCCCCCGTTTCCTTTGGACCCGATGCCCTTGTCCCCAGCAGTCCTACTGAACAGGAGCAAACAAAAGGTAACATTTTCTGCATATTGTCTGTGGTTGTGTTGCTTTGCTCTGGTTTAGTCGGAGCTTTCAGCCTTTTCAAAACCTGTTAAAATTATGTTTAAAGAGTAAAGCAGGACTGAAACAGTGAAGGGGTCGATGAAGGGAGATCTGTATTTGTGACTCTGTTGTTTATAATTCTCTATCTGCTATTGATATTTCCTGCATAGCTATCATAATAAAATTAGTACTGTTGACTAGTCCCCCTTCATTTGAAAGATGGGAAATGCTTTGTATGGCATACTGATTGCTACTGGAAATTATCTTCCTTTTTTAGGGATGAGCCATTCTTGCTACAGGCAGATACCTGTATTAAGTCTGTACTGTTGGGGCAATAGGAAGGGCAGATAAAAATTACATCATAACAGTTATTTTACTTTAACATAGACAACTTCCACAATATTTGTAAAACCTTCCATATACTCTAAGTGTGTATCCCAGAACATCATGCGTAATGAGGGATTGTTTGATACGATACCTTGGTTCTTAAATATTTTCTCTAAGCACCCATTTACCATCAGGGATAAGCTATCCATCCATGTAGACTTTTAGTATGATACAAAATCAGGTATTCCTTTCTGTGAGATTCCTGTCTCAGAATGTGACGTACCGTTAGAACAGATATTTTGTTGGCTGGGGTCTGAATTTAGTTGCATTTTAATAAAGATGACAAAAGGAAGAGTCAAACCTCTGTAAAATGCTTTCTTATAAATTTCAGACACTATTTTCTAATTGTAAAAGCTCTAGACCCATAGCAAAATAGTCATATGAATTTGTAACAAAACATGGGCTTCCTCCTTTGAAAGTAAGAATATGGATGTTTTTGTTGTTTGGTTTTTTTCCCCCCCTACAAAAAGAATTCCCTTGAAGATAAGACTGTATGAAGTTGAATATACCACTGAAGGCAAATCTTTTACTGGGATGTCGGAAACTTAGGTGTAACACAAGAATTGAGCAGTAACATCTTTCTGCTCTTTCAAACCAGATGAACAGATGGATATATCTATCCCTGCAGAAGGAAGAGAACTGGTGCATAAGCAGAGAGGAGATACGCTGGTGGAGATGGCTGTCCCTTGTATCCCTGCAAGACCTCTTGTCCAGCCACAGGCTTCAACTCCAGTGTCCCAGAGTACCCCAACCTTCTTTCCTGGATCTTTGCCTATGCCATCACAACCAGAGTTCTCTCACGTAAGGGTTCATGTATATATCTTTTCTGAGGTTTTCACATGGCTGATGCAGAAGACGTGTTTGAGTCAACCTCTGTTCTTCTGTGTTGAGCTTCCCTACTAAGCTGGTTCTCACAAACCTTCCTTGTTCCCGCCAGTCACAGTTATATATTAGTCATATTGTGTGGCAGTTTATCCTGCAGAGAAAGTGCAGAACAGCTTAAGAGGGCATAGTGAGTTACTGAACATAGAAGCTGTTGTCTTAGACTGTGATAGAAATCCTTTTTGGTGCCTTTTTTTTTTTTTTTTCCCTCCCTTTCTATTCTAACAGCCGAAGGCTGCTGGCTTATGCTGAACTGGGCATCCTGCATTTCAAACTGCATCACAAATTAGGCTTTTATCGGACAAGACCTTAGCATCATTTGTCATGGAGAAAGGGCAGCTGTTCTGTTATGTTTGAATTCTTCTACAAGGCTGGAATTTATTTACTGCATTTTTCAAGTTGCTTATAATTAGAACACCAACTTGCTATCTGTGGTTTCCTTTGTGCATTTTGTTTCTGGAAATTATAACTGTTCAAGGAGACTTAACAGACAGTTTGTGGGTGTATACCTTAGTATTATGAATTTCAACTTGATAGAAACTTCACTAGTTGAAGCAGTGCTTCTGCTTAGCTGAAAGCAGCATTCATGTTAATATAATAGATATAACAGAGAATCTTTCCAGAACCCTTGGTTGTTTGAGTAAAAATAGCTACTAATTTGCCATATTTGCCCTGTATTTTGTGATTTGGTAGTGAAAAGTACCAAGGATTGTGTCTGACTTTACCACAGACGTACTAAATGGTAATGTATGGTGATAATTTTTCTCAGCAAAAACAGGTCAATCATGGCTTATATAGATGGGTGGAAAAAAAGGTGTTGGATTTTTGTTTGTTTGCTTTTGCGTTCATTGGTTGTTTTTTAATCTGTAGTTTTCTGCTAAGATTGCTCTGCTCCATAATGCAGTGTAATGTTTTAGGAATAATAAATAAGCGATCCTGTTGGGATGCCCTAATACTCCATGTCCCACTTTTTTCCTTTTAGGATATCTTTGTTCCAACTCAGAGTCCAGAGAAGAAGCATGAAGAAGAAAAAACTACTACTTTAACCCCTTTATGCTTACCAGGAGATCCCTCTGGATCCACAGATGGTTTGTCGAAGATGTCAGCGGATGACTCCGTGTCACAGCCTCCTGAGTCCTGTGAACTGATGCTTTCTGCAAGTGCATGTAGCCAGCCCGCGAGTACAGACATCAGTTCAGGCTCTCTGAACACAGGCCAAGATAGTGAGACCACACAGGTAGAGAGGATTTCTGAATGCAAGGCCTCAGAGTCAAGACTCTGTTCTGTGGAGAATGACAGAATAAAACTGAAGGTGAATGCAGGTGATCAAGTACCCTCTGAAAACTGTGAAAAAGCAAAAAAAGAGGCTGTAGAGACTACAGGAATGCCTGTAGGACAGTTTGTTAGTGCAGTTGTTGCAGGAGACGGGCCATTAGCCCCCACGGCACATCGGGAGATCAGGTGTGTTTCTGGAAGTCAGGCTGCTGCAGATCGGTCTGGTCTGCCCGAGATTTTGTCATCTGCTCAGGGTGGAGAAGCACAGTCTGAGAATTTTCCTTTGGAAGAGACTTCTGAACCTGAGGCAGTTCCTGAGACTCAGTGTGAAGAACAAGAAGAAAAACTGCAAGTAAAAGAGAAGGAAATAAAGGAAGAAAAGTCTCTTGTTAATATAACACTTTCTCGTAGGTTTATTCTTGAAAGGGAAGGACAGTGTCCTGAAGATACAGAAGTGAAATTTGCTGATGATGCTTGTAAAAATAGCAAAAATATACCCCAGGAATTAGAAAAGATTGGACCAGAATGTCAGGGAAAAAAAGCTTTGAAAGATTGTACTTTTGACACTGGAGAGGCAAAGCATATGGGTAAACTGTCCTGTAAGGCTGTTGCAGAAAACATGGCAGAGCTCAATAAAGTTTTAGCTAAGCCTTCTGTAGGGGAGTTACAGGAGCAGCACAACAACTTGTTCCCGAAACTAAAGAGTGATGTTCAATCAGAAGTGGTATTGCGTGCCGAAAACAATCCAGATTGTTCAGAATTGGGACAGGTAATGATAATAAACAATCAGCCATCACTTCCAGAGAGAGGAGTTGAAACACGAGTGACTCAGCATGAGAATCAGGTGCCAAAGAATATGGAGGATACTGTTGTGACAAGGAGTCTCGAGCGAGAAGAGCAGATGCAGCCACAGGAGAAGGCAAATTCTAAATCCCCCAGTCCTTCCAGTGGTAAGTGAATTTAGGTTACTAGTTCACAGGTATATATTTTGAACAACATTAAGGACAGCTGTATACAGTCCTCAGTGTTTTCAGGGAGCACTGGTACTGAATGCAAGTTGAGCAGTCTCTCTTGAGAGTAGCCTGATACCTTACTGTGTTACATGGAGATCATGATTTAGCTGTTTTCCCCTTGGTGTCACATTAGGGCAGGGCAAGAGAGATAAAGTAATTCTTGTTCCTGACTCTCACTGTTTTATGGTAGAAACGCAGGGCATCTTGAAGAACTTGAAATGCTGTGACCTTGGCAATGTTCAGGGGTTTTTGTGACTTTTGCCCCACTCAAGAAGCCACAACAGCAGTGTCCTTGAAAGGAAAAGGGTGTGTGGTAGTCAGTACTTTCCCTCTTGCAGATATGCTTGTTTTAGTTTTCTTTTTTTTTCGTTCTCAGGGGAGAATTTTCTTTGTGGGGGTACAGAGCAATTTTGAGCTAGAAACTAATACAGCAAATTTAAGATTGTTTTAAAGTAGAGTGGCATTTCAATCGCATGCAAGCTGTGGCTCAGCAGGTATTATCGTGACTCACTGAAATCCCTTAACATGCTAGATGTCATTATACAAGCTGTGGGGTACTATACCTGAGTTTTGTGGAGCTTTTGCCTCTTAGCTGGCTTCCTTTTAAAACACAGTTCTCTAGTCCTTAAATGAGAACGAGTGAAGAATGAAGGAACTTGATTTTAGTGTCAGAAAATGTATTTCCCCTCTATGAAGTTTGTTAGGAAAAGGGAAAGACTGCAGGACGTCAAATGTTAGTAAGTAGCATGAAGTTTTTGTTGCAATATTCTTAATTTCCTTTAACTGAAAGAAGAAAAAATAGCTTTATTATATAGAAAATAGTGCTTTGAGGGGATCTAGTCAAAGTACTGGCCCGGAAGTTTAAAAGTATTCTGACTCCATTGCATTTTGTGATCTCAGATGAACTTTTCTGTGAACAAGTCCAGGGCATTTGGGACTGCGTGTTTCTTAAGACAATTTGGCCTAGTCAGCAGAACAGTAGTGGTCTTTGAACTTAAGAGCAGTATAGGTTTTATTAAATACAACAATAGGTTTAGCAGTACACTGCTGAAATGATGATAAATAGCTGCAGTTACATAACAAGGTTAAATGTCAGGTTCCACTTCAGTACGGTCTTTCGCAATATTCACAATCCAAAACTTCCTTTTTAAGAGAGCATGAACAAAATTGTGTTTGACTTCATGTAATTTCCCCTCTCATACTGTACTTGAAATGTTTGGGTTTTTTTCTTAAACAAATCTAAATGCAATTTAAACACATCACAGTTGGCTGAGTTTACTTTTGAAAGAGAACTATAAGCCATTGTTTGAAGAGCATGAACTCAAAAACTAATGCTCATGTGATTGTGTTTTCTGCATTGTATTACACTAAAGGGCTGATCGGGTTTAGGAGAGAGTTCAGGCTTTTGAAATGTTCTACCTTCTTGCCTTCAGACTCATGAAGCATGGTAGAAAAGTATGTAGAGTGGTGTTTGTTCTCGTACCATCATTCAGTCCTTAAGGCACAAAGAACTTTAGAGCATCCCTCTACTTTTAAAGCAGCTTTGTTATCGTAATAATTATTTTCGTAATAAATATTCTAGGAGTCTAATCCCTTATCGACAAATTATGAAGCATAAATGGGTAAGCACAAACTTTGGGTGAGGGCTTGCTGGGGCTGCACTCTGTCCCTTCATCCAGGTCACTGACGAGTAAGTTGAGACTGGACTGTGCAGTGGCCCCTGGGGACACGGCTAGGTACAGGCCTCCAACTAGATCCTGCACCACTGATCACAACCCTCTGAGCTCTGCCATTCAGCCAGTTCTCAATCCACCTTGCTGTCCGTTCATCCAAAGCACACTTCTCAGGCTTAGCTGTGAGGGTGTTACAGGAGACGATGTCAAAAATCTTGCTGAGCTCAGTATAGACACCATGTACATACCCGACTAGTCATTCCATCACTGAAGGCAATGTGATCGGTCAAGTGTGATTGCCCCTTGGTCAATCCATGCTGAGTGCTCCCGATGACCTCCTCTGTGTGCTCAATGATGACGCCCAGGATGAGCTGTTCCATCACCTTTCCGTGGACGGAAGTGTAACGGTTGCCTGTAGTTCACTGAGTTCGCCTTCTTACCCTTTTTGAAGACTGGAGTGACACTGGCTTCCTTTCAGTCCTCAGGCACCTCTGCCGTTCTCCCTGACCTTCCAAAGATGAGGAAGCGTGGCTTAGCAGTAATATCTGCCAGCGTGGCTTAGCAGTAATATCTGCCAGCTCCCTTCGCACCCATGGGTGCATCCCATCAGGGCCCATATATTTGTGGGTGTCAGATTTGTTTAAATGATCTCTCACTTGATCCTCCTTGACTGAGGGGAAGCCTTCCTTTCTGTGTACTTTCTCTCTTGCTTCCAGAGTCTGGGTTTCCGGGGCACTGGCCTTAGTAGGAAAGGCCCGAAGAAAAGCAGGTATTCAGTAACTCCACTTTCTCTGTATTCACTGTGGCACCCACCACATTCAGCAGCGGACCCACATTCTCCTTAGGCTTCCTTTTGCTACTGATGTTCTTGAGGAAGCCCTTCTTGTTGTCTTTGACATCCCTTGCCAGATTCAATCTCAAATGGACCTAAATCTGTTACAGGTTGATGATCGTAAGAACATAAGAAAAGGTTGTTACTTTTAATTGACTGTTTTCATTGATAGAACAGTTGAGGCAGTAATGTGAAAGGATTTAAACTTTGAGGCATTCACATTTCTTTCAGGTCTTGTGAAAGCTTGTTTGTCTTCTCTCTCATGGTATCCCTTGGTTTAGTGATTAGATTATGCTGGTGATCGTCACTTGTGTCGGTGATCGTTTCATAAGTTCTTTTGATCATTTGTTACTGGCCTGTCAAATGTGGATTTATAGGTTAGAAGAGATTGTGGTAGCTAAATCAAGCAATATTCAGTGGAGTTGCTTCAGTTTTTAAATAAAACACTCTTTAAATGGGCACATACTCTAGGCCATGGTGAGACAGGCATTCATAACCGTTCCTGAGGAGGGGTGGTTGGCCTTCTGATGTGTGAGTACCATTGTGCTACAAGTTACCTACCCGCTGCAAAAATACACTGAAGTTCTTGGGTCGGTCTTGTGGATGTTGCAGTTGCTGAACCATGTCTTTAAAGCTTGTGATAGCGGGAGAGGTGATGGCTTTCAGAGTTTTCAGACAGATGATACATAACTGTTTGCTGATTGGGTATTTTTCTATGAGAGGATTATGCGAATTACTTGTATATAACGTTGAAAATTTGTAAATAAGTGCATGGGATGAGACAAAAGGAAAGAGCATTTTACTAGATTTTTCATTTATTTTATGTGTTAAATCCTGCAAGATCTTCACTTAGTAAATCATCAAGGCATGGTTTCCCCAATGGGATGGGCCACCTCCGCTATCATTCTGAGTAAGTTCTGGGTTATGGATTCAGGCAACATGTAGCTCTGCCAATTCATTTCTGTCCTAACTTTCATTTCTGTTTTTGACCTCATCTCCCTTTTCTGTGGAAAATCCTGAGCATCTCTGAAGCAAAGCTGCATTCTGTGAAAGTCCTATTTATGTAAAAATATTTAGTCTCCATTTTATCTAGCACCTGGGAACAGCTGCATCAAGTTGATCACAGTCCAGATTTTCACTGAGAGATTTTCCACGTAACACGTGAGGAATGTCAGAGCAGCTGCTCAGGGGGGTTTTGTACAGTACCAGTGTTATGTTTTTCCCTATTTCCACAGCACAGTAAACCTGTGCTTTTGATATTTGAACTAAAGTAGGCCCTTGAAATTACTAATTCTGGTGCTCTGTGTCTTTTAGGGACCCTGTTTCATTTTACTTTGCCGAAGGAGGGTGATGTCATTCAGTCCTTAACCAGCATAACACCGCCTCTGTCTGGCCATCTTAAAATGGGACCCAGGAGACACAGCACACCAATTGGTGAGTTTGACCCGAATGGCTCTGTTCTACGCTGAAAGTCTGGAAGCTTTTGATGCTTGATGGTGGTGCAGGATCTAATAGGATAACTCAAACCTAAACATTTCTGCATTCCTATTCTATGGGAAGGGCTCTTCCCCACAGATTTCTTGTTGTGTTTTCTCAGCCTCTAGCGAAGGTGTTTTCTCCCTGAGTACAGGGTGGTACGGAGCATGTCTTCCTTGCGCTCATTGTGGTCCTGCGTACAACTCCATGGAAGAATGTAAAAGAGCCTTCTCAGTAGCAAAAGAGTTTAGACTACAAGAAAATTGCTTCCAGTATTCTTAATCTTTTATCAGGACTTTCTTTGCTAGGGTCACGAAACAGCACCCTGCAAGTGCTAGATGAAAGGAAGTCTGTTCTGCTTGGGTAATAGTAAATTATTCTGTCACAAGCTAAGGACAATACCCGTGCCACAGAATTTTCATGTGTTAGTTCTCTATAAAGGAATTTCCACTACTGCACATCACTAAGAATGCATGCAGTGAAATGTCTTCAAACCAGGACTTCAACCCCAGCAGTGTGAATGACAGTACCTACTCTTTTTTTTTCTTTTTTTTTGTTTTTCTGTTTTCAGTGGATGATACTTGCCCAGACAGCACTATAGCAACCAGTGATGTTACAGCAGAGGGCACAATGGGGACCAACAATGTTACTGTGGAAAGTGCAGTGGTATCAGCAGATGTGTCAGAAGTGTGTGAGAAAGGAGAGTCTGGTGCGGCTCCTGAGCTGGATGCAAAACTTTCTCTGCGAATGAACCCTGTAACCCCTGCGAATGATGGGAGCGAGGAGTCCTTGCCATTCAGCTTGGAAAGTAAGAGGGTGAAACCCGAAATGTGTGCATCCTACTGGATCTCAGCCCTAACTCAAAACCTTTCTGTGGCATTCCCCAAGACAGTCTCTGAGTCCCTGTAATTTTTCTCATTTTTCTTTTTGGGCAGTGTCACTTAAATTTGTTTCTCTGTTTCTGCAATGCTCTAAGCAAGGACGGAGTGAGAGGAGAGGCCTCTGTTGTGAGGAAAGGTATTTCCAGCAGACTAAAAATTGTGATGTATAGTGACAATGGTACAGGACAGGAACTGAAGTTTGATTTTGTTGGGAGGGAAAAGANACACACGTATACACACACACACACGCATATGTCAATATATTTAGAAAAAAAAGTAGAATTATAGAATGGCTTGGGTTGGAAGAGACCTTAGAGATCATCTAGCCTCAACACCCCTTGCCATGGGCAAGGACACCTTCCACTAGGCCAGGTTGCTCCAAGCCCAATCCAGCCTGGCCTTGAACACTCCCAGAGCTGGGGCAGCCACAGCTTCTCCAGGCAGCCTATGAAAGTGGATCACCAGCCTCACAGGGAAGAATTTCTTCTCAATATCTAATCTAGATCTCTTTTCTTTTAATTTAAAACTGTGTCCCCTTGTGCTGTCACTATCTACCCATAGAAAAAGTCTCTCTCCTTTTTCTTTAAGAAGCCCCCTTTTAAGTACTGAAAGGCCACAATGAGGTGTCCCTGGAGCCTTCTCTTTGCCAGGCTGAAAAACCCCAGCTTTCCCAGCTTGTCTCCATAGGAGGGATGCTCCAGTCCTCTGATCATCTTTGTTGCTTCCACTGGACCTGTCCATAATCTGGACAAAAAAAAGTTCAAAAGGATTTTAATCAGAACAATGACGTTCTGTCTAATAGTCTAAAACTTATAGAAACTTAGGTCTGTTCTGAGAAGTTGGATGGAGAAGCCCAGGCACCCTTTGTCTAATGTTGCTCAGCCTCTCTTCACTGAGAGTATGGAGCTGGGAAAGGTCAGAAGAGTCTTTTTGGATGATGCCAAAATCATCCTTCCCATTCTTCTTGTTTCAGAGCCTGCAGCCAGTGACAGGAAAGATGGATCCTCTGCTGCTGCTGAGGCTGGTGCCAGGTAACTGGGCTTCTTGCTGTGCACAGTTAATACAAAGGTCTGGGTAGATCCTTTTTCCACACGATATCAGCCGCAACGAAAAAAAAATTAAGAGACACAGAAGCAAGGAACACTTTTAGCAGTAGACGTGGCATTAAGTCTTTAGGTCTTGCAGACGGTTTTAGTTACGCAGGCAAGGTGGGAACCGCGCTTGTTTGTTCATTATGGGCTTTGTGGTTCCTACTAATGTCAGCATTTGCCTCTGCCTGATTGTAGTCAAAGCCAGAAATTCATGTCTTGTGCAGTCTGGAATGCAAGTCTGCCTTATCCATCTCTTAAATTTCAAATATGTGGGTTTCTGCTTTCTTTCATGGTGCAATTTTTGGAAAGAATCTCTGAGAAGTTCTGAAAGAGCTGTATCTCATTGGTATAAAGCTGATAGAAACATAATCACTTCATGGATATACAGAAATCACAGGTTAACATGTTGACCAAAGCATTGATTTATTCCCTTGGTCTTTTTATTGGTATGTATCTTATCTTCTCTCACATTTAATGTCTAGCATTGCTTGATTTTAGCTTTTGGAAAATATTGTTTGTAAGTACTAATAGGAATCTGAGTAGGAAGACAGGGACCTGGTGTCATCCAAGTGAAGCATAGTGGTTTGAAGCAGGGAGAAAATTCAGGAATAAACTCAGTATCTCTTGTTACAGGATTGCATGCTAGATTGTAATCATGCCTCAGTGCTGAGGATGAGTGGTAGTCATTTCTTACTGGTTGAGGATGGGTTGCCTTTGTAGGTATGGGATGAACATGGACTCTCAGGGTCTGCTTTATGACTGTCATTCCCAGTATTTTTGCAGTGTCACAAAACTCCTGAGAAGTAAGTCATAAAGCATCTAACTGTGTCTCCTGGTGGATACTGGGGGTAGTAGATGCTAAAACTCCTTGATGGTGCTGCAGTTTTCCACACAGCATTTTCTGGAATTGTTCCAGCGCTGTTGGCTGTTAGGGTGTCTGCAGAAATGACAGAAATGCTTAAGCAGTTGCAGCTTCTCTTTTGATCTTTGAAGCAGATCATCTCGCTCCTTCTGTGGCTGTGTAGTTCATCAAACTCAGTACCCTTCGTTGCATTCCTAAGGCACTAGAGAATTCTTGTTTTGCTGTATAAGGGTTTTTCTCACTTCCTGATGCATTTTTGTTTCTTTGTTTTAAATCTGCACTGTTAGCTCCCAGAAAGGATCATCTGTGTTCAGTCGTGTCTGTGAAGTTCGTCGAGAGAATGAGGCCAGAGGTCATGGTCTTTCCACTTCTCCGTTTAGGTAACTCCTCACGGTCTTTGCCTGCCAGTCCTGGTTGGATTTATATCCACATGTGCATTTTCTACATCAAAGAAATTGCACCAAGCCATTTTCTTTGGGTGACTTAGAGGGTTGGGGACAATGGGGTTAAGTATAGTAAATCTGTATGTTTGTATCTCACATGGTAATCAGGCTTACCTTTTGACTGAGCAGCCATGTGATTCCAGAAGACCGATGTACTTCAGTGAAGTCTTGGCCTTGAGAGGATTGAGATCACAATTAAGGCTGTTTAAATACCTTTTCTGTCTCCTCTGTCCACCTTCTGACCAGTTTTGTTTGTTGCTGTTGTTGCTGCTATTGTCTCCCTTCCAAGTCCATCAATTTTTCCTGTCTCTAGTTGCTTTGAAAAGGACTGTGCAGCTGCATATATTACAGTGCTGAGGGTGCTGCCTGGAGGACTAGAATTAGAAATCTGTTTCTTCACTGTTTTCCATTCTAGCTTTTGATGGGACAGTGAAGTCTTGGTCTGTGTAGAAAGAGTAACCTGTGTTTCAACAGTTATACTAAAGACCAAATGAACAGGGAGTTCCGGTGCTGGGTGAAGTACAGCCAGAAGGGAAGACGGTCACTAATCAAAATCCTCAAGTACCTGAGGGAAGCCAAATACACACTTCTAGTAGCACTCACTATAGCATCCCATATAGTGCCTGACAGAGGCAGTACTTTTGGCAGAGCAGACGAATTCTAATGAAAACATTAGATAGCATTTGTGTTTATGCTGCTGGGTCTTCTTTCTACATGTGATTATGAGCATGTGATTACATGAGCAGCCTGTAGTAACTTCAAGATGACATGCCTGTTGAAGCGAGTTTGCATAGTAGGTGCCAAATGTGTGGAGTATAGCAAGAAATTTTGTATTTCGAAAAGCACCTAGTTCTGTACAGTGTCAGCCATACGTTTTGCTACCATGTGTATCACTTGAGAAGTGTTGAAAAGTTTTTTTATAATTTGAACTCTCTCAGTTCTGTGCAATAGTTAGAAGCAATTGAGTGACTACCAGGGTGGGGTATTTTAAATAGTGCTTTCACTTCAGTGGCAGCATATTAGTTGTTTTGTTTTCTTAATAATTTTGATCTGTGTGTAACTGGTTTGCAGGGGGGATTTGTTCATTTTTCCTGGCACACAAGAAGATGCTGAATCACATAAAAATCCCAGTGATTGGCAGTACCAGCAACACAAGGAGGCGGATGACAGTGGTGGACAGATCCTAATTCCTCAGAGGATGCAGCAGGACTGTCATCAGCAATCTTCTGGTGCAGAGGATGGAGAGTCTATGGAGACTGATGTTGTAAGCACTCAGGCAGAAGACGGGAGAGGAATGCAGAGAAAACAAAGTAAGGCTGTTAAAATTGATCAAAGTCAAGAGAGGTGGAAAAACATCAAGAGTAAAGGTATCCAGACTACAGCAGACTGTCTTTTTACCCCAAAAACTGTTACAACAGCAACACAAACATCTGAAGAAATCTGTAGACAGGTGGAAATGGGAACCAGTATGTCTGGGCAAAGACCTGGGCAACGAGATGTGAACGTTCAAACTGATGAGAGTGGGGAAAAGCTTGCCAATGCCTCTGGAGACGACACAGACTCTTTGCATAGTCAGGTGGGATGAAGGCTGCCTGTATTTAATTGCTTTAGGACAGTAAAGTATCCCTTCCAGTAAATTCACTAACAGTTGGTTCTCTTGAAAAAGGCAAAGGACCACTTTAAAATGTTAATGTTGCAAGCTGTGCTCAGTCGACTGCTAAAGTAGCAGTACTCATTGGGCAGCATAAATTTGGGAAGTAAATGTCTCTGTATTTATTTTCTGGACAAATGTGACAAGTTTTAATTGGTTGGTTGATTGTTTTTGTTTGGGGTTGGGTTTTTTTGATGCGGATATAGTTAGCACTGTAAAAATCTTTTCACTTTTTGCTGGCTGGAGAGGGGAGCTGCGTGAAATTTTGAGTGAAGGGTTTGATGCTTTCTGTTTTGCATCAACCAACTTCTGATGCCTTGTTCTGTCATTCCATGTGATGTCAGTGGGTACTGGGGGGGAACACCTCCAGAGAAACTTTCTAACAGGATGAATAACTTCAAATTACTATTACAGAAAGTACTGTAGACTCAAAACCCCCCACTGCTTTTCTGGTGCAGTTTATATATTTTCTTATCAACAGAAGACTAGAAAAATGATTTTTTTACTAAACCTGATTTAAGACTAAAGTGTCCTTTGGGAAACAGGAGATTAACAGGGCCTTAAAAAGACAGTGCAAGATTGATGTGATATGTCTGAGAGTCTACTCAATCAAAGAGTTTTGGAAGCCGTGCTAGACAAGTTTGCTGTTTCCTCCTTGGACTACTGTGATTTCCCTTCCTCTACTTGTCAGCAAGTCAGCAAGATGTATTCAGTTCTCCTTTGTTTAGGGTCTCCTGGGTTGTTGCATCTCAATTTATAACAAGATGCTTAAAGGTTCCCTTCTCCCCTACATTAATGTGGTATGAAAAGTACTGCAGAGGTAGCCCTACTCAGAAATAATTTGTTTTTTGTCGTGGTCTGTTTTGTCTTTACTGTATCCTCTTTATCACAGGGAGAGGAGGAATTTAACCTTCTTCACCCACCCAAAGGCCGAGTTCAGCATCGCCACATGCGAACCATTCGAGAAGTGCGTACTGTTGTTACACGCGTTATAACAGATGTTTACTACATCAATGGTGCGGAGGTGGAACGAAAGGTAGTTGAGGTAAGTTCCTGTTTCTGTGGTTAAATGAAATGGGATTTTGGCTGAAAAATAGAAGTCGTTAAAATGAGAATGTGTCATGGCTGCAGAAAATGAGTTGAATGAACAAGTCTGCGTGCTGTGATGACAAGGCTTTCTTCGGGAGCAAATTTGCAAACCATTTAGTGCATGGCAGAAGCTGTGTTTTTGATGCTGGTGTATTTCATGCCTGCTAATGTCTTCTGAAGATACACCGAAGTCCCAAAGAACTCAACAAAAGATTTACTATGTGCATCCAACTAATTGAAAAGTCTTGGATTTTTGCCAGAATAGAGATGTTTCAGAATGAGCAGAAATTCTATTAGTAAGCAAAAGTCACTTCTGCCTGTAAAATTGAACTATGTAAGATAGTTTAACCTGTTTTGCAGGTCAGTGTCATTTTTAACCATAGTCTTTTGAGTCCTGTGTACCAGCTTCTGTAAGAGGTCTACAAAAATCAATTTAAAACTAAGGAATAAACTAGCCTTTTATTAGTACACCTGTGTTGTAGTATGTACATTCATTAACTGGAAGGTCTTTAGGGAATCACAAAAGTTAGCTGAGAAATGCTGATTTGATGGGCACAGTAATCACATCAACCTGCCAACAATACAGTATTACTGCTATTTGGCTATAAAGGTAAATAACATGAGAGTCTTGTGCTGTGTAGTGACACAAAAGGATAAATTAATTCAATACTTTTATGCCTGATGCTACACATAAAATTCGTTATTGTAACATCAAAATGGGGAATTAAGTGTCCTGAGCTGGGACTGAGGTCCCTTTGCAGTGGACAGTTCAGTGAGCTGATGGGTGCCCTGCTTGACTCCCTACACACCCCACACTTACAGTCAAACCAGGTTTCCTCACTGGCTTGACCCCAGGTTTCCCATGGCAGAGTCTCAGATATCTGGATCCTTAAAAGAATTTAATCTTGTTGCAATAACTAAATAACAAACTAACAGCTTGAGCTGATGCCTCCAAGGAGAGACCTCAAACAAGGGGCACGCTGTGCTTTTATACCCTTACAGTGGAAGGTGGAAAAGTGTGGGAAAGTCTGGGGGTTTTCTGTTCTTGCTGTGCCTCCAAGTGTTCAGGTCCCATGGCCTTTTGCCTGGGGCTCTTGTCCCCCAGAGCTCAACCTGCAGCTTGCACTTGCAGCTGCACCCTGAGCTATCTGTGCCGAATGTATTCCTGAACGCAGTTGACTTGAGTTCTCAGTGGGACTTCTTGATACAGAGCAGCTCCGGGTCTGTAGTGAGAGATGCACTGTCTGCCATGGATCGGCCCAGACTGGAGTCTGCATGGCTGTCATCAGCTTCATGAACGTGGTCTCAGCTTGTCTGCATTTTGGTCTGGTGGTTGTAAAGCTTCCATCTAGCACTAGACAAACTTCTTTTTGTTTCTTCTAAGGAAACTGAGGAGCCTGTAGTGGAGTGCCAGGAATGTGAGACTGATGCGTCCTCCTCTAGAACTGCGGGGGGCTCGTCACTGACCTCAGGGGACCTTGGTGATGTCAGCTCCTTCTCATCTAAGGCCTCAATTCTCCACCGTACATCCAGTGGAGCAAGCAGTGGTCACTCTGCCATGCACAGCAGCAGCAGCTCAGGACGAGGAACTGGAGCTGTCAAAGGGAAAGTGTGTGGGACAGAAACTGGAGAATTTGCTTTGCCCGTTGGCAGAGGTGTCTTAGGAAAACCAAGGTAAGTGCAGAGTCTTGGGAAAAGAAGAGCAAATGATGTTTTGCAAAAGTGAGCATCAGGTTAGTGAGTGTGAAGCAGGGTAGACCTAAATCAAAAGATTTCTTGGAAAGATCTGGCTTGATGAACAGAAATAAGGAGGTAGTATTTGCTTTCACATTTGTTCTTTGTAAAGGAGTAGTTTGTTTCCTTGTGAGGCATTGCTTTGCAGTTCAGCAGCAATGAGGCAAACTTCCAGATATGTTGTGAGACGATCAAGAAAATGGGAGCATCCTAGTGAGCTGGCTTCTCTTCTCAAAACAGTTAACTCAGAAATTCTCTAGCCCTAGGAAAGGAGCTGGGCAGCCTGCATCTCCACTCAGAGTTAGCCAGACAGGAGCACTGCCTTGTGAGGAAGAGGAGTACTCTATGCCTGGCACTCGTCAGGCTGGCAGACCACCTGTGACACCTCGTGGACGAGGAAGAAGAGGCCGCCCACCATCTCGACCAACAGGAACAAGGTATCCTGGCAAAAGGAGACTGTAACTTGAATTTATTGCCAAGGAAGGAAGTGGGGAAATTCTGTCTTAATGTGCTAGAGGAAAAGGAGTACTGAATATTTCAGGAGTTCATTTTTAGTGATATCGTGTAGAGCTGCAAGCACCTCACCCAAGTATTTTATACTTAGTCATTGTTTTCTCAGATCCGTCTGGGAATGTTTTCTTTTTTCCCCCCTCCTCATTGGGGACTGTTTTTTTTCTACAGAGACTTGCCTGGACTGCCAGGTATGGAGGATCTCTCAACTACAGCATCACCTGAGGAGAAATCATTTACTCGTTCAGTTCGCCTGCCAGATGGGGGAGAGAAATCTGACACTTCTGGCTTCTGTGCCTTACGTCGAAGCGACTCTCCGGAAATCCCATTACAAGTGGCGACTGGTACTGCGGGCTGTGCAGACTTATCCTCTGGGAGCAGCTTTGTGGGCCTCAGGGTTGTAGCAAAATGGTCCTCAAATGGGTACTTTTATTCTGGGATGATTACTGAAGATGTTGGAGCTGGAAAGTACAAGCTGCTGTTTGATGATGGATATGAATGTGATGTGCTAGGAAAAGATATTTTACTCTGTGATCCTATCCCGTTGGAGACAGAGGTGACCGCACTCTCAGAGGATGAGTACTTCAGTGCCGGTAAGAGCAGTGCTTGAGTTTCATCCTTGGTTTTCTGAGTCGCTGACTGTAGTGGGAAATGGGTGCTTGTCCAGGAGGAGGAGAAGCCTGGATATGGTTGGCTAACACGTGCTGTTTGCTGTCTTGTCAGGCGTGGTGAAGGGACACCGGAAGGAGTCTGGAGAGCTATATTACTGCATTGAAAAGGAAGGCCAGAGGAAGTGGTACAAACGAATGGCTGTTATCCTGTCTCTGGAACAAGGAAATAAGCTCCGGGAGCAGTTTGGGCTAGGTCCTTACGAACCTGTCACCCCCCTGACCAAAGCAGCTGACATCAGTCTCGGTAAGGGAAGCTGCCTTTGAGCTGCTGACTGTGCTGTTCTGTGTCTTGTGCCTTTGAGGTAGTTCTAGTACCTGATCTGAATTACCAATGTTTATATATTTCTGGGTATTCAGTGATGCTTTTGGCACTTTATAGTGAGATCTTTGAGATCCTTTTATTGTTTGGCATCAGAGACTTAGTGGTATTGACTGGCTTGTGGGAAGTGGTCTGCTTCTAGGACAATGTTGCTTGCCGTACTTATATATAATGTTATATATAATGCATTTATATATAATCTAATTATGCTTGCCATTCTTATATGTACTTGGTGGATGGCTGCTTTGATACAAAGTCCCAGCAGTATTGGGAGCAAAAGGGACAACCAGGGTACAGGGCTTGAGAAGAAAGATATTTTTTTCTTGCTTTCGTCTGTCAGAGTGGTGGCATGTATATTGTAGGTACTATAGAGTTCAGCCACATCCGTACACATGAGTAGGGTGAAAGCTTGTGGAGTTTGGTGGCAGCCCGTGACTCATCTCTGCATGCTATATTGCAGATAATCTGGTGGAGGGGAAGAGGAAGCGACGTAGTAACCTTGGTTCTCCCAGCACTTCCAGCAGCAGCACAACTCCCACTCGTAAAGGGCAGGAGAGTCCACGTGTCCCACCAGTCTCACTGTCTGGGAAAAGGAAACTTATTGCTTCTGAAGATGAACGATCCCCAGCTAAACGTGGCCGAAAGTCAGCAATGATAAAGCCTGGTGAGAACCTTATTTTCTGCTCTTAAACTTGCATTCATTTAGTTTTTCCCTCCTTGGTATTTCTGTAATTGATCTTTCCATTTCCCATAAGTAAAAAGAAGATGAGATTATGTTTGGTTTTTTTTTTCTGCAGGATTTGAGACTGATTCTCCCTGGATGCATTCAGCAGCCAGAGCTATTTTTAGCATAGTCTGAGTACTTACCTGCTATCTTTTCAGTTCTGCTTTTTAGAAATGTTCTGAGGTTAATGTTGTGAATTGTCTCTCTCTTATCTCTTTAATCAGTCCTGAAAGCTGTTAAAGGGATCCCTCACAGCAGCCATTTTTGTTTCAGGATGTTGATAAGACTGGGAAACTTGTCCCATTAGTCCTTCGTGTTTTGATTTGAAGGTTCTTTACAACCAACCGGAAGGATGAAAGATCACTACCTAGCCTAGTGTAATCCTAGCCCAATCAGCCCTCTCTGTGTCTCCTCCAGTAAAATATCTGAGTTGAACAGATTCCCCAGGTAAAACTTACCTTTGAGGACTTCTGTCTCTCTACAGGGGCTGTGAGAGCTGGAGAGTTTGTTAGCACCTGTGAAGGTGTAGATGCTGCAGATCCCCCAGCACTGGAGGGTGACCATGGGCCCTTGCCCCACAATAAGACCCTCTTTTTGGGCTATGCATTTCTTCTCACCATGGCAACACCAAGTGACAAATTGGTCAATCACCAGAAGCCATCAGATGGTCCTACAGGGAGTAGCGAGGAGGAAGAAGGTGAGGCACGTCTTACCTGTTGCATTTTCAAGTGAAATGCTGTGTCTTTAGGAAATATGCTGGATACTGTCTGATCAGACATTTGTGTGAGTACCTATTTACTTTTTGCTCTTTAATCCTTTGCAGAAAGGACGTAAGACTCAGTCTCTGATTTAGCCAACTTGCAGCCTAAGATGTGACAAACTTCAGTGATGATCATAGGCCTGTTCAGCAAGCTAAGAAAGGTGTGAAAATCAGTGAGATCAGCAGTGTCAGAAGAGTATAACGTAAGAAGGAAGGTTTTGAGAGATAAGGGATAGTGCTGGCAAACACAGAATTTTGAAAGCATGTACGGGTAGCTCCAGTTAGCCTTTGCTGGTGTTATGTTTCATGCAGTGAAAGAAGTGACAAGGTGCTCACCTGGCTAGTGCTGTGCTACCCTTTCTGCTGTCTCTTGGTTTTTTTTTGACTCTTTCAATAGTTTTCTCTAGATATTCTTGGGAGAAGGGCTGGGATCCCTTACTGGAATGGCTAAGGGCTCTGTATGAAGTGTGGGAACATAAGCAGATAGATTATAGTAAAAAATTAACCTTTCTGCTGTAGATTTTTTAGAGATGACTCCATACGATAAACATTACATAGCGCAACAGCTGCGAGCAGGAGCTGGCTATATCCTGGAAGACTTTAATGAAACCCAGGTAAGGGTTCACTTACTAATCTAGAACAACAGTTACAGAATAGTTGAGATTGGAAGGAATTTCTATAGCTTATCTTGTCCAACTGCTCTGCTGAAAGCGGGATCAAATAGAGGAGATTGCTTAGGTCCTTGTCCAGTTGTGTTTTGAGTATCCTCAAGGATGGAAACACCAGAGCCCCTCTGGGCAGCTTGATTCAATTAGGAAAAAAAATAGAATTTCCTGTATTTCAATTTGTTACTGTTGCTTCTTGTCCTTTGAGTAGATAGCACTAAGAAGAGTCTGGCTCCATCTTTTGTATATCCTCATATGAGTCATGAATATGCATTAAAGAAGAGCACCCTAATATTCCCTTTTTGGGCTTTAACAAGCTTAGCTCTCTCAGCCTCTTCTGGTATGTCAGGTGCTCCAATGCCCAGGCCTTTTAGTGGTCCTTGGCTGGACCTGCTCCAGCATGTCTGGTGTTTTTGGTATAGTGCAGAAGCTGGGAGTGGATGAAGTACTCCAGAAGTGGTCTCCCCACAGGTCTGTGCATTGGAACACTTAGAGGTAGAGCTCTTCACTTACCAGATCTACTTGGACAACTAATGTAATTTAGTGTGGCTTTTACTTAAATTTAATTTTTTTAATAAAGAGGATAAATTGGTCTTGGAACATATTGCCTGAGGAAGCGGTCCTGTCTAGTGACAATTGATTGAGACTCAGACCTAAAACGTAAATCATCTCCTTTGTCTGAACTGGAAGGAGGGCTATGATACAAAAACTACTTGGCAGAGTTTTTGCCTGTGAACTGCAGAGCTTGGAATAGGTGATTGTTAAACAAATCCTGAAATCACTAGTACCTTTAATTCACCTTTCACATAATATGGCTGTGAAAATCAGGGTTTCAGTTGTTTTCTTCTTTAAACTGTTTAGCACCAGGATAATTTCGGGGTGGGGGATTTTGCAAGCATTGTCTCCTGTTTACATGCTTTCTTTTCTCCCCTGAAGTGTAATGCAGCATACCAGTGTCTTTTAATTGCGGACCAGCATTGTCGGACTCGGAAATACTTGCTGTGCCTTGCCAGAGGGATCCCTTGTGTATCTCATATCTGGGTCCACGATAGCTGTCACGCTAACCAGCTTCAAAATTATCGGAATTACCTTTTGCCAGCTGGATATAGCCTCCAGGAGCAAAAGTTGCTAGAATGGTGAGTGCCAAATAACCGTGATCTGAGTCCACAGACTCTTGGAGACAACTGTTACACTTGGGAGGTTCTTGAATAGCTACAAATACTGAAGGTGACCCTAGTACTGCTCCCTATACTTTCTGTTCCATATAGGAACAGCACTTCCATCTCTTTCCTTGGATTTACAGTGATGTCTAATGCCAAGGTACATTTGAGTGCCATATACACAAAAAAACACAGTCTCCTTGGAAGTAAGAAACACGTCGGTCTTCTCACAAGGAAGACAGAATTCAGACAAGGCTTCCCACACCCTTGGCTAACTTCCCTAGTTGCTCAGAAATGGATAAAGGAGAGCCATACTGCATTAATTTCCTTTTCCCTTGGTACATTTTGAAGCTAGCTTCTGCATTTTCTCTGGAGTCTAATCCACTAAGTCTGTTCTGAGATGACACAGGGGGTCAGACTCCTTAGGCAAGCTGAGGGGCAGACACAACTTTGTAGATTTCTATAGGCTTTTGGGCAGGAGACTGATGTTTTCCTGCTCAGCCCTGTCAAAGTTGGAAGCATTTTGGATGTGCACAGAAAAGGTGGCTCAGGTTTCCCTAAACCCGAGTTTAGCCTAACTTTGGATATAGGCTGCTGTACACACACCCACCGACACTGTCTAGCTCTGTTTTACTCTGTATAAACAAAGGATAATCACTCCAAGTACTTCAGGAAGGGTGGCAAGAGAGTAGGTCATTGTATGCAAGATATTCAAAGAACATATATGGGAGCAAATCAGGTCACTAGACTACTGGATATTCTTAGCAATCTGCATTTCTCTTTACTGTACAGGCACCCACGAGAAAACCCATTCCATAACCTGAAGGTTCTCCTGGTGTCAGACCAGCAAGAGAACTTCCTGGATCTGTGGTCTGAAATTCTCATGACTGGGGGAGCAGCATCTGTTAAACAGCATTACTCAGATGCTCACAACAAAGGTACTCGTTGGCTGATTTCTCAGGGAATCCTATGCCACTGTGGTTTAAAATCGTGTAGGATGGTTTATGAGGTTCTGTAAGCAGAAAGGAAGGCAAAGGGCAGATGCTCCCTGCTTGAATGTAATCTCTATGTAGATTACATCTAGGAGATTTATCTTGCAGAGGAGGTGCTGCAGCAACTCAGAATGCAAGCCATCAGCTTCCAGCCTATGTTGAAAGGGGGAAATAGGCAAGAGTTGCTCCCGGACCTTCTGTAGGCCTCTCAAATTGTGCTTCCCTTGTGCTTCTGAACTCGGCTGTTTTCTCCCTCTCTATATGGGATGTAGGCCCTAGCACTCCCAGCCTGAAGGCAGGACTCAGGGTCATGCCTGTACTGTCAGCTGCTGGTTTTCTCTTAATTTTTAACTGGACCAAAAGGAATATTTTCTTGTGAGGTGCAGGGTTGCTGTAGGCGTGTCTTAATTTTAAAAAGAGAACTCACTGCCTAGGAACGAGAAGATGTGTAAGAGTGGTTCGTAGTGGTGAGACACACTGATCTGTCAGGTTGGATGGGACTTGAAGCACCCTGGTCCAGTGGAAGTTCCATGCCTGTTCATGGCATGGGGTGGAATGAGATGAGCTTTAAGATCCCTCTCAAACCAAATAATTTAGGATTCCATGCTTCTGTGATCCTCTGCTGCTGAGCAGATCCTCTTTCTTCACCTGACAGATGCCTGTCTTTCCTCCTGTACAGATATTGCTTTGGGTGTTTATGATGTGGTGGTGACTGATTTTTCCTGCCCGGCCGGTGTCTTGAAGTGTGCAGAAGCTTTACGGCTACCTGTTGTCTCGCAGGAATGGGTGATCCAGAGCCTTATTGCAGGGGAGAGAGTAGGCTACAAGCAGCATCCAAAATACAAACATGACTATGTCCCTCACTGAAAGAAACTTTGCCCTGTTGTCCCGACTGTTGTGCAGACTGTGTTTTAATCGGGTTTTAAATGTTTGTGAATTGGGCAGCACGCATGGATTATTGTATATAGTTTTATCTGCTGGACTTTTATGATTATAAATAAATGTTTGCTCTCTTGTGGTATCTGCTTGGTACTCATTTACCTAAACTTATTCCAGGACAATGCCTTCGGGAAAAGAGGGCAGAGAAAAAAGAAATGCTTAAATTTCTCTGAGCTGAATAGCTCTAATATCCTGCCTCGAGTAAAGCCTGAGCTCAACACAAAGTCAATTACAGAGGAAGGGAAAAGGGTGTTTTCCACTGGCAGAAGTTCAGGGCAGTGGCATTCTTGTTTGTTGGAAGAATACCATGTTGTGTATTCCTCCAGTTTGCTGTTTTAATTTTCCATCAATTTCATTAAGGTGCTGCTGAAGTGACTGCTAAGAATTTCTTGGGCAAAGTGTCATTTTGTTTTGGCTACATTTTTTTTCCCCCTGTTGTGACCGTATAGGTATTAACCTGTCTTAGTGGAGACTGGCACTACCTAACTAGACATATACACAAGAAACTTGAACAAATAAAAGGCTGGGAGACTGAGGTACAAAGAGTATCTAAGTGCTGTGTATCCTTAAATGGTAATGGGATAAATGCTTCTGAGCTTCTGCATTCACATCTTAGTGGTCAGCTGGCATAAAGGCAAAAGCAGTGCTATAGGCTGAAGGCCTCCATCCATCCTGACATAACCCTTAGTCCCCTGCTCATAGTGTAAAGTTTTTCTCAGTGTGTATTTTTTCCTCTATCATTTCATGGCTCAGACATCTGACTGTGTTGGTCAGTAAATCTCACATCCAAACTTCAACACCTCTAGCTTTCTATCTTTTTCCACGGTCAAAGGATTTTAAACCTTGCATCAGGTGCAGTCCTACGATAAACAGCTGTAATGCGTGGAAGGTGACAGGTCTCATACTCGCTGGCTGTTGTTACTGTGTCTTTCTGAGCCAGCAGAGAATTTTTTCCCCCAAGGACTTGTAACTTCAGTGTGAGCTGCAGCTGCTATGCGAATACCAGCCCCTTGAGGGGAAGGCTTGTTTCCTGGCAGCATTTGTGTTCAAATTGGGAAACCTGATACAACACCCCAGTGATAGACTGGTGGGGTTCTCTTCTGCCAGTCATTCAAATGGACTTGCATCAAGATGGTCTGTTTGTTCTAGCAAGGCTAGGAAATCTTAGTAACAGGCAAGACATTCCTGCCAGATACTGCTTTACAATGACAGATAAGGCCGTGCCATGCTATTCCCTTTGCACTGGCGTGCAAACATTGACAATATTCCGTATAATTCACAACAAGATGTTTTTATTTTGGTTCAGTAGGGTAGTCACTAATAGCATTCTAAATAGTCCGGAATGAAAAAAACAACACGGGTGGAGGGAAAGTCCCAGGTAAGCATCGCCTTACCATTTTTCTGCCAGCAGAGGGCGCTTTGTACTTGAATAGGGCAAAGCTCCTGTCTCCGCATGTGTAATTTTAGCGCACAAAATGTATTAAATTGTATAGAGAAAGCATGTGATAGCACTAGCGTCTCTTTGACCTATACAGATATGCTAGACTAGTGCACTGCATGAGAAGAGGTTTAAAAAAATCTATTTCTTCTTCCATCCCCCTTCACATCAATTGAAACTTGCTATTGCTGTTTCATTTGCCTGGTGGTATTTGATTAGCAGACGTGTAGTAAACTGATTTACAGTACACAAGTGGAACTTCTGAATACAGCCAAAACTTCCTTTGTAGTCTCAAACAAGATTACTTCCTCCACACTCAAACTTGCAGTGGAGCATAGTCCAGCTGAAGAGTCAAGACATACTTGTTTTTTCACTTCCTGAAGAGGTTCAGCTTGCCTCCCTAGAAGCACTTATAAGCATATGCAGGGCTGCAGGAAAGCATATTTTTCTTAGTTTGCAAGAAATGGAATACCTTTCTGCAATCGCTGGGCCGCCTCACATAAGTGGCACTTTCTGCCAACTCCTTCTGAAACAGCAATTCACCAGGCAAAAGCCAGCTACAAGGAAGAATTCAGTTGAGTGCAAAGGCTCCAGCTATCGAAGAGCACCAGTCTCCAGTGCTTGACGCATCACTAGTCACAGCCTGAAGGAAGCCTTAGGGCTTAGACCCCAAAACTGCGAGAGAAAAGTACAGTATCAATGGCATGTTGAAAGTAACTCTACCAACCCACACCAGCATTTTTTGGCCAATATGAGCGAATGGCTTGTTCAACTTTTTGCCAAAAGAAACTCAAAGGGGAGAAAGCATATGAAACCCAAAAATTACTGTATGCTGATTTGTTACTTTCTGTCACAGTATTTATCAATACTTAGCGTAAGCCAAAATAATTAGAAGCAATCAATAAAAATGGCTTTGTACTTTGAGCACCTCAGGATAGTGCTACAAGCAGCCCTCAAGATATTCCTACCTGCCCAAGGTTCCTCCAGCCTGGGTGTAGTATTTGTTATAATCCAAGCGTAGCAGCAGTTGAGCTAAGTCAGAGTTTATCTGATGGTTGCGAACACTAGAGAGAATCTTGAAGAGAAGTGATGACTGACGACTGAATCCCTACAAATTTGAAGATGTCAGTTCTAGGCCCTCTCAGAAGAGAAAGCAAGCAAGCAAGCAAGCCCTTCATCTCTGTTTCTGCCTAGCCAGTCCTTTAACAGCCTGAAGAAAAGAATCACTGCAAGAGATGTGATGCTTGTGGTTCAGGATAAGGTAAGCTGTGAGCCACAAGAATTTCTAGATGTTAGTTATCCAAAAGGAGGGGTAGAGGTACCAAAGATACCTGCCTCCTTTTTTTTCCAGTATCTGCCCCCATTCCTCCTCTGTGCACATAGAATTTCCAACTCAGGAACAGTTTTGATTAGTTAAGGCAATTACAAGCACTTACATAGAAGGTCTCATCTTACACTCCTGTTCTACAGCTATTAAAGCCAAGATAACTGCTCAGGCAAATGTCTGCGTGGGAGAAGAACAGATCCACAGAAACATAGATTCACCTTCACCAAAATACTGAGTTGTGCAGCTCCTCGTTCATCTAATGGGCCCAGATTCTGACTGACCAGAGAACAAAAACTATGACAAAGATCCAGAATTTCATTTAAGCAGTGGAAAACCTGCACGGGAGAAAAAGTACAAATTAGTAGTTGAAACAGGGTTTGAACACAGCGAGAAAGCAGGTACCTGAAAAGTTGTAGCATTCATAATGAAGATATGCTGATACTCTATTTTTTAGCAGGAAGGAAGATACCAAAGTAGCATTTTTGTGAGGTTTCCTACGGAGACAGGATTTAAATATTATGCTGCATCTCCCCTCTACCACTCCCACAACCTTTTGCAGACATTTCTGGGGAAACGGCAATTGGCACGAGCCATCCAAATAGGCACGGGAGTTGCACACTGGCTTGTCTATCCAACCAGCAGGTCCTCGCTGCAGCTCTGGGATTAAGGCAGGATAAAGACCAACAAGAGCCATGGCTCAAGGCTTTGGTTTCACTGTTCACTAACCTTGGAATTTCTTTTGTATCAGTTGATCAGACTGGATAATTACTATTCTGCCACTTTTATTGTACAATAATCTCATAGATGAGCACAGAGACATTGTTGTTTCATTGAAACTAACCTTCTCTGCAAATGTTTTTGTGAGGCTGTTTATAACAACACTTCTAACTTTTTGGCTGGTTTTTTGTTTTTTTTTAATTAACAAAATTAAAAATACCCTAAATCCACTTGGGAACATCTCAACTATTTTTATTCTCTTAAGTGAAAGAGGGAAATTTTCCTAGTCTAATGCGTATGTACGAGTCCATCAGGAATAGAGTTTCCAGCACTATGCTCATTAGTACTTCTTTAATAAAATGGCCTGTGACAAAAACATAGTGACAAAATACAAGTTATTAACGTTAACTGAACACTGAAATAATGTTGACTTAAAATTGCCAGGAATGCAGCATTCACGCTCACCAACTGTAAATTAGATTATCAGTTCTAGTTTATACCTGTGTTACTCCTAGAATTGTAGTCCGCGGTCTGCAGGAGATTATCACTGATCTGTTTTAAAAGATACGATCTGTCACATCTGTTCAAAAGGGCACGTTTCTTAGGCCACTTAGAGAATTGGTAGAAAAAGGTGAAAACTAGACCTACTTACAGGTTTTAGGAGGATGAAAGACTGAGCCAACAAATTACTTAAGAAATGATCGTGAGCCAGTCGTATACTCTCAAAATCTCTTGTGGCGTTTATCTGCTGCAGAAGCTGTGAGAACTGAGACTCCAGTACATCCACCTGATGGATATGTGAAGATACCTCATTAGTGATTTGAGGAACTGGGAGTGCTTCAGACCAGCCGGAGGTTTTGCGTAAGAAAATTACTTATTGCTACTCGTACATTAGAGGCTGAGAATCTCCTTCTCTCTGGCTGATGAATGGGGAATTGTACACAAGAGCAGTACATAATGTGGGGTACACAACCATTTTTGATGCCTGAGTAATATCTAGGTAGAAAGGGAAACGACCACTTTCATTACCTATTAAGAAAGTATATCGCTAGCATGTAACCAAAGGTATTTGTAGTAATTTCTGAATTTTATAGTAGGAGATGCTATCCGGAATCTTAGGGCAAAGGCTGCAGTGCAAAACTCAGCCAGGTTACTGTGGAGAATTTGGAAAGCCAGGCCCCCTTTCAATTCTTTAAAAACCAAACCAACCAAACAAAAAAGCCCAAAACTTAACTCAAAGCAGAGTTCGCTTAAAGAGGCAAGGGAAGAAACCAGCACGGTGTCTGAATGATGGTCCTTCAGAGACGACTGGGGTTCCTCACAAACTTTTGGTAGCACTAGACCTACTAAAGAACTCCTCCATTTCATTGAATTGCAAGTCCAAAAACTTTGCAATTGTAGCAGTAGTCTGGGAACTCGGAGGAAGCTCTAGACTCGTGAAGGAAATCCTGCTTTCCTTAAAGTGGAAGGAATCAGAACCCTGAGATAGGTCTTCAGTACTCCCTCCGAGCATTTCTGCCAGTTTCTGATTAACCAATACAGTTTATCTTTGTCTGTAATACTGACCTGCAGATAATACTGAAGATTGTCCACAAGGAAAGCCATGTGATCCCTCAGACGCCACTTGATGGCATCTGTTCTGTTAGATTTCAGGTGTTTGCGTTGCATTTGGAGAGCCCAGCAGTGCTGTAGCTCAGCCTGGACTCGTCGCACACTCAGTAAGTATTTGAACACAACATTGTACCTACAATCAAAAAATACAAAGTTGCGTAAGACTAAAATCTTCCTCCACGGCAGGTACTGGAGAATGTGAGAATGTAACAATGCAAGACCTGAAAAAGAAACTGGGGGTGACTGCCTGCCAATAGTTAGGGCCGATCAGGTCATGGCCTATGTGCCCCAAGGCACATCTTGCAGAGTAAGATTTCTGCTCGTATTGATTACTGACCTAAAAAATACAAAGCTAGTTTCAGTGTAAGGAGGAGAGTTGTCAGTGAAATCACTGTTTGTTAAAGTAGCACTGTTTGTAAATTGGTGCAGATCTGTAAGCAGATCTCGCAGGTCTTACAGTTGTTACAAGTACTCTCAATATGAGTAAGTGGAAAGAGCCATTTTAAGGTTCAGGGAACAATAGCTCTACCTTTCTCTCCATAGAGAGGAAAAAACACTCCACACATTAGCGAGTGCCTCAGGTCAGGGAACGTACAGATGAATATAGAAAGACCATACCTAGTACTTACTTCTCAAGAACAGCAGGAGTAAAAAGAATGTGCAGTGGCCATTGAACTTTGTAAGAAAGGCCCAGAGCTGCCCATCCAGATGTGGGTGCTTCACGTGGAGATAGCTCCCGGGAAGGCCCTTCACGAGTCTGAGAAGTATCTAAAAACAAGTAAGGTGCTGAATTATGTCATCTTCTCAGTCAATACAACCATGGCAAGAAAGAAAAGGGAAAAGGGAAAGAACAGAATTAAGAAGAACCAAAGCAGTCTAGGCCATCACATAGGGCAGTAAAAGGAACAAAATTAGTATTTAACTTGATAGAAGCGTAAGTAATAGGATTTGAAAACAAGGTCATCATCTCCCCTCTTAATTTACTTCTAAAAATGCAAGTAGATACCTTTATGTTCCTTTCCATGATACTCGATGGTTAAGTGAAGAAGAGGAAGAAGGTTGTCATCATCTAACAGCACCTTATGAGCAGACTGCTGAAATGCAATGTTGACATCTGACGAGAGAACACATATCAGCACAAGACGTTGCAGGTAGTGCTAATTTTGCACCCATTCATTATTTACTCTCGGTTGTAAAAGACAACGCTGATGCACAATTGGTACTGTTTTCTTTTAATTCCAGTTTCCAACACCTGCCATCTGGTAGGTTTCTGAGAGATTGTTTTCACTCACTGTGAGACATTCTAATTCACGAGTGCCGTTCTTTCAAAACTAACGACATCATCGAGAGGGTTAAGATAGAGCTCTTTGTACTGGGCATGGCTTACCACTTTCCTGCTATACCACAGTGAGGACATTTTGGTAAGCAAATAAGCAACACTCACCATGTTCAGTTACAGCCGTAGGTGGTGTCTTCAACATGTGCTGTGCAGTGTCAATGAACGCCTGAAACAGCTCACCTCTTCCCAAAAGGTAAAAGTCTTTTATAATCTGTGGAGATAAATTTTTTGTACCTAACATACCAAAAACTGAGCAGAAATTTTAAGCGTCCTAGCTGATAGCACCCGATTTTATTATTTGGACAACTGCTGTTTCAAAACACAGCTGGAGAGCTCTGAATTTCATTCACTGACCACAAAGTTTACATTGTCTTTGCTTCAAGATGCAAACTACAAAACCACATACATGTACTCCTCTGACTCTGGCTCTGACTGAGTTCTATCAGTGCTCGTTCTTGAGATTGGAAAATGAAAGATTTTACAGCTTTACCTAAACGAAGAAAGCCCGGAGTATAAGGCAGTAAAATATTTAATAGAAAGAAAGAAGGAAGGAAACAAGGAAAGACCAAGCTGCTTTAGCAAAAACAATAGCAGTTGCATTACCTTCAGCTGTCCTAGTAGATCAGATTCCTCCACCATCAGTTTCCAAAGATGCTAGTGAAGAAACAAAAATGAAACAAAACAAGAGAAAACTCACCTCAGAATCATCTCACACATTCAGAGAGAAGAGCAGCTGCTCTATTAAAACACTTGTGATGCATACTAAAAAAAGCACCTATAAAAAATGCTATATAAAAGTGTCCTGTGCAGCTGCCCATGATACTAGTTCAAATTCTTGACATACACCAGCAAAAAACTGCCTAGTAAACATGAAGACCTGTAACAAAAAAAAAGGTGCAAACTCCTATGGAATCAGTTCTACCTCAGCTTTGTTCTTGCTTCTCTAACCTCCCCATTTTCTTAGGTTCTCCTCCCTGTCCCAAATGAAAAGATTAAAAATTGCCAAAGCAAAGCACATGCTCAGTGAGATGCCATCAATATGCTGAAATCAAACGAAAAGTTCTGAAGTAATTTCTAGTGAAATAAAAAAAATACAAAAATTCCCTTCTTTCCCTCACAAAAGAGCATAGTATTTGTTACTGTCCTTTAGTCTTTAGAAGCTGGGGTTTTGTGAAGCTCTGAGACCAGGTAGAACATGAAATCTAGCTGCACCGTTCACATGTTTGTTCAATCACTGGCACCGAAGAGCCCCCTTCTTCTTCCAGTCATTCACAAAACTTAAGAGCTTCTCAGCCTGCATAGCGGTTACTCTTCTTCCTAGGATGCTCACCTCAGCAACAGTGCTCCGTATCCAGTCAACCACTGATTCGAAGTCCACCAAACTAAAGAGCGGTTGCTGCTTGAGTCGATGTAGCTCTGCTGCAAAAGTGTCCTCCTGTTTTTTTAGGATGGAGCCTGTGCAGCGATGAGAAGAGTTTCAGAGAGTGAAAAGGGATGTCATTTGGAGACGTGCAGACCCCTTCCAGCACAGTGGAACAGAAACGCTGTCCAGGCAACACTGCCTCAGGTCTGGCAAGGAACTTGAAGAGGAGGCCTCAAAGTACAAGTATGAAGGTATAAAATTGCTATTGCAAGTACAGTTACAGTATAGACACTTGTCGTGGCAGTGCTGTGGTATCAGTGAAATCCCCAAATATTTTCTATATAAATGGTTGCAGCTAACAGCCCTTTTTCTAGGATTGAGCTAGATCTTTGAACCTACAACTTTTCTGCCCCATTAACCGGTTGGTTTGGTTCTCCCCAGACCCCTGCCCCTTTCAAATCTATCCTACTGCTTGAAATCGGGGATTTTTTTTATTAACCAACTAAGCTAGGAGACCAATTTCTTTTCACCTTGCTTCTGCTAATTCAAGAAAACAGTCCAATTGAATTGGTCCTTTGTTCTCTGTAATGTCCCTCAAGTAATTTAAGTACTTTTGCACAGACATGCTCAAGGTGGAGCCACCACAAAAGTCCTCTCCCATTGGTGTAGGAATATATTTCTGAAACCACCCCCAATATAAACTTTTCAAGCTCTCAAAGTGAACCATCAGCTAGAATTGTCTCTCCCTTGCTGTCTTTAAGGCTCTATATAATTTGTCTTGCATAGCAACTTTTGGGACCACCTTGCAAATGAATCTCTCATGTTTGTGGATGCATGTTAATCTCATGACACTGTTTTGCAACCCATACACTTACAGCAAGATGTGCCTTTGTGTCTGTCTGCAGCCTTTAGGGAGAAGGATGCAAACCGAAAAGAAAACAAGACCTTTTCAATCGCCTTATTTATCCAGAGCAAATCACGTGGTGACTTGCTGCTGGCAACTCGGAGGATATGTTTGGAAACTCTTATTTACTCATCATGTTCTTACATGTCTCCCTTGGAATCGATCAGAAGCAGAACACTGGGACTACTGCTCTGTCCTGGCACAACCATCCATATAGTCTGAAGAATAACAGCCAATAGTCAGCGACTGTTGAGGAATTTGTTACTGTGGTATTTGGAAACTACTTGTCAGTCGCAACCTTTGCTCAATTATGAGTAAGAAAGATGTTCCTTACCTTTTCTGGTCAGGTTAACATTCTGATTCTCAAACATCTGTACAGATTCTCCCACAAAGAGGATTTTCTCAGCAACCCGCACAGGAATGTATGAAGGCAGCATTTCTACTCTCAAAGAAAACTGCTTTAGAGACGGAGCTAGCATGTTCTCCTCCTCAATCAAGCGCTGCCAGAGACACCAGGGAAAAGAAATCAAGTGCAAAACAGTGTGAGAAAACGAGACAGAAAAGGTGTATAAAGGTGGCATGTGTGTCTGTGTGTGTGTGTGCATGCGTGCGTGTGTTATTTAAGTAAGCCAGTAAACTTCCTTATGCTTCTAGTGTGCTAGATCTCCCTAGAGATGTTGCTTCCATCAGAGTGGAGCAGAAGCAGAAAAAGAAGCTAAACCTTTGTGGAATAGCAACAAATTGGCTGTACCAAAGGATAATGTTACATCAGCAAAAGGAGTTTTTATTACAAAGGCATTACATGAGTCTTTTACTGCCATAACAATGTTAACTAGCATTACCAAAAATAATCCACCCCTACACTCGCTACTATGTTTTAATGCTGTTAGAACACTCCTGACACAGGCCAAATATAAATGTCTCCACTAGTGAGCAAATAGGATAAAGATCCAAAGGCTTGCTAGCAAAGATAAGGCAATTTCCTCTGTTCCTGTGAAAGCTGTTTTAAAACAACACAGTAAGTTATTAACTTTTTTTCTAAATCTAAGTAAAAAACTCCAAGTACGGAGGCAAGATCTTTCTGCAGGGACACAATATTCATGATTTCATCTTGCTTTCTTGTTACGGGAGAATTAGTTTCAGTAATCCACAACCCAGAAAAAATCATCCAAAAAATTTTTGAGAACGTTTGTTATCTACAGAATTCTTCATTTCAATAGAAGAGTTCAGTACAAGTTTGTATACTGACGTTAACAGGTTAGCAATTCTTTTCTTAAGACTGTAGTGACACTTTTAGATGAGGCAATACCCAAGTAATCTATCAGTCTATCGCATTAACACTCAGGACTTCTAATTTTACTCTTTGACTTAAGAATTGCCAACACTGTTAATCAGTAATACTGAAGAAAGACATTGCTTAGTCTACAACTTCCACCGTGCACCTAGAAGACTCACTGATTTTCCCAATCTTTCTTTATCCGATATAGTGAAATAACAGATTTTTCACTAACTGCCTTTTAAAGTTTTCCCTTGTTTTTCTCTGTGTGTAGTCTGTTTTCGGCAGAGATTGTTTGCACATGGCACTTAATTAGTATGCAACACAGAGTTTCTGTGTGGTCACAGCCAAGCTGCATGCCACCACACTAACACCACAAGTGCCCCTGAAATATTTTCTCACCGCAAATTAGAGTGCGAATTTAGAGTTGAACTTGCTCCATGCTGTTCTCTATTCAGACACTATTCAAATGCTCATAGTGTGGAAGACTATGCCACTGAGAAAGCTGCTTTGCAAAAGGGCACTCTAATGGTAGAACATCTACAGCAAGAGTTACCACTTTTCACCAGTGTGCTGGCAAGTTGCTCCCTTGCTTAGCAGTCTCTTGACTCTCACATAGCACATCTTCTGCCAGTAATGTCAGCAGCATTAACCTGTTAGGTAACATTTGCACAACTAATGGTTGTGCAAGAAAGCTGCCCATAGAAAGTGTGCAAATCAAGTCAACAGCCAAGATCCCCACACCCTAGTTCCCCACACCCTGTCCTTTGCAATTGCTTGCACTACCACCAATCCCTATGTTAAACAGATCACAGCGCTGACCATATGGAATGAGACTGGTCAGTCAAAAGCAGTGGGCATGCAACAGTTCCCATTACTTGACATCAGCATCTACACAGATTCCATCCATACGGCTTTCTGCCCTGGGGTTATCCAAGTGTGCCAAACAATAGGTCTCTGTCCCTTATGCCTAGCAGCAACCTATTACAATATTACCTTGATTTACCATCCCAGCACGTTTCAATGTATGTCTAGTCTAGCATAGCTTGTGCTGAAGCAGAAGACAATACGCTTCTTCTTTAGCTTCCTAAGGACCAAAGGTGCCAGGTTACAACTTGCAGATCTTACCAGGTCCTGCAGTTCTCGTAGCTGTTTTCCTGTAAGTCCCCCAATTCCTAGATCATCGTCATCTTCTTCAGATTGGTTAGAGACATTTCCAGAAGAGGGGCCCTGTTTGATAAAGAACTCTTCGTGTTGGTCTAGTAGCAATCCATGCAGCATCCAGGCAGAGAGCTGCTTATACATGACTCCATGACACACAGCCAGAATCCTGCGGTCAAGAAAAACAGTCAGGCCTTTGCACACAGTAATCAAAACCTCATTTTATGTCATTCCAGAAAGTCCAGTTAGTCAGCCAAGCAGCATGGCAAGTGCTAAATGGCTAATGTGGTATTTTATATATATATTTAACAGAGAAAGGTGGACAAAAGTAAAAGGTGTAAAATTAAGCTAACATATCCTCTGAATATGTGGCTTCTCCATGGAAATCTGCTAGTAGACCAGAGGTCTCAGTAAGCAGTGGCTGCCATTTCTACTCAAATTACATTTTAAGTAGTCTTTCTCCACAAGGACATACAAACATCACAACACTCACACTGTCACATTTATCCTTTTGAAGGATCAAAGATCAGTAACAGGTCTACCATATGCAAAACAATTCACATAGACTTCACGGGAAGAAAAAACCTGAGTCTGAAGTTTTCTGACCCCTTAATCCAAAGTATGGAGAAAGCCTTATTTCCCACCACAAGCCTGCTTTAGATGAAGAATGGGGACTGTGACAGTTTTCCTTGCATGGTGCTCCTGCTTTCATATAATGCAAGGCTGTTTTGCAAGTACAGTTTCAACAAGAAACACTTTGACACTAACTCCAGAAGAATGAAGTAATAGTTATACTGTATCTACATACTTTTCAAGAGCACTGCGAACAGGAGGCAACCCCCCACAGCTATGTTTGTGGACTGTCTCCAATATCTGGCATCCATGAATCTGCAGAAGGAAAAGGTTAGATTAGGTCGGTTATTTGGATCTGTACTGACATTTTCACACACTTAAACACTACACTTTCAGCTAACAAGAAAATGCCTTAACAAACTGAACAAGTCTTACAGAAAGAAAGATATAACATGCTCCATGCAGTGATGAAAAAGGCCTTCTATCTGTGGCTCCACACCCAAGCTTCTCTCAATACGTTCCCTTAAAAAAATGTAAGGATCTCTCAATTCTGAAAACATTAACCTCTGCCTTTTTTATTTCAGGCAACAGTTGGAGAAAACAGACTCAGAAAAGAAAAGATTCCAACCAACAGCATCCCGTCCTGTAAAACTCAAGTCATCAAAGATCATGGAATAAGGGAAAAAATCAAATCCAGTGTAAATGAATTTGTAAAATAGTCTCAATGCTTACAGTAGAGCTAGTAATAGGGCATCCATTACTGAAACTACATTCTTTTCTAATACTAGAAGTCTGGGATGGGGGCAGAAACAACTTTATCAGTTAAAGAGGAAACCTGCTAAGAGAAAGTAGCTATAATTTTACTGTACCTTCTGAGTTTTGATCTGTTCCACCATGACCATCACAGAAGGGAAGAGTAACTGAAACTGCAGAACAAGGAGTGCAATACTGAATTAGGTTGTTATGTAAGAAAGAAAAAACTATACTTGAGTAACTGTGGACAGCAGCTGAACACAATAATTTAATAAAACTATTATCTGTCTTTCCCCACAAATTAGAAACATGACAAGCAAATCTCTAGGAGGTATGTCCTGCCTCCACTGGACCAAGATGCATGAAGTTACTACATTCCAGCACTAGTTCAGGCTAAACACAGGCAGTGAGGAATGTGTGAAGGTCGAGGTGGAGTACCTTAGATTTGTGTTGAGGTGATCTTCTGAGCATGATTAAGGGACTACAGATGTAGAGGCATTAGGTGGAAATGGCATGGCATTACAGAGTATGCCTCATTTATCCCACCCACTTTCTTATAAGACTCAATGAGCGGTAAGAGCAACCAAAGAACACTACCTGTTTATTAACATGACATACCTGGTCCAAGGAGTAATTAACATGTGAGATGGAAAGATGTGGGTCAGCCAGAAACTGTAAAGATAAAGCAATTAATGAGCATTAATTATCACAACCACTGGATGGTGACACTACCCAAGATATGACACCTACTAGACTGGCAGAGATTAATCAAAATCTCCAAAACTGGAAACAGAAGCCACAATAGTCTGAGACACCACTGGGCTCTGACACAGATGGAGCCCTTACTGAACTGAAGGAAGAGAGGACAATACTTATTAGGATGAAAAGGAATTTACAGTGGCATCTCACAGGATTAATTTGGAAGGCATACCTAATGCGGAAAGGAAAATACCTTGTTTCATCTTACAAACAACTGCTAGCATGTTTATTGCAGAAATGACAAGTTTCCACAATCTGTCAGTAGCACTACAGACCTCTTGTTCTAGGTCAAGCAGTGCCTGTCGATAAGGCTGCAACACTGAATCAAGACCTGTGCAGAAGGCTCTCAAATAAATGCCATGTAATCCACTCTGGTTTTGCTGAGATGGATGATGATCCTGAAATCAAACAATAAAATCTGCATCAGCATCCTAGTGCAAGTTTGAAGAGCAACATAATGTCTGTGCAGTGTCATAGCCATAGTCAGTGCTCCAAACATGTTGAAATGCACCTTAGATCATCATAAAGTGATCAGAAAAACAAATACAACCTTGTCACAAAAAGAGTTACTTGAGCAGATTTATATTTAGCTCTTTTGTGGACCTACGCAAGTTCTGGGAACCACGGGTACCGGCGCTTCTTTTCACTTAAGCATGCCTCTTGGATCTTGAGGCCCTTCATGAATCGTGAAGAGGACTCCAAGATAGTCATGAGCATCTCGTCCAGTTCACAAACCCTGGCCAGCCTGCTGTGGTCAGAAATTTTACAAGAGTTCCCTAAGAATCAGATTTTACATTTGGTTCATCTTTCACTGCACTCTGCCCTCCCTTACAAAGCTGTCCGTAGAGAGCTTTCTGGAGTTCTGCTCGGTGCTAGCGCGAGCGCGGGTACGGGCCGAGGGCCGCGGGACGCTGCGTCCAGGGCGGCTTGGCCTTACTGGCACCGGCCGCGCTCCTCCGGGGAAATACCGCGGCCCGCCGGGCCCACCTGCTGCTGTACGTGTCCCGTGTACTGCTCCACGAATTCGGCGAAGCGGATGTAGTCGGTGCCGAGGCGGCAAAGACGGTTTAGGACGCTGGTCTCGCTGGGATGCAGAAACGGCAGCTCTTGAGACACCTGGAAGGGGAAACAGCGGTGGCGGAC